>OU612006.1:6608547-7208547 GCA_914767915.1 Agriopis aurantiaria
TTGTAGTCTACTAGTTCGTGAAAAAACATTATTAAGCTCTCTACTCCTGTGGCGTCATCTGCGTACCAAAAAGTAACGTTGATGTGAATCAGGAAGAGTATTGCAGAGAGCACCGATCCCTGGGGAACACCGATTCGAGCAGACGAGCAGCTATCAATGACCACTCGAATCGATCTAGTCTTCATAAAGGCCGTTACCACCGACGCAACCGATGGATAAGCCAAGCGAAAAGAGCTTGCTGGTATAACCGTCGTCGTACCAAACCCTGTCAAAGGCCTTCGAGAAGTCGAGGGAAAGAGCAAGCACTTCCCGTATTTCTCAATAATCTCACTCTAGATCTGAGAGGCGTACGCTAAAATATCCCCAGTAGACCGGTTATCGCGAGATCCGTATCGCCGGTCACTGAGGAGATCATTAACTTCCAGATACACAAGGAGCCTGTTAAGGACTTCATTGTTGAGCCTTACAGTGTATAGACATGACCTCGATTAACCTGCAAATATTGCCATTTAGCATGGTAATGTCACTAGGCCAGCATGGTGATTAGGGCCATCCTCTTTCTCTATGAGAGAAGGTCTATGTCCCAGCAGTGGGAACATGATAAGCTGATAGCGTGGTAATAGCACCAGGTGCGCCATGCATAGCATACATGCTTAGTACGCTGGTATTGGGTTTGAGCATTTGGATTGCCTTTAGACCTTCAATATCCAAATCGTTTTTATAGTCGGCTATGTATGATGTTAAGAAGTTAGATATTTAGTATTACCTTGTATTTTGTTTAGTTAATAGAGGCACTTGCCCGTTAAAAACAAAAGCAGATTGATTTAAAATGTTGATTGTGCGAGTGAGAAGGTACACAATCCGTCCAAGCATTCTTAAATTGCAGTTAGTCTCTAAATGATCGTTACTGTCTTACTGCTTTGGCTATAAACTTTCCATAACTGGGTGTAATAAACATACGCTTGTATGGCAAAACTATTTGTGCAATAATGTTTATAGCTACTTATCTGGAATATTAATCCATAAATATCTAAAATCAGAATCCATAAACACCTACTCATTGATCTTATTTAAATTTATGTTATGGGGCAGCTAAAAGCGTGCGGCTATTTCACTTGCGCATTTCAACGTTTTGGGAGAATAAATATCATAAAGCCTTAGATTAACTACACAGAGATGGTTAGTTTCCAAACAACGCCTTCTCAAAATGTAAGCTACAAATTCGCTACGTGTGCTGTGTTTACTTGCCCCGTCACGCACACAGACGCAAAAATTATGCGGCAATAATTAAGTAAATTTTTTTGGGAGCTCTTAACACTATCACCTGACTAAGAACCACCACGGAACACTATTACAGCGGGCACTGACCGCGCGAGCGTCGTTTGGTGTCATATATGGCTCCATTTGAACGGCTTAAATTTTGCGAATGTACTTGGTTTCTGTATATAGTTATTCTAAGCATAACGCAGTTTTCGTGCTGATATTTTACACCCTTCAGTGGTGCCCTGCCTACCCGGCTCCCTGCTATGCGCGCGCTCGAAGTGGCAGGGAACCGGGAAATCTATCCCTTTAATTAATTTTATTCTCAAACATTATATAATATTATCAAACATTACATACAAAGGTAAATGTATGTTCCAAAATGTTCTGTCATTCTATTGCTGGTGACAAGTGCCACGAGCCAAAACGAGACAGCAAATTTTAGTTAATTGGTATTAAACTACCATACCAACCTACCAACCTACTAAATATATGCCATTTTCTGTACAAGGCTGTTGCGTCAGTCTTTCCTATAACACCATACTTACATCGTGCATCTTATAACAAAAACTTTTTTGTTCCAGGCAGCACCACCGACCTAGCGCCAGCTCTAATTGGAATCTACGATTCCCTTCTAGAGCCCCCGAAAAAAGAATCAGCACAAGTAGAAACCGCAAAAGACGCTCGCAACGACCCACCTGTCAAACCCGAAAGAAAACCTAAAGATGAAGCAATAAAGATCAAAACAAAACCAAAAGATAAAACAGAAATTAAAATAGAAGAAAGACGAAAAAGTCCCACCATGATAACTGGCAGTGTAAAACTACCGATTGCAACAGTGAATAAAAGTTCTCTTTACTCTCTAAGAACAAAAAGTGATCAAACAAGTGAAAGTGATGGAAAATATGACCTTACGTGCAGTGACTCCTCAGTTAGGATCAAAGATAAACAAAGGACGTTTAAAGAAACTAAAACAGATATCACTTTAGGCACTCTCTCACCCAATGTTCAAAGAATGATATCAAGTGCGAGAGAAACGACTACAATAAAGTTTCAAAAGAAAACTTTAAACACGGTGAGATCTTCAACGAGACGATCAAACATTCCTTTAGTGGGAGCGACATCAAAAATATCCCAATCAGGTGTCGAAATTTTACCTTCCGTTGACATTCACGAAAAGAAATTCAAAGAAGATAAAGAACCAGTGAATCCCGAATTTAAAATAGACGCTGAAGCTACTTATGACATCCCAAAGAACAATAGGCCAGCCATATATGACGTACCTAATACTAATAAAACTGCATTCGATTCTTTATCCCTCCCTTACATCGACCAATCCATCGAACTCTCTATAACCTGTAACGATAGAGAATTTGATATTAAACTATCTTCTAAAGACTCTTCACCACAGAAATCTGCACCGAAAGTGCCTCCAAGAAAAGGATCCGAAGGATCTCCAGCTAAATTCCCCAAAGTAGCCGGAACCAACAGTTTGAATAGAAACGATTTTAAAAACGATAGTCCGAAGAAATTAGCTAAATCTGGTCCTTATCCTGAAGCGATAGGGTCTACAGGGAACTTGAAAAGTGCAATACCTGAGAAAGAGGTGGTGAGATTAAATCCGCCGTGCGTGGAGGTGACGAGACCGCTGTCGATGAGTTCCATTGCTTCCTCAAGCTCAACGTCAAGCAGCGGCGTGCAAAATAAAGGGGGAGTGAACTCTGCGTACTTAGCTTCGATCGAGAGTTTAGACGATCATAGTGACGCAGACATGACTTCTGCTAACGGCAGCAATAATTTCGTCAACAGTGCTGGCATGTTGAACAACAGTATAACGGAAGAGAGAAATTCTGGTGACCCTCCACGTAAGTATTATTTAGATTATTATTGATTTAAACAATAAAGATAATGCAACATATTATGGCACACTACTTGCTAGTCTTTCATCAAGATTGCTTAAGCCGAAATACAAGGTAAAACATAGGTAGATTGACTTAAGTGACATAGCTAGCAGAGATCAGAGACAGATATTTTTGAGTTAAAATTGTGGTTAAAATCATTGGTCGGATGGAACTGACGCATTGACGTACGGACCATCCCACTAAAACATTAATTGTAGAATTATTAGGAACGACATTGTTATTTTTTTCTACGCACATTAGTTTTGTGCTAAATATTGTATATGCTCATCGCAAAATATTTTTTTAAATAGCTTTGTCGTTAATATTGGTCCAATAATTTGTTACATTATCTCCCATGGCAGAAGACGCTGGTTCCTGCAATGCGATTCTGTAATAAACTCACTTCTAGTGACAGCGCGGATTCAGCACTGTGGATGAAATCGGTATTCAGTAAACTCGAAATAGTCGAATTTCAAGATGGCGTTCTCTGAAATACAGTCTCACGACTCAGTGGTGGCCTCAAGCGTATTAGTGTGCTTAGTTTCACGCCAATTTCGATGATAAGAGTTGTCGTACCTACTACTTACTTGTCAGCGATGTGACGGTGTAGTTCTTAGAGTACATTGCGACTCATAGTAGAGATTTCGAAAGAGTGAGCATATTTTTACCCTAAAACGCTTTTTACTGCCTAAAACGAAGAGGGTTATTTGTTTATGTATGTATGTGAAATTCTTAATTACATCGTTACTACTGAACGCTTGGACCTATTTTGATGTGATATTCGGATGGGCATATCTTGATATATAAATGTATGGACTGATGAGAAGTTTAGGCATTTTTAATCCCCGACACAAACAGGAATAATCTATTAGTATGTCAGACATCGTAGCTTCCAAGGCTGACCCGTTTTTGATTTAGTTTGTTTTTGTTTGAAAGGCGACTTTACCGAGTGTTCTTAGCTTTGATTCAAGGAAATCAATTCAGCCGTTATCAGCGTGTCTGCCGAAGATTATCAGCTCTTTTATCGGATTTAAAAAAGCCATTTATACTTGTTATAAAGCCATCATTATGACGCTTGTGACTGTGATCACAACAATGCGAATCTAGCATTATTAGTTTATAGTTGATTATGGTCCGATCTAAGCTGTAGGTATTTTAGCCAAGCGATCATGTCCTAGTATGGTCCAGTTTATGGCACTGTTGATTACGACATGAATCGAATTTGAATATGAATGTTTGACGTCTGATTTAATCACAGTTGCAGAATATAAAGCTCATTTGACCTCTATTTCCTAGGAAATAAAGGCGAGGCTTTTAGAGGTTAACGTCGCGTCACGCGCGTGTTTGAAGTTATGGAATCAGGACCCTGGGCGTCGATGGGATGTTGTCTTTTTGCACTACTTTTTTGTACTTTAGTAGCTAACAAGTTATGTGGTGGTACGGAACCTTCACTGCACGAGCCAGACTCGCACTTGGTCGGTTTATTTAAATGACCATGCAAGCTTTAGAATTATGATCATGAATATTTACCGAAAGTCACTTGTCACTGCTCGCTGCGCTGCTGTGCTGTCTTGTTTGTTTTTGTCACTGCCAAAGATAATATATAACCACTTGATCGCGCATGTAGTCAAAATTCCGTTTTGCAAAATGATGCCACGTCGGTCGCGGGTGGCAGTTTCTGATTGGAGACTCGACGCGACTCGACGCTTGTGATTGGAGAATCAAAAGTCATTCATTCAATTCGCGCCTAGGATTCGCTCCGCTCGAAATAGTATAGGTTGACATGTTAGAACCTTTGCCTCATGCGGGGTAAAGGGTGAGCAGTCAAGTGGTTATATTGTCATTGGTCACTGCTTATAATGAAACTGTCGTTTACTCCAGGGCTGGTGGTTGCAGACGAGGTGTCGGGGATGACGCAGCTGGAGCGAGTCTGCGCGGAGATCGTACAAACAGAGAACGTGTATGTAGAAGACCTGAGGCAGGTTGTCGAGGTGAGTCGCTCAACAAATACGGCATTTTATCATCATCATCAGCCAGAAGACGTCCACTGCTAACCATAGGCCTCATCCTTTAACCTCCACACTGAACGACAGCCTGCCTTCTGCATCCACTGGATGCCCGCGAGTCTTGCGATGTCCCGATTTTTATTTAATTTATTGGTAGCCTAGGCCTACCTACGCTGCGATGTTTTTTAATAATTAAGCTTGTTTAAATTATTTATTGGGCTTGCGTTTGACCGCCACCTCGCTTGAGATTAACATTCGCTTGAGATGATGATTAATATTATTTTTTTATACAACGTATCTTGTGTGATAAATGTGTTAATATAATAATAATAATATACAATAGTATCTTCTGGAAAATAGGCGACAACCATCGAGATACAATTCCTATAGTCACAATATCTCAGTGAAAACAGTCAAAAAACGTCCGAGCGTTGTACATACATTGAATCAATTATATACTTCACAATACCACATTTACTCCAATTTAGACGTTATGTCGCTTGCATAGTGTTCAACGTTAGTTGTCCGCTATGTCATCGTAGCTCTGGCATCACGCGGCGTTGTAGTCGGATCGCGGTTACCTTGTAATTAACCAAAAAGTCTGCGCAATTCGTAGCGTGCGCCGAGTCGCAACAGGCCGACAAAGATGACGAAATGAAATATACTTCACATATTCCACGTTTGATGTCAAAAACATAAGGATATCAAAAATATCCCATTCCACTTGTTGATTTAGTTTATTTTGCATTTCCTTTCGTTTCGATTTCGCCTTTGAAACATCAGCTGTGTGCCAGATCTTGCGTCCGGTTTCTGTTCTAACTGGCACCTAATCTGTACCGTTTATGGTAACTTTATACTAAGCTGTGTTCGGTTTCAGTGATTACTTATAACTGGCACCTAATCTGTACTGTTTATGGTAACTTTATACTAAACTGTGTTCGGTTTCAGTGATTAATTATAACTGGCACCTAATCTGTACCGTTTATGGTAACTTTATACTAAGCTGTGTTCGGTTTCAGTGATTTCGCTCATTTTGTAATCTTCATAAACGCGCTCCTGGGCCCGTCCATTCATTTTATTTTGGTCGAAGGTATAACGCCTGCATGGGATTAACCTATATACGAAATTAAATATTATATTTAGGCTTCGGGAGGGTTTCCCTTACACTGTTAATACTGTTATACGGACATTATGGTAAAAAGTGGTCAAAAAACCGCACGTGATTCGGGACATTCGGGACCAATATTCGAGACATTTTTGCACACACGGTCATCTGACCCCAAACTAAGCAAATCTTGTGATATGGCTGCCAGAGACTGATATACATACATATATAGTTTTAAATACATACTTAAATACATATTAACACCCAGATATAGAATAAACACAAATGTTCATCACATGAATGTTTGTCCTAGGTGGGAATCGAACGCACGCCCCGAAGCGCAGAAGGCAGGTTCACTACCAACTGGACCAACGGGCTATCTAAATTAAATTAATTCGATTAAAGGACGACCTCTTTTTTTGTCGGATAACGGGAGTCAAAATATAAACAAAAAAACTTTTACCATATTGCCAACCAGAAATCGCGAAAATTATGTTGAGAGTAATAATATGTTTCTCGAGATTATAGTGATTTTTATGTTAGTCACATAGTCAGAAAGCATAGGATCGTTACATTATATTATTGACATATATATACGGAACCCTAATTCCTGAATCACAGCATCGCCAGAATAGGCTTGTGTCCTCATGTTTAATTTATTACAAATAACCGGCTTAGCGAGGAATATCACTAAATACATTACACATACTGAAAAAATAATTTAAATTGGCTGATAAATCTCTGAGATATAAGCGTTTAAAGTTTTAGGTGGGGATAGGGAGGGGATGCTCTATCCCTTTCTCACAAAGCGTGTGTTAGTATATCATTTGTATGGCGCTCCTGAGCCGTCACGTCACGGCTCAGTATAGTGCGCTCTCTGTCTAGCATGAAATTTAAATGCTTATATCTGCTTATATCTTATTTATTTTTGAACTAATTTTAATTTTGTTTTTGTTGATGGGCTCTATTTATGATCAGCTTTTTTATGAGGTAATAAAAAAATATTAGTCATCATGCCTATTGGCGATGCTCTGTGGTTCCGTTGCATACCATTTTTAAAACAAGTACCCCTATAACGGTATGGTAATGCACTTCAAAATGCTGGCTCAGCAAAAATGGCGACTTTTCATTGTATGTAAAACCAAACCAATAAAAACCAACCAACCAATACCAATACTAATATAATAGGTTGGTGTGAAACCAATATTATTTTCAGATGCAACTTATTGAATAGGCTAATTCAAGAGGCGAGTATTTTTTTGATTTAAACCCAATAATCTTCATAATCAGAATCAGAATAAAATTGCAAAACTGTGTACAAAAGATCAACAGATTACCCATTTCGGGCGTGCAATTTTTATGTATAAAACTAACGAAAAACTAAATAATACCAAAGATAATTTAGGATAATACTAACCAAATAATAATTACACATACGAGTAATGCGTCATATGCGTTTGCCAAGCCGTTTGCGTGGCATAATTATATGTAACAAATGTCGCATAGTAAAAATGTTCGTAATCTTTCGTAATGATGTGCAGAATGACCGG
The DNA here is from genome assembly GCA_914767915.1 of Agriopis aurantiaria. NCBI lineage: Eukaryota > Metazoa > Arthropoda > Insecta > Lepidoptera > Geometridae > Agriopis > Agriopis aurantiaria. The sequence goes on from OU612006.1 coordinate 6,616,370, forward strand.
CTTAGTACCACCGTTCCATGTAGCGCTTATATCCTGTAAGGTCTTATTATAAATGTTTTCTTTATAATGCATTTCTAACAACAAAGTTCGCATAAATCCGTTAGATATAAAACATGGCCTGCCTAACTACCAGTACCCTACTCTTAAGTCGTCAATACTTCAGAGGTAAGGGCCTGGCCACACGATGCGTTACGGCGATAACGCGGCGCCTTTTCAATGCCATGAAAACAATTTTTTTTTTCTTTTTTTATGCAATTTATTTTTAATCAAAGCTAAAAAAAAAAGACGTAACTTATAAACCAGAAACTTAACGAAAACTTAAATGAATAACTAAAAACTAAACTTAAAATAAAATCTAAACAAACTAAACTTTTTTTGCGAAATTAAATATGTTTATTGAGATAAAAACGATATGGTCAATTACATTTACCTCACACATTGCACACATACAAATAGGGTGTGCGCGCAACGCCTCGTGTGCTTCGTTTGACCATGCCCTAATTAATTTTCCACTGGATTTTGTAATAGCGTCATAAAATAACTATGTTATAAAAGTAACAGATTCAAATAGCAATATTAACGACTTTCGCCATTAACTAAATAAACCACTTTATGAGAAGCTTTCTAATAACCAAACTTATGTTGCCTCAAAAGAAAAAAAACCAGCAAACACAAAAAAACCTTAAAACATCACCTAATTAAAGTCTCAAAGATTCAAAGTCAAAGATTGGCCATTGCCATTCAGCGTGGGAATGCTGCCAGTGTTATGGGCACTTTTGCACCAGGAACGATCCGGGGCGGGCTATTTGACTAGATTAGTTTATATTATAATTAGAATTAAGTAGTTTGTTAAATTGTGACGAATTAATTATGTAATATTAATAATATGTATTAATTGACATTTAAATAAATCATTATTTTATTAAAGTCTTATAAACATTACCTAATTACAGGAAGGGTATGCTGAGCTGAAGGGGGGTAGTGACTTTCATTTTTGCTATGTCGGTAACTTTCGTTCGTCTACGGATCTCTTCATTTCTGCAGTGCAAGTACCGTTCTTTTATCGATCGTCAAATTGACAGTTGAGATCGTCAAATTCGCTGTATCGTACCGTTTGTACTTGCACTGCTGGTTCGATCTCGTAGTGAAACCCCGAGCAGAGCCCTCTCCATAGCTCGTGCTATTTTGAGCTTGCTTATAAGGCCCATAGTGAGAGGCCACGTTTCACTGCCGTATGTCATCGCTGGCAACACACACTGGTTGAAGACCTTCGTCTTAAGACACATAAAAGTAAAAAAAAAAAACATGTTATTTATTTAAATAATTACCAGATATACATTTTCCAAAATTGGTAAATAAACAATAACGCTACAATAACAAAAAAATTAAGGGTTTTTTAATATGTTTGGCCACCTTTTAAGACATGTCAAATTAATGAAAAGCATCATAGAGGGAAAGGTAGAAGAAAAGGGAGGACAGGAAAGCCAAGAAGAGTATTCTCATAGACCAAATAAAAGAGAAGTCAAATGTCATGCTGTACAGGGGCCTTACGGACAACAGCTAATTGCGGCACCTAATCCGCACAGTTGGAAAATCACGCGAACGTGAACCTTATCGTGCCCAGATACGGTTTGCGGTCGCGTGATTTACCAACTGAGCAGATTAGGTGCCGCAATTAGCTGTTGTCCGTAAGGCCCCAGGAAGGTGAAGACGCTGGCAGAAGACCGTCAAGCCTGGAAGTTAATCCACCGACAAGAGCGCTCTTAAATGTTGAATGAATGAATGAATTTAATTCGGAGAGTATTGAGATAATAGGTAGATCATACACATTATGTATACTGTGTGATTGATTTTATTACCTAAATCGAACATCCGAATTATGCAAACCCTTAATCTAAGCATGCTCATTTTAATAGACAGGCCAATTTATTTTAGTCGCACTGTTCTTTGGGCATTATTATAAAATCCCCAGTCAATTACACTGATTTAGACGTTTCCTTAAAATGCAGGTCAATCTAGTTTGGTTTATATTCCTAGGAATTACGGGATGATTTAGCGAAGTTTCGACTTTATTAAAAGGGATTAAAGAGTAATTTGTGCTGGTATAAGATAAAAGCGGGTTGTGGGACGCCGTAACGGGACGCCCATATACGGGGGCTGATTGTAGGGTGTCTACAGTTTGTTGTAAATTAAGTTGGCATAATTTTTTTATAAAAATTATAATTATACACACATGCATTCCGTAGTGTAGATTCATAAAATTTTATGGAAATTAATACATTCAAATTCAGCAGCGTAATCTAAAAATAATGTATCTAAGGATATAAATATAAAATATTTTTTGGTTTATCTTTGAAAATATTGGTATGGTATCAATTGAAGGTTTGACATAAGACATAATCTTCATACAATTTAGATTAATCAAAACTTGATTGATTGATTAACTCTTTATTGTTCACTTGAATTTGATATAGAAGAACTCTTAAAAACTAGTGTAACAACTGGCGGCCTTATCACTAAAATGAACTCTTCCAGGCAAACAAAACTTGCAATGTAACAATATATGTTCAAACATGCCTCCAATTGAAAATGTATAAACCACACATAAAAAAAAAACAAAAAACAAAAAAAAAACTTTTATAACTCAAGGATAGCTGGACCGATTTTCATGATCTTTGATTTGTTGGATTTCTTTCCGTTCCAAATAGCAGAATAAGAATTAGAATATCAGAGTATTTCCCGAAAAAAATAATTATAAAGAAAATTTATTTTCCCATACATTTTATATGGAACGGCAAGAATCAAAGAGAATATAAATACTACGTAAGAATTGAAGCCTATACATTGACATATTATTACATCATAGAAATAAAAATAAATTGTCATCTAAGTCAAAGGAGGTTGCTGTCGCTACCAAGGCAGTATATAACGCGGTTCAAATCGCGGCGCGCAGCTAATAATATCTACAATATAATAATATACTCGTTGTTTCGAGAACCTCCTATTTTTCGGCGGTTAATAAAGTAAGGAGTTTTTTTTTTACAAGTATGAATCAGAATCAGAATCATTTATGCAATGCAGAATATGCGATAGGACCACTTGTTAATGTTATTTATATCTACTATTATCTACGATAAATCAGTTCAGCAGTTTAGAATTTACACATTATTACATTATATCGATGAAGCCATCATCATAACACTCCTTGTTTCGACAGTCGACAGTCGTGTAACAGAATTATCCAAAAATAATTTCATTCAGCACCAACATTGCGAAAAACAAAAGCTCAATTCATTAATTTTTTCATTGCTAATTCTGCTTTTTTATTACCTTTAGTATTGTCACCCTATCAAGTCCCGATAGTAATAGGGCTAGCTTGAGTTTAACGCTCCTCGAATGAAGAAAAAGCTTGATTTATGGCAAATATCGAACGGTCACATCGTTGAGAAAAACCGTCATGGAACCTTATTTCGTGGAATAATATATGTACTTATCTAGAAAATTAAATCAAACCCAATAAATAGAACAGAGGTAGTAAAATAATTATGAACAATCATGGAATATTGAGATTTAGGTAAGTAAAGTTATATGCTTATATAAGGTAAAATCGATCATTTTGATAAAATCTGGTACTTAAGTAAAAAAAAACATATTTAAACACTTGCCGTCTTACCACAACAGATTTAAGGACGCTTTAGACAAGTGTTTAGCATATTTTTCGAAGTGAAACAATTGCTTAACACATGTCTAAAGCGTTCTTAAATCTTTGTTGGTTTTTCTTCTAGGCAAGTTTGCTCTTACTAGACAAGCCTAATTACGAATGAAAAAAAAAAAACAAACGAAACGAAAAATGTGTAACAATTTATTTGATACAATGTACGCAAACAATATAAAATTGTAGAACGCAAATGTACAACGTGTGTATCACCTAGATACGAGATTCATTCATATATTATTCTATTTTTCGGCTACACACTACCACGAGCATTGAGCTGTATTTATAAACCAAAACAGAACTCCGCGTGGGTGCAGAGATGTAAAAATACTCGTTTGTGAGTTAGGAAAACTTTTGTTTGCTATAAATTTTTGTATCACCCATATTTTGCTTTCATTTGTATCATTTGGTTCGATTCCCACGTAGGACAAACATTTGTGTGATGAACATTTGTGTTTGTTCTATATCTGGTTGTTAATATTATCTATTTAAGTATGTATTTAAAACTATATATGTATGTAATCAGTCTCTGGCAGCCATATCACAAGCTTTGCTTAGTTTGGGGTCAGATGACCGTGTGTGCAAAAATGTCCCGAATATTTATTTATATATTAATTAATTTATACTTTAACCTAACTCCGAATTAAGGTTAAATACAGATTCCAAAATCTATTACTCTGTGACTCTGTCCTACTCTGTCTATCTAGTGAAAATAAGTTTATGTCAAATGAAATTATGCCAAGTTACGATTTTCATCCATGCTCTGCATTATCAAGGTAACCTATACAGGTAACCTATATACAGCGAAATAAAACTATCGCTGCCTATACAGGGTGTAAGGGGAACACTCTCGAAGCCAAAAGAAGGTAATTGTACTCATCATTATGAACAACTTTTACTATGGGACCAACCCTGAAATCACGAAAAAAATATCAGCTGTTCTATAGAAAACGGTCATTGACACTCGACATAATGTATGGAACAGCAGATTTTTTTTGCGATTTCAGGGCTGGTCCTTTAGTAAAAGTGGTTCATAATGATGAGTACAATTACCTTCTTTTGGCTGCGAGAGTGTTTCCCTTACACCCTGTATACTATAAAATAGTCCACTTATCGGAACGCCTACATTTTATGGTAATTCTAATAAATTGAAGGAAAGGGCTATGTAGTTACTTGGCTTTATCACAGATTTTATTGTGTTTTTATTACGAGCAGTCTCAGAAACGTTTTTTCGAGTGAATAAAAGAGGATTTTATTTGATAATGATTTTTTTGAGAAGATAATATTAAGACAAGATTTACCCACTTTTGAGTAACGCTTATTACTACAGATGACCATAGGGCTTAATATATTGTATTAAAGTCGCATTTAGCGGAGCAAAACCATGGCGCTTACACACAGTCGTGCGTTTCGCTACTACTTCTATTTTTTAAGTAGTTCTCATATTTTTCTAAAAGTATAACTGTAAAGTAAAATGTTCCTCACCGGTTTCCTTCATAGTTATGAAATCTAGATATCAAGATATCGCAGACATAATTTAATAAATAGGTAATTGAATGAATCCAAAAAAACAGGGATATCAGCGCAAATCAGTGCTACTTTGATATATATTTTCTATCGAGCGAAATGTGCTTAATCGTGTTTCGGTCTTTGGGGGTTCTTAGATAAAACATTAAATTTTGATATGTTTTATCTAGATTTAATATAATTTTAGGCTGACCATGGAAGTAGGCGCACTTAAACTAGGATGACCAAAATAGCTAAAAGTCGGAAAAGAGCGTCTTAAGGGCCAAAATTAAACGTGCTAATTTCACACGAATTTTCTCGGAGATCATGGCGGATGCGACCCGGCATAAATTCCGGGAAAACTGTACTTAGCCCAATGCTTAAGTACATAACTTCTTATATGTATTACCAGATTTCATCATCATCATTATCAGCCCTGAATGATCCACTGCTAGGTATAGGCCTCCCTTTGTTTATGCCACTCTCCCCGATCTTTCGCTAGTCGCATCCACTCGTTCCCGACAGTATTTCTGATATCGTCAGTCCACCTCATCCTCGGCCGGCCTGGGTTCCGCCAACCTAGTCCCGGCCACCACGCGGTTACTGCTGTACGCCACCTCCCATCCTTACGTCTGGCCACGTGTCCTGCCCAGTTCCACTTAAGTAGGACACCAGATTTAGGATCATTATTTTTAAGCATTAAAATAAGAGTGTCCGATTCACGTAACAGCGCTAATAAGAATCAAAACGTGCACAAAGATTCTTCGTTTTTGTTTTGTTTTGTGTTGGTTCTCATTAGCGCTGATTGTATCGTTGGCGCTGATGGCGTTATTTTGGAACGCGCCTGGTGTTTGCACTAAACCGATACCCACGTGATTGTAGATAGATAGAATAAAATAAATAAATATTTTGGGACATTTTTGCACACACGGTCACCTGACCCCAAACTAAGCAAAGCTTGTGATATGGCTGCCAGAGACTGATATACATACATATATAGTTTTATATACATACTTAAATAGATATTAACAACCAGATATAGAACAAACACAAATGTTTGTCCTACGTGGGAATCGAACCCACGCCCTCAGGCTCAGAAGGTAGGTTCACTACCAACTGGACCAACGGGCTATCTAAGAAATTGTATGATGCATTATGGGGAGATAAATCTAAAGTTTTATAGATTCCCCATTAGTAAGTGTTTTGTCGTGTGTCCGTGGGCTTATAAACGATTAAATATCAATAAATCCTCTGATTTGTGACGTGTTACCGTTAAATGCGTTATAATCTACGAGTTCCAAAAACTTGTACTTTCTAAGGAACAGCTCAAGTTAGAATATGCGAGCGTTTTTTATCCAAGCATTTATTTTTAACTTGTTAAAATCTCTCGCGTACATCTTTTATTTTCTTTCAACTGAAGAGTTAGAAGATTTCATAGATGACTCTATGCATAGCTAATACTTCATTTTATATTAGTCGAAGGCTTACATCTTATTTTTTGCCGACTCTACTTTTTACCCAAGGCAGGACGGAATGGAAAATTTATAAATATATAATTTTTAAGGATACCTTATATGCGTTCGGGGTATAAGGTTATGTATTTGTTTGTGATCTCTGTGTATCTATATTTTATTTCCCTCGTGAGAGGATTTTGGCGTCTTACTGGGGAATGATATTATGTCAATGTATAAGACTGCAATTCTTGCCGTTCCATATAAAATGTATGGGAAAATAAATTTTACTTCATAGTTACTTTTTTCGTGATATTTTCAGTTATTTTAATTCATATTCTGCTATTCGGGGCAAAGCGGAATCCAACAAATCAAAGCTCACAAAAATCGGTCCAGCCATTCTTAAGTTAGAAATGGTGTAACATAAACAACTTTGTTTTATATGATACTAGCTGTGCCCCGCGGTTTCACCCGCGTAGTGATGAAAAATTGTGATGATGATGATACTGAAAAGTAGCCTATGACACTCTCCAGCCTTTGAACTATATCCATGCAAAAAAACAGGTTGATCCGTTGCTCTGTTACTGCCTGAAAGAGGAACAAACAAACTAACAAACAAACACACTTTCGCATTGATAATAAGATACATTCGATAAAATCTGTTAAAAGTATTTAATTTCAATGTTTTTATACGTGTAGCGGGCGATCCCTGCTTCACAAGAAGTGTCTTAGATACCTTACCTATACCTTATCTTATACAACTCGCTTAAATTCATAACTTGCACTAAAGAGAAGTGCATCCGAGAACCAAAGCTCGTGAGCATAGTTATTTAAATAGAAACGGCACGTGGGTTTGATGTATGGACGGGATGCATCGACGAGACCGCTAGGGATGGGACACGGATGCTATCGACATCGATAGAAATATAATCTAGAAGACGCAGAAGAAGTTAAAATTTAATGTCATGTCTTACTACTAAAAATCTCGTAAATATCTGTCTGTTAATTTTACGAATACGTGTGACGTGCTTCTCAGCGGAAAGTTAAATGACCATTTTATATGATAGATTAGCTTATCGAATATTTATGAATAAGAGGGTAAGTGGGCAGCAATTTGCGACGTGCTTCATTTTCTTTTAAAGAACATTTCTTATTTCTAATAACATAAATGCTAATTGGCCAATATTCACGCACTCCAGTTATTTTTGTGGGTAGATCAAGCTTGCCATGTTGCATAAGCTAGTAGCAATAAAGAAGAAATGTTATTATAATGAAAAAAAAAAATCGTAATTTTCTGCATATTTAGGTAATTTTCTTTAAACTTGGCACCCTTGAGTTAGATTCCAATTATTTTTCTGAAAGGCACTTGCTGAAGTTGGCACATTTATTTATTTGTTTCTATTGCCAATAATGCGTCCAGTAACATTTTGCAACAAAATGAACTACAATACATGAATACCCTGTTTATATGTTGTTAGATAAATTATGTGTAGTTTCGATGTCATCGCTCAAAATCAGTGAAGAAAAATATCCCGAGGATACCGATAAGTCCAATAAAACTCAAAAATTTCAAAGACATGGATATTTACCAATATGCACTAGGCTGGTGTGGTGAATTAAAGCCCATCTTCTCTCCCCCTCTCTCCGAGAGAAAGCCTAGGCTGTGTCTTAGCAATGTGAACGCGATAGGCTGATAATTCAAATTCAAAATGTTTTTATACTGATTTTCCTTAACTTATAACTACAAAACTTAAACTATAAATGAATGAAAGCAAACATTTAAAAACAATACTATTTTTTTGATTATTTATTTAAACATTTTGATAATGTAGATCAATTAGATTTACACATAATTATCGACACTTTTGACAGCACTATTTTCTCGTAGGCGGGTTACAGTTATGCTATAGGTGTATGCGCTCGGTTTTATTTATTCTTACAAGAACCTTGTCGCAATGCCGAGACATAAGTAGCTAGCTCTATTTAATATGAGTTAATCCTTATTGACACGATGTTGAGATAAAATATGCGATTACAAATAATTAAAAGTTCTAATGATTGAATGGAATTTTTTGATTGGTTTGTTAGTTCAGATATTGCACCTTGTTAAGGTGGTACGTTTCACGTAAGGCGAGAAACTGAAATTTAAAAAAAAAATCTTGTCCTTGTAGCTAGGCCGGGTAATTATTGTCAAATGACGCAGTGTTTGCGCAAATCTTTGGTTGTTCTTTATCATGTACAGCTATTTAACAGTAACGCACCATATTACTTACATTTGAAACAGCCGTTTGAAACAGCAAAAATTTGTTTATTGACAAATGTAAGTAATAATGCGCATTAGAAATAAATAGCTTTACACTTAGAATAACTACTCAGAGAAGGTAGGTTTCCAAACAACGCCTTCTCAAAACGTAAGCTACAAATTCGCTTTGTAGCTTACGTTTCGATTGGTATTTTAAACGATTTAATCAAGAAAATTAATGGATTACCTGTCACACCATAACTCTTATGCCGCTTTTCTGATTTATTATGGTACGATTTCACTGCGCAAATTGTCAAAGTAAATTTTTTATATATATTTTTGGAGCCATATATGACTCCATTTGAATGGCTTAAATTTTGCGAATGTACTTGGTTTCTATGTGTAGTTATTCTAAGGCTTTACATGATTTTGTAAAGAACAATAACCAATTTGCGCAAACATTATGATCGTTTACAATAATTACCCAGCCAAGCTACAAGGACAAGAAAACTGTTTGATCTTTAAATTTTCCGCCATAGGAGAAACGGTTAAGCGGTTTTTCATAATTAATTGCATTTACCTATCTACTCTAGTTCTAAAGCGTCTGTAACTAATAACTATAAGCGTAGCGTCTAAAACTATCTATCATAACATTTGTCCAGTAAGCCCACCACGTGCGTGACAATGACAGTGTAAACCGGTGGTACCGGTCGTTACACGAGTCGAGTGTATTGTTTACTGTTGTGCTACGTTTGGATCGGACGAGTTGCTGGAATAAGCGTGGGCGTTGTGTTTATTTGGGCTTAAAATCAGTGATGCAGTTATAATAATAACAATAATAAATCATTTTTCAAGTGACAAGACTCATAGGTACACAAAAATTATTAAAATATTCACATTACATTTTAAGTCTTACATATTAAAAAAGTCCCTAATACGCTGTTGTCGGTTGCATGTTAGACACATAGGTGTGTAGTCTTGGTCAATGATTCTTCTTCAAAAGGCAAGTCGATAGAATTCAAAGGTCGCCAACGTATTTGTGATGCCTCTAACATATACTACTCTATTTACATCATAGATTCAGTATTTCTCCCTCTACGATTTACATTAACTCTATTTGTGTGTAAAGTAATAAGTTTAAGTACATTTATTTAGGAAATTTATGTTTTGTAAGGATACGATGGGGCTGACATAGACATGTTGTCTAAAAGCCCCCATAAAATTGAAGATTAAAAAAAAAAAAAAAAAAAAAAAAAACTCTATTTGTGATGTTACAGGTATCCATAGGCGACGGTGACTGCTTACCATCAGGCAGCCCGTCAGCTTGTTTGTCACCTATGGCATAAAAACGGATTTTATCGCGTGTATTAAGGAGGTAGCAAGGTTTTTGTAGATTTTCCCTGGATACGTACCAAACGTTTCGATTCTACGTTTCTAATCCGTACGGCCAAAGTTTGGAACAACCTGCCAGCTTCCTTGTTTCCTGAGAGATATAACCTGGGCCTTTTCAAGCCAGAGTGAATAGGTATCTTCTAAGTCTGCGTGCTTCATCTTCGATCACATCGCCGCTTACTAACAGGCGAGTTGGTGGTCAGGCGGGCTTATCCGCGATAAAAAAATACAGTTGCGTCACACCTATTATACAGGGCTATGCATATAGACGGTGCTAAGCCGAAAGGAGGTCACTGTACTCATCATTATTGTCAACTTTTACCATGGGACCAACCCTGAAATTCGCAAAAAAATATCAGCTGTTCCATATAAAACGGTCATTGGCACTCGACAAAATATATGAAACGATTTTAGGGTTGGTCCCATAGTAAAAGTTTTTCATAATGATGAGTACAATGACCTCTTTTCGGCTTATTGTAATCTTTATGCGTAACCCCGTTCAATGTAACCTAATATTCTGGCACACACTTCTTATGACTTACTTTATGGCAAACATGGCTTATTTTATGGAGGACATGGCTCGTTTTATAGTGATACTCCATAGATAAGAACCGTAGGGCTTCTGGTTTTATTTGTTAGAGATCTGTTATCTCTGTATCACGCAACACGAGTTTTGTATCTCGGCTCGAAGTTTTTGATGGTTAGTAATAGAAAACAATAAATAAACCTGCCAAGTGCGAGTCGGGCTCGCGCACTATCAAAATAATATTGTTTTGTCTTCTCTCCATTTAACGATAACTCTCAATAACGCTTAAAATGCAGTCCCTTAAGTGACGCTATATAGAGTTTACACTGTATTAAATGCCAAAAATAATGTATTAAATGTTTACACTGTATAGCCCATTACGACGGGACTGGTTGAGCGGAGTGTGAGGTGTGTGAATAGTAATAGCTTTGCTTTTGGCGTGCTTCTCTAGGTATCAAAAGGTTTGTAGATATAAATTTCCATATCTAGAAAGTAAAATCGGATAACAATTACTCGGGCCGGGTGGTCCCGCAGAACCCTTATACAGGCTGCCCCAAATATGGGCACTTCGTGATACGATTATCACGGTATCGCGCTTTCTATACACCGCGCGTGGTGTTTCGGCACGCCCTGTAGATGGCAGATTAGGGCTATGTAAAAACAAGCAAAATACTAAGTTTTTTGGCGCAAAAACCTTAGTATTTTCCAAGTGCGATTCGGGCTTGCGCACTGAGGAATCCGTACAACCACATAAATTAGTGCACATCACGAGAACATCACGCCCTGGCGGTCACCCATCCAAGTACCGATAGCGCCCGACGTTGCTCAATTTCGGTTAACAGAAATTTGTCACCGATTCGCACTTGGCCATTATTTATTATTTGTTGTTATACTTTAGAGTGTGTACTATAATCATGCCAAGTTTGACGCTTGTACGTATTACCGTTTTTACACTAGATAAAATACAAAAAATATGTAAGACTAGCAACGCACCCCGGCTTCGTACGGGTCACACGGGTGTAAGTCTTATTTTTTACACCTTGGGTTACATTATTGGAGTTTTAGTAAGGATATTTAAAAAAAAATATAATATAGCCTATGTTACCCGGGGATAGTGTAGCTTCCCAACTGAAAGAATTTTTCAAAACGGTTCAGTAGTTTTGGAGCCTATTCAATGCAAACAAACAATCAAATCTTTCCTCTTTATAATATTAGTATAGATAAACACGTATTATATTTGTTGTATCCCCTTTTATTTTTATTTTTGCCCTTTTAATATTTCTTAGTTTAATCCGCTGTAACATTACATATTCTATGAAAATTTCAACTGGCTATCTATTACGGTTCAAAAGACAGCCGTACGGACAGACAGACAGGCAGCGTAGGCTCAGGCCTAATAGGGCCTCGTTTTTACCCTTTGGGCACGGAACCCTAAAAACATAAGTATAATAATCTCATTTGTTTGTCTGATCTGAGGTTCTACACGTCCGCTGAGAAAGGATTTTGCGAAAGGGCAAATGGAGGTGGCAAGTTATATGAAAGTCTACGCGTACTAAATCACAGGAAAAAGCCCACAATACATAACAATTTCCTTAAAAAAATTACTACAAAAAACGTTTAGCCAAAACAGGCCCACAATAGGCATTGTTATAGTCCAGACTCATTATCCTGTCCTATTTAACGCGATTTGTGCCACTACTGTGGACAGTACAACAGCGTCTTCCGTTCCAGTTTGTCCTAAAATAGCCACTGTTGATCTAATTTGATCTAATTTAGTATAATTTGATCTATTTTACTATAATTTAAAGCCTAGAATTTAGGTACGCGGGTTTATACAGGTTGGTCCCGTGATAACTTAAAAAAAAATGCAATGAGCAATATAAGCAACATAGCATAGGACGTTCACCCATGCCATGACTCCCATGAGATGGACAGACGACAAAAAGAGACTGCAGGGAAACGCTGGATGCAGGCCGCTTCCAACCGGCCCTTTTGGAGATCGATGGGGGAGGCCTATGTCCAGCAGTGTACGTCCTACGGCTGAAGTGGCCTAATTTTATATTTCTCTTTTTTATTTAATTTTATATTTATACATATGTATATATATTTTTCTTACTAATTTTATATTTTATTTTATTTTATTTTGTATATTTTTTTATATTTTTATTTCTTTTTATATATTTTTTTAGTTGCTAAATAAATAGGAGATGTCATTGGTTAGTCACCCAGTCTCTGACTAGTTCGGGAGCCTCTGGGATCAACAGTATAGCTTACTTAACATTATGTCCGAATATACAGGGTTACGCATAATTATAGATTGTAATAAGCCGAAAGGAGGTCATTGTACTCATCGTTATCAACAACTTATATCATAGGACTAAACCTAAAATCGCGAAAATTTGCTGTTTCATAAATTTTGTCGAGTGCAATTGACCTTTTTTCTGGAACAGCCGATATTTTTAACACGATTTCAGGGTTGGTCCCTTAGCAAAAGTTGTTCATAATTATGAGTAGGTACAATGACATCCTTTCGGCTTAGTTCAGTCTGTATGCGTAACCCTGTATGATTTGTATTTAGGTTCAAAGGTTTCAAAAAATACCCAGGTATCTATGATTTTAGTATTAAGGTATCAGGTATTTAAATACATATGTATTTAAAAACTATTTATGTATATTTTGTATATCTATGTATATCAGTCTCTGGCAGCCATATCACTAGCTTTGCTTAGTTTGAGGTCAGATGACCGTGTGTGAAAATATGTCCCAAATATTTATTTATAATTTATTTATTTATTTTTAGGGTTCCGTACCGTTTGATTTTTTCCTACGGTAGGAGTCCTACCGTTCATTGGTAAGTCTGAGTCAATAATTAGGTACCTATCCAATAATATGTTTCAAAGCGCCGAAAGCACATTTGTGTGCAGAAGTAATTTCTCGTCACAATAGGCCATTTGTGCGAGCCCTAGTTTGCAGTTTGCCTGCAATGCCCGTACAAGCGCACTCGTTTAAATCATTCTCTCAGGGTTGTCACACATATTGTGAGAAAATTTCAGTACTCCAATAATAACTAGTAGTTCGCCCCGAACTGAGACCTCACGATGTTCAAGCTTTTGCTTCACCTACACTAAGGTACACCCGCTCCATAGTTTTGCTACCTAACATGATCTCGATTGAAAAATATGACAGTTAACGGCTACGACAATCATCTGACAATGGCATCGATTCTGACGCACTCTAAACTAAATTTGACAGCTCTAAAATGGCTGCCATCCTTCTCTCACATATTAAAATGAAAAGAGAGGCAGATAATTTTAGTCCTGTCACATTGGTTTAGTTTAGTGGTATGACAGAATAGACGCCAAGCTTCACTCTCTTGAGGTCTAAGAGTATGCTGTGAAAGTGTAGCTTTACCTATTCATAGTCTGTGCTACAGTGGGACAAATCGGTGTTTAAATAAATTTATGTTTGTATGTTTGTTCGACGATAACTTGAGTTCCGTTCATGCGATCTTCATGACATTTTGTAGGCAAGTAGTTCAAGTAAATAGAATTTTTAATTTGTATATGAGTTAATCCGATGCAGGGGTTGTAAAGATATTAAAATAACAAACTTATAAAATACCGTTGGTTAAAGAAAGGCGTTTGTTTATCGGGACTTATCACGTATTATTTTAATTTGGTAAAAATAGGTACTTTTCAACCATGATACAATGGCCGTGGTCACGAGCTGACTCCAAAACACGTGCTGGATAATACGTCCCGATAAACATTTAAAACGTGTGTTCAAATTACGAAAGTTTAAAAATTACTAGTTCCTACCTAATCCGAAATGAACTTATTTTGTACAAATATCTATAAACTCAAATATGACTGAAGATTGTCAGTTGATTATCGTAGCCGTCTGTGGTAGCCGTAGACCTTTTTTTTTAAATTTATTTAATGACCATGGATCCAGTGTAGCCGTTAACTGTCATTTAATTTTAATTTCATCATTAATTGTGGTTAACTGTCATAATATTTTTCATTCAAGATCATGGTAGGTAGGAAAACTATGGAGCGGGTGTACCTTAGTGTACGATGTAGGTACGTGAAGTAAAAGCTTGAACATCGTGAGTTCTTAGTTCGGGACGAACTACTAGTATATTTGTAGCTACTCCACATAAGGTGATTGGCCCGAAGTTTAGCCACGTCTGCCACCCCTAGAACATGCAGTCGCTAGCGTAAAACCGCGCCCGAGGCAAGTGTGCATTGACAATACGCCACGGAACCATTGTGTAGACACTAAGCTTATTGCACTGGCAATGAGAATGAGATATTTTATGGCCACAAATGTTACTGTAGATTGGTAATACTCATGATGACTAATTTTCGAAAACAATTAACTTCTGCAGGAAACTTGTGTGTAATTAACTTTTAAGTAACTAAATCTGATTTCGTGCCAAAAACACTCGCAGGCGATGGCTTATGACTATGACGTCACGATCTTAAAAATTCTTTGACAGTACCAAGCCTAGCGCACTCCGCACTTTAGGTATGAAAGTACAAGTAGCCGACTTGTCGGACCTGCCGCGCGATCGATAGAGATAACGCGACAAGAGTTATGCGATATATAGACAGAGAGACAACTTCTAGCTGTAGGTAGTTAACCCTCACGCGTCCTGAATTGCACTTTATTGTATAGTAGCAAGAGTCGCTACTTAATTTAAATGATTATGCGGAGTGAATTTTCTGTATTTGTACTGTGACAGTACTCAATTGAAAAAGATCACCAAACGCATTTGTCATGTTTAAGATATCTCATTTTTATTATTACTTATCCTTAATTTATTTTTTAATTTCAGGGTTACCTGCACGTTTGGCGTCGTGAAACCACATTTCCCGACGAGGAGCTGTCAGAACTGTTCAACAATATTGAACACATCTATACTTTCAACAGGTTGGTTCTATTTAAGCATATTTTGAGCTCTATAATTCATGAAGTAAGAGATAGGTGTGATTTTTCCCTTCCCTCTTAAGTAATCAAGATTGACGTCTGACGCCTCAAAATGTCAAACTTTTGTAAAATGGACCAAAACCATACCTACTGCCGCTCCTTAGTCTTCCTACCTACAACGCCCAAAACACAGCGTGGCAATGCCAGCAATTTTCGACATATTGCTTTATTGTATTTTTTCACAACATTCAGCATAATTGACGTCCCCTCCTCATTGAGATATTGACTAGCTTTGGGTATGCAGGGATGGATTAAGAGTGAATGTGAAATAGTTTTAGATACCGATCTCATACCAATGGTACCTAGTTGCTGAAGAGTCACTCTTGCCTTCTTTTACAAGTGCAAATACATTTTAACCTGACTAAGATAGAGACAATTCACACCGAGATTAGTTCGCCCGGTAGCACTAATATAATTTTACATAATTTACGTAACTAGTAGTTCGCCCTGAACTGTGACCTCACGATGTACAAGATTTTACTTCTCCTACACTAAGGCACACCCGCTCCATAGTTTTCTTACCTAACATGATCTTGATTGAAAAAAAAAATTCATGAAGATCGAATGAACGGTACTCAAGTTATTGTTGAACAAACAAACTAAAATACAAACATTTGTCCCACTGATAACTCTTAGTGACTCTTACTGATTACTCTTTTGGTGCCTTCTTTCGGTCAATAACTAGAATTTTAACCTTTCTGTGCAGAGTGATCTTGGTGCCATGATAGTTGCGGCTTCTCATAATCATCATCTCTCAACTGTCGCATTGTAGGCGGGAAGACTATGAAGAGATTGATATTTTATTACTAATTCATCATTAAATGAATATATATAATAATATATATATTTGACAGCTGTCAAAGTAGGCCGTTTCGCCACGTTAATCGCTGCTTATGAAGGTTAGACCGCAGGTAAAAACGCGCGCGCTGGCGGGCTGGTAAAACTTATTCAGACATCACTGACCGACAGCCATATTTAGTGCGGAAATTTAGAGTATAAAGCAACAGTATAGCCGCTCCATACTCTTCCTACCTAATATGGTGCAACTGTCAACTTCACGAGTTGAGACGAAGCTTCAATTCAAAGTGTCCGTTTCGACGCGTGAACATTTCCGATTCTGTGGCAGTTACTATATCCATTGGTTTTCTATCGCCTTCCTGTCTAGTCGAGTATCCTGTCCTCTCCATTCAATGCGATCATTACCTGCAAAATACGAGTAGTATACCTAATTTGACTTCATAATGCGCCCCTGTGTTAGTGAGGGTGTCAAAATAATAGCGAAGGGTCTCCAGGGGAGCTAAAAGAGGGTAGTTTTGTAAAAGCTTCCTACATCGTACGTCTGTGCTTTTGTATTCATGTAAATATGCTTGCAGTCTGACAGTATGATGCAAATGCCAACCCGCAAGGAAATGTTTATAAATTTGTAGGCAATTTCCACGGACAATTTCAGAGTTAAGAAATGCATAGACAGAACAAGCAAGAAGACAGTTGAAATGCGCGAGCGAGACGCATGTAGCACTTTATGTGAAACTGTACCTAAAAAAGTTTGCCGTCATGGGACGCGTGGCAGATGTGACACGTGACGGCATAAGAGAGCGTCATGTCTTTTTCCGTCACGGCATACGAGTCCGTTTTACCGCCAAGGCGCGCCAATAGATGTTTCGCATCAAAAACTACGCTTTTATTGTTTTTGCTGGTCAAAATTAGTGACTATAGAACGTTACTCTTCAGCCGGGCTAGCAAGCGCACCGCGACAAAATTTTGACAACTTTTTTAAATCGTGCCAAAGCGAGACAGGCGCGTATATGAAACCGTAGGTGCCTTGTCGAGTTCTCGCTCGACAAAGTGACGACAAGATTTTGTCGCGGCGCGCATTCGTTAGGCAGGTCGTTTCTATTTTGCTATGAACTGGTTGTCTGTGTGTGTGGTCCCTCATAGATCGACTGATTGTGTAAAGTGTCGAATTACATACCTTTACTTTTATTACTTTCGGTGTAAGTTTATAGAGGTTGTATGTAAAAAAAAGATCGACGAACACCTTTTCTATGGAAGATTGTTAGCTATAATTATTACAAGGCTTTGGAATTTCCTTTTAGAATATTTAAAAGCATGATAGATGTAAATTAGGCTAAACTTGTAGCCCAATTTTCACGCCTTTGACGATTTAAGCACATTGTCTTTGACTCGCCAAAACTTGAGAAGTATATTTTAGAGTTTTAATAAGTATGTTATCAAGAAATTTAATTTTATCTATTCCATATAGCTAATCTCAAACTAAAATTAATCTAAAACTAAAACTAATCAAGTAAGTAGGTAATTCTCATATAATTTGGGAAATTGACTGAAATACGTTAACTAGAATAACGAATATAAATTTAAAAAAAAATACTTTTACAAATTACGATAAATAGGTACGTATTTTTTTGTAAGGTTATATGATTATTTACGGGATATTTACCGTGGTAAGGTTGTGGAATGAGCTCCCGATATTTCGGCGCAGTTACATGCACCATGTTCTCGGGAAGACTGTGAAATGGAATATCGGGAGCTCATTCCACAACCTTACCACGGTAAATATCTTGTAAATAATCATATAACTTTAGTGAACAACCGTGATAGTTTAAAACAGTGTATTTTTTTGTGTTTTTTTTTAGTTATTTTTTTAGGAGTGATGTCCGAGCGGTAGCTTGTGTGCTTTAAAATCTGACCGTATCTGGTTCAATCCTCGGCCCTGCACCAATGACTTATTTAGTACTTAAATAAATTATATGCAGTTACGATGCCATCGATCAAAAACGGCGAATTAAACCATCGTAAGGATTGATATGTCCAAGAACCTCAAAAGTTCAAAGACATGGCATTCACCAACATGCACTGGGCCAGCATGGTGGATTAGGGACCACCCTCTCTCTGAGAGTAGGCCTACGTCCCAACAGTGGGAACATGATAAGCTGATATTATTTTGTTGTATTGACTTTTGCAATTCAAGCACATCTGCAGTAATCAATTCAGGAATTATAATTAAACTATGAAAATGCAAGGAATTTACATTAACTGCTGCCATTAGTTTCATACGAGTCACCAGAGTTCATCAGAGTTGTGTAATGCCACACTTTTATTGATATTTTACACTGCGACAGTTATTGTTAATACCGTTGGTTAATTTTTGTTAATTAATCGCAAGGTTGCGAAGATAGACTCGGGGTCATCGAGATACAATTCCTATAGAATCACAATCACTCAGTGAAAACTGTCAAAAAAACGTCTGAGCGTCATTGTACATACATTGTATACAGGATGTAAGGGGAACATTCTCGAAGCCAAAAGAAGGTAATTGTATACAATTACCACTTTTAAATGAACCACTTTTAGTATGGGACCAACCCTGAAATCGCGAAAAAAAAATCTGCTCTTCCATACATTATGTTGAGTGTCAATGACCGTTTTCTATAGAACAGCTGATATTTTTTTCGCGATTTCAGGGTTGGTCCCATAGTAAAAGTTGTTCATAATGATAAGTACAATTACCTTCTTTTGGCTTCGAGAGTGTTCCCCTTACACCCTGTATAGTTCGCAATGCCACATTTACTCCAATTTAGACGTTATGTCGCTTGCATAATGTTCAACGTTAGTTGTCCGGTATGTCATCGTAGCTCTGGCATCGCGCGGCGTTGTAGTCGAATCGCGGTTACCTTGTAACTAACCAAAAAGTCTGCACAATTCCTAGCGTGCGCCTAGTTTTAGTTCGAATATTTTTTTGGCACGATTGTGTGTCTTCATGCATTGTATCTCGATGCTCGGGGTCTTAGAAGACGGCTTCAAAATTTCTTGTATAAAAAAATTCGATATCAATATTTATTTAACACTATCTGTGACCCACGGCTCCGCGCACAGAATATCTGTGGCTCCGCGTTATATCTGGGATAAAACTAGCCTAATTTACTCGTTCTATCAGCTATCTGCCAGTGAAAGATTAAAACAATGTACTATCCCTGAAGCAACCTCTTTTGTGTTAGTTTTTTTACTATTATGTTATATTATGTCATAAATACGACACTGAAACGTGGTCTCTCACTATGGGCCTCAAAAGCAAGCTCAAAGTCGCACGCAGCTATGGAGAGGGCTATGCTCGGGGTTTCTCTACGAGATAGAATCAGAAATAAGGAGATCCGTAGACGAAAGAAAGTTACCGCATTAAAAAAAAAAAAAAAAAAAAAAAAAAAAACCGATCACCCACTTCTTGTATGCAGACGTAAACATTATATGCGATTTCATAAGCTTGACGCAACATGAGAGGAACATCGTTTCTAGTTTGGTTTACCGCAAGGCACTGTATTAGGACCGTTAAGTTATTAATTAGTTTTGATCTCAAACGATGCGTTTATAGCAGAAATATTATACTCTAGTAAGATGTAAAAGTAGTTATTTTAGTGCCCATGAAATCAAATGCGTATTTAACGACATCCTGTTACTAAACTTTGATGGCTTTCTTACACAATTGCCTACTTTGAAGATAACTTTATTGGTAAAGTACTAGAGAATTTATAACGATTTTACGCGTAAAGTTGTAATTTTCGTATCACTTCGAGCAAAGCAAGTAATAAATTTTATTTGTTAACACATTCTCGATGGTTTTCATAACGTTCATTTGAACGTGGAAAACGATTCGACAATAAAACAAGGAATTAGCCAAGACATGGCAGGTTTTAATACTACAGGGTGATTACCCTATAGGCCATGGCCATAGCTTTATGGGCCATATTTTAAGCGATGTATTAGTTCAGCTCTGGTTCCTTGGCGAATATCCACGTTCCGGATTCTATCGCGCAAATAAACTCCGAGCATAGCTCCCTCCATTGCCCGCTGTGTGACTTTGAGTTTTTCCAAAAGGCCAACAGTTAAGGACCATGTCTTAGTACCATATGTCATCACTGGCAACACACACTGGTCAAAGACCCTTTATAGGCACTGTGGTCAGTGCTGGTTTTAGCACTCCCAGCGCCCTGGGCGAGATTTCTACGGAAAATTACAAACAATTGGAAGCATAAAGAACATACTTAAATTAAAAATAAAAATTATAAAAAAGACCCGAGCTTAAAAATGCTACTTACGTTTTTCTCCAGCTTGCCAGACGCAACAAAAGCAAGACCTAACTAGTGTTACCTCCAATCGGTCACGTAGGCCGCGGTCTGTCGCTCGTAAACTTCAACAATGGGGTGTTGTTCGCTAGGTCACTGCCGGGACGTGTCAGGGACGGGCCGAGTCACCCGAAGCTAGGGAATGTTACGTGCCTGCTGAAAAACTGATAAAAACATGTTTTAACCCGAGGTTTTCCGACATTTTAAGATTATTGAACGCCTGGTAAGTATAACTTTACAGCTACAGATTATAAAGTATATTATTATGTACATAGACGCATCAATTGCAACACTGCGTACATGTCCTCAACTGTAAGAATAACTTTCATCATCATCATTTCAGCCTTAGGACGTCTACTGCTGGACATAGGCCTCCCCCATCGATCTCCAAAAGGGCCGGTTGGAAGCGGCCTGCATCCAGCGTTTCCCAGCGGTCTTTTTTAGGTCGTTTGTCCATCTTGTGGGTGGACTTCCTACGCTGCGCTTACCGGTCCGTGGTCTCCATTTGAGAACCTTTCGGGCCCATCGGCCATCTGTTCTGCGTGGTATGTGCCCTGCCCACTGCCACTTCAACTTGCTAATCCGGTGGGCTATGTTGGTAACTTTCGTTCGTCTACGCATCTCCTCATTTCTGATTCGATCTCGTAGAGAAACCCCAAGCACAGCCCTCTACATAGTTCGTTGTGCAACTTTGAGCTTCAAATTCAAATTCAAATTCAAATGATTTATTTGTCAGAACATGGTAGGTACACATACATATAAAGTAGCATACATGGTCGTAAGAATGGAGATGTATCTCATGTCCTTGCCTGTTACAGCGTACAAATGTTAGTTTTTTATCAATATTTTTATTAGTTTTTGTTAAAGTTAAAAAGGAAAAAAATAAACAAAATTATTTCTATGTTAGAATATTGTTAGAATCATATTTTGGTTTAGTTGTATTTTATACCTTAATTAGATGTTTATTACTACCTATGTAAGCTATTATTATTATTATTTTATTTGTTTATGTCTACATTACATATCAAAACATTTTTATCATTAAGGAATTCTGAAATTTCATAGTAGCTTTTTTGTGCTAATAAAGTTTTTAGTTTATTTTTAAACATTCCAACATTTAATTCTCTGATGATTTTAGGAATTTTAGTATATATTAAAGGAGCCATACAGAATACACTTTTTTGCATGAGTGCAGTTTTGGCCGTACGTGGGCAGAGCTTCATCTCAGCCTGTGTGCGAGTTCGAATACCAGCATCAGTCCAACTACCAAAGAGATGTGGATTTAATTTTACAAAAGTAGCTATTTCTAATATGTATAGAGATGGTAATGTCAGAATCTTGTGTTTTAAAAAGAACGGTTTACAGCTATCAGTCTTATGAAGATGAAACATTGCCCTGACGCACCTCTTTTGGGCTTTGAAAGCAATCCTTTTGTCAGTAGAGTTCCCCCAGAAAATAATGCCGTATCGTAGAATAGATACTGCCATGCCATAATATGCAGTAATTAGAGCTTCTTGATTAATAACTAATGACAATTTAAATAGTGCGTATGCCGTCGAGCCCATTCTTTTAGTTAATGTATCTATGTGTGCTTTCCAATTAAGTTTACTATCGATGGTCAATCCAAGAAATTTAGTTGAGTCCACTTCCTGTATGACTCTACCATTATATTGCAAAACTATTTTATCACGTACTGTACGCTGCCGAAAGTGGATGATGCTCGTTTTGTCTAAATTAATTTTTAGGTTATTGTCATCTAGCCATTGAATGATTGACTTTAAACTATTATTTATTTCCGATTCTTAAGTGATTTTATTTTTACAATTAATAGTAACTGTGCTGTCGTCTGCGAAGAGAGTCGTAGGATGGTCTAGTGCTTTAGGCAAGTCATTGATATATCCTATAAATAGAAGAGGGCCCACTACACTGCCTTGCGGGACTCCGAAGTTAGGAGTACGTGCTTTAGACCGATGAATTATTTCTTGTTTTTTATGAATGTTTATTTCTGTAATCTCAGTATAATGTTTTCTATTACTTAAGTATGATTTTATAAGGTCTAGAGTATTTCCTCTAATGCCATATGTTTCTAGTTTTTGTAAAAGTATATCGTGGTGAACATAATCAAAAGCTTGGGTCATATCGCAAAAAAGCTTGCTTATTAGGCCCATACTGAGACCACGTTTCACTGCCATATTATGTCATCACTGGCAACACACACAAATAATAACTTTACACCTACATATTTTAAGGATATGTACACAGTGTTGCAATATACGTATCAATTACAACACTGTGTACGTATCCTTTAAAATATGTTGATGTAAAGTTGCAACAATGGATCCATTTCAGGCGTGCAGCAGCTATTAAATAACACATTTCTATATTGGTGGGAACTGTGAACTGTCATCTTATCCTATCCTACAGGGTTCCTTGTAGGACTATGGAACCCTAAAATACCTTAATAATCGAAGTTTGACCTCTTGCTTAACCGCTATTTACCACAGCTAAATGCGATCCTATACGATACAGTATTAAGCCA
The DNA here is from genome assembly GCA_914767915.1 of Agriopis aurantiaria. Classification (NCBI taxonomy): domain Eukaryota; kingdom Metazoa; phylum Arthropoda; class Insecta; order Lepidoptera; family Geometridae; genus Agriopis; species Agriopis aurantiaria. The sequence continues at coordinate 6,639,871 of OU612006.1, forward strand.
GATCCACTGCGACGACAGATGTGCTTGCATCTCAGTATAAATCCGCTTAACAATATCATCTTGCCAATATCTTGTCTGACCATTTCCATTTACAAATTGCAGGTCCCTCTGCGAAGCTCTCAACAGCTGTCGTCTGGACGCCACCTGCATCGCCCGCTGCTTCGTCGACAATACCTCGGGCTTCTCGGTCTACACTTCGTATTGTACTGGCTACCCTCGGACCATGGAGGCGTTGGCAGCACTGGCGTCAAAGCCTCACAGTGCGAGGGAGTTTAGGGAGAGGCAGATCGAGCTGGGACATTTACTCCCACTCGCTTCCTATCTACTGAAGCCTGTGCAGAGGATTCTGAAATATCATCTGTTACTGCAGGTAAGCCTGATTGATCGAGCGAAGAGAGTTCTCAGTTTCTAATGGCTAATGGGACAAGTGCATGTCGGCGTGCATGGTTTGTTAGAAGATAACTTGGCGTATCGTTGATTCTATCTTCATGAAACTCTGTAGGCAAGTAGTTCATTTCAATTAAAAAAAAACAGTTCAAATATGGGCAAAATCGATCAAGGGTTTCCGAAGATTTATGGGTCGCGAGGTTCGGGGCGAACTACTAGTTTTATTTCCAGAAAACATACTTAAAGCGGCGCCCCCCGGGGCTGTTTCTTTTTAACCGACTTCTAAGAAGGACAAGGGTTTCAAATAGATTGTTTTTTTTTTAAATGTTACCTCAGAGCTCCTTTATTTATATACCGATTTGGAAAATTATTATTTACATTGGTCCCATAGAAATTTCATGAAAAACTTTCTGTAGTTTTATTTTAAAATCAAAATCACTCTACAAAAAAACGTCATTAAAGTAAACAAATTTGCGTATTTACTATTTTTAAGTAGGGTTTTTAGCAATGGCGGGCAATGGGGAGAGATATGCTCGAAGTTTCTTTGTGCGATAGAATCCGGAACGTGGATATTCGCCAAAGAACCAAAGTCACCGACATAGCTGTTAAAATTTGCAAGTTAAAGCCAAATAGGCAGGCCACATCGCTCGAAGAACCGATAACCGATGGGGAAGAAAGTTTATTGAGTGGAGACCATGAACCGGAAGACGCAACGTAGGTAGGCCTCCCACTAGACGACATCGTGAGAGTCGCGGGCATACAGTGGATGCAGATGGCAGGCTGTCGTCCAGTGTGGAGGTCTGATGGGCAGGCCTATGTTCAGCAGTAGACGTCTGACTGATGATAATGATTTTAATAAAGTTAATGCCCAATCGGTTTATAAAATTCTGAGTGATTTTGTATCATCAAAATCGTTGAAGTGCCAAAGTGAGATAGCCGCGCGCCTTTAGCTGCCCCTTAAATGTTTTTGTTTGTCGATTCTCAGAACGTGGTGAAGCAGTGCGCCTCGACGGAGACAGAATACGCCCTGCTGAAGATGACCGGCATCGCGCAGCACATAGACGACATGAAGAGAAAACATGAACACGCCGTCAGAGTACAAGTATGACATACCTTCCATATCCCTGAAATAACTTCATTCTGATACCTTGCACTGATATTTATACAACAATTTTACAGACTACTGAATCTAACATTAAGAAGACAATGGTATCGATTCTGATGTAGTCTAAACTAAATTTGACAGCTCTAAAATTGTTGACATCCTTCTCTCACATATTAAAATGAAAAGGGAGGCAGATAATTTTAGTCTTGACAGATTGGTTTAGTTTAGTGAGTGGTATGACAGAATCGACGTCAATGTTCTTTGGAAAGATTTATAGAAAGTTTAAAATATAATTTGTTATATTTTTATCTTCATGTTTCAGGAGATCCAGTCGCTCCTGTACGGATGGAATGGGCCAGATTTGACCACCTACGGAGAGTTGTGTGCCGAAGGGACATTTCGGTAAGTTTCATTTTTAGGGTTCCGTACCCACAGGGTAAAAACGGTACCACACAATTATAACTTGGTAATGATAGGTTCCCATTGGTCCAGTTGTCATCATCATCATCATCATGGCCAGCCAGGCCAGGCAGGGTGGGGCAAGCACGCCACCCTACCCCAACGTGCCTACGCTCATGTTTAGATAGCCCGTTGGTCTAGTTGGTAGTGAACCTACCTTCTGAGCTTGGGGGCGTGGGTTCGATTCCCACCTATGACAAACATTTATGTGATAAGCATTTGTGTTTGTTCTATATCTGGTTGTTAATATCTATTTAAGTATGTATTGTATGTATATCAGTCTCTGGCACCCATATCACAAGCTTTGCTTAGTTTGGGGTCAGATGACCGTGTGTACAAAAATGTAACAAATATTTATTGTTGTGTTGCAGAGTGTTCGGCGCGAAAGCGATGCGTCACGCCTTCCTCTTCGACAAGATGCTGCTCGTTACCAAGAATAGAGAAGACGGCATCCTCGCCTACAAGTCACACATCATGGTGAGTTACAGTCACCGGCCTATAGTTAATAGTAAGATCCAAGATACCACAGTGCCTAAAGACAAGGGGCAGACCAGTGTGTGTTGCCAGTACACGGGGTCCTTAGCTGTTGGCCTCTTGGAAAAACTCAGAGTCACACAGCGGGCAATGGAGAGAGCTATGCTCGGAGTTTCTGCGATAAAATCCGGAACGTGGATATTCGTTAAAGAACCAAAGTCACCGACATAGCTGTTCAAATTTGCAAGTTGAAGTGGCAATGGGCAGGCCATATCGCTTGAAGAACCGTTAACCGATGGGGAAGAAAAGTTCTTGTGTGGAGACTACGAGCCGGAAGCCACAGCGTAGGTGGCCTACCTACGCTAGATGGACCGACGACATTGTGAGAGTCGCTGGCATCCAGTGGATGCAAAAGGCAGGCTGTCTTTCAGAGTGGAGGTTAAAGGGGGAGGCCTATGTTCAGCAGTAGAGGTCTTCTGGCTGATGATGATGATGAGTTAAACAATAAGCACATTTAGCATAATCGCAATGGCTGTAGAGACCATAACCCGTGGCCACACGACACAAAAAAAATATTAAGATATATCGACCAGATTGGTTCTCGTCTCGGGGGATCCCAGAGCTGGTGCATATTTCGCTATAAACAATGTCGATTTTTTTATAATAATATTTTTTTATATTTCAGTGTAACAACATGATGCTAGTAGAGTCCATAGCGGGTGCTCCGCTGTCGTTCCACGTGATCCCTTGGGACGCGCCGCGCTCACAGCTCACTCTGCAGGCGCGCTCGCCCCGGCACAAGAGGGAATGGACGCTACTCCTTAAAAGAGTGAGTAGAGAGAGTAGAACAAGAATTATCTATTGAGTAGAGAGTGTATTACCACCACCCATGATGCTTGCTAACCACCAGGAGGACCGGTAGCTTCTTTGCCACCTATGGCATGAAAACAGAAAAATAGAAATATTATATTTTTTGAGTAGAGAGATAATAGCTAAATAAATATTTATTAAGAAGAGTGAGAGCAGAAATAGAAATGGAACATTTATCGAGTAGAGTTATAGCAGAAATAGAAATGTAATTATTTATTGAATAGAGTGAGAGCAGAAATAGAATTATAATCCTTACTAATATTATAAAATCGAATGTAACTCTGTATCTCAGTCTGTTTGTTGGCTTTCCACGACTAAACGGCTAGGCCAATCTTAACGAAATTTGGTAGGATGACAGTGCACTTCATAAGGACGGACATATACCGTACTTTTCCCCTCAGAAAATGCGGAAAAACTGGATAATCGCAGGATTCAGATAGTCATTTATGAAGTAGTGTGAGAGCAGAAATATGATTAGTTCATTTTTGAGGAGAGTGAGTATTAAATATCTAAACATACATTTCTTCGTCGTTTCAGGTAATACTAGAAAACTACAACGCAGTCATCCCTTCTCACGCGCGGCAACTAGTGATGGAACTTGGACAAAATAAGACTGACGGTAAACATTTTAAACGGCCTTAAATTATTATTATAATTATTTGAAATAAATAAATTATGTACAGTGTCGATGCTATTGCTCAAAAACGGTGAAGGAAAACATCGTGAGGAACACGCCTAGCTTGGTGTAGGAAATAGCTCTCGAGTGAGTTTGCCGGAGCACACCGGTGCTTGGTGACAAGTCATTCAATTTGAGTGTAACCAAAAAAAGTGTAAAGTGTGCGTGTGTGTTGTTTGAGTGTCAATTTGTGTGTTTTGTGTTACCATTTGTGTGTTATTTGTGTGCTAGCCAGCCTACTAGAAATTGTCTTGCCACCAAACATTTACCACTTACTAGAGATTTCTATGGAGTTTTGGCTCTAGTATAAAGTATTATAAAAATTCTTCATGTTTTGTGTGTAAATCTATAGATATAAATATGAATCCCTATTTACCTTGGTCACGCCATAACTTGAGAACGAAATTGATTGATTGATTGATTGATTGATTAAATTACCGATTTTATTCCTTGTTTTTAGGGTTCCGTACCCCAAAAGGAAAAAACGGAACCCTTATAGGATCACTTTGTTGTCCGTCTGTCTGTCCGTCTGTCTGTCTGTCTGTCCGTCTGTCAAGACCCTTTTTTTCAAGAACGCGTAAAGGTATCAAGTTGAAATTTATACTAAATACTTCGGTCTATGGTTTCTTTCGGCTGTAAAAAAATAAAAGTTGTAAGTCAACGCAATCAAAAGATATGAACGTTTATGTCGCATATTTTGCGATTTCACAGGGAAATCAAAACCTATAGGGTACTTCCCGTTGACTTAGAATCATGAAATTTGGCAAAAGGCAAGGTCTCATAGCACATATATAGGAATAAATCTGAAAGTTACAAATTTGAAGTAATATCATTTAAAAATAATAATTTTGCTATTACAAACTTACATTTTGTAGTTGGAATGTATAGAAGAACCTTATAGTCAACTACAAAGTTAAGTTTGTCTTTCAATATTTCAACTATATGTTATTTTTTTGGACTCGCGCTCTGAGGGTTCTGTCCAACGGAACTCGCAGAACACGAGTTCTACTCGTACTTGTCCGGTTTTTTAAAGTTTTCTTATACTTTGCAGAAGGTTCTTACGGAAAGAAAAATTAAGAAAATTGCGCAGAAAAATTTAAAATTTTCTGAAAACAACGATGGTTTGAACTCGCGCGTGAAACTGCGGGGCGCAGCTAGTATATATCTAAAATTCGAATATTTTCCGTTACAGATGATATGCTAGCAGAAAAATCACACAACCTTATAACCCAAGCATCGATGAGAAAACAACTGTCAGCGCCCGAATACCTCGAGAAACGCAAAATAGACCGAGAAAGAAGAAAGTCCTTCGAAAACGGCATCAGAGGACGAATGAAGAAAACTAGAAAATACACCCTCACTAACTCAAGATCTGAAGGAAATCAAGACTGCGACTGCTCACAAGTCTCAGCTGAAAAGGGAACTGACTACACCTGTGAGAACTGCTACATAGATCTCTGTTCAGATTGTGATACTGAATTGAACAAAGACAAAACAGAGGATAAATGTGTATGCAGACGCGATGACAAAGAATTGACAGGAGATAAATGTCCAGAATGTGACAGAGCTTTGCACTACATAGATGCCGGTAGCGCAGAACATATAGAGCGAAAGGCAGCTTCTTGTAAATGCTCTGACTTTCAATCTTCCCAGGAAAGCTTTGTCAAAGAATTCATTGGACCCCTTAACAAGACGAGGGAGTATCACTCTTCTGATAATATTGTAAATTATAAAGAAGTAACTACTAACAATAAAGAAGAGTTGGGTGATACAAACTCACTGACAAATGTAAGAAATACTCCGAAAACTTGTCTGAAATGCGCTAAAATCAAAGAAAATATAGTTATAGCAGACACCTTACCCAGAAGACCTTCCAGATGTACTGATATAGATAGACATAAAACTGATTCTTTGAGGTCAAAATCTAAAGATGACCCTCAAAGATCCAAAATATCAAAAATTGGAACATGGAGACGAAAATCTGAACCTGGATTACAACAAAATACTGTAGGAATACTAGCAAAGAAATTACAAGACAGCGACAGTGAAAGGAATGAACCAAAAGGATGTGAAAAGATAGAGTTTGAATGCAGAAATTGTGGTTCAAACAAAATTACAAGAAAGGTAAGATCTAATGATGGAACAATAATATCTGACCCTGAACTTGACAGTCAAAAGCGAGGATTTAACACACTGAAACCGAATTTAGAAATAAGGATGTACAACACGAAAAATGTGCCAAAGAAAATTTCCAAGATAAAAAAGAACAGGGCAAAGGGATTACGTCTGGGATCTGATACCACAGCTAAATTTTATGCTGACTTCTCTACCGATGTGTCCACTGAAAACATTTTACATATAACAGAGTCAAACGACAGCCTTAACGTCGATAAGCCTAAAGAAGTACAGAGCCCTGTATCTGAAACTATTAGCAAAGATGAAGACATTGACGAAGAAACGTATAAAAAGCTTATTGAGAAAACAGACTCATTTAAAAAGAATGAGCTAGAAAAAGTAAAGTACTTAAATAAACAAAAGGTCATAAGTGAAGGATCTGAAATTGAAGATAAAATTGGTGATGCAAAAGACAAGCACGATGAAGTGGCTGAAAGCGGCGAAGATGTAGAGCAACCTCTGGAACAAATAATATCGCAGTTATTATTGCAAAATAGAGAATTTCAGAAATTGGTGAAAAAACAACAATTAAGAAATAGTGCACAGAGGCGTCACCAAAGACTTATGAAGTCACACTCAAACCCGGAACACGTGATAGCAGCGAAAAATCTTGATCCTAAATTAAAACCTAAATACGTGAGACAAAGTTCTGAAAATATCGAAACAAAACCTGATGAGCAAGAAATTCAAGTTAAAAAGCAGGATGATGCATCTACTACATCTACAGTTGAAGAAGATCACATTTACGAAACGTTACGTGTAGAATCAAGAGTTGATGAGAGTTTGCACAGTTTGGATAGTAAAAGTAAAGTGATACAGCACTCTCATGTTACTAGACCTAAAGTGTTGCCGTCCCCACCAAACCCTCCTCACATTATTACAGAAACTCCTATAGGACACGGTCCTGAATCAGATTACGTCTATCTTTCATTTGACCAACTAAATACACTAGAAGACGTTGAAGGAATTTACGATGTACCAGTAAAATCTCCTCAAAAAGTTGAGACTAGAGAGTCTTCAGATTATTACGTCGCAATGGAAAATCAAGGCCCAGCTAACGGCCCAGTTGATCCTAACATTTATGACAGTCTTGTAGAAATCTGTCGGCGTAAGAAAGATGCACCTAATGCATTACCTACGGATTACTTACCTATGAGTTCTGATCAACAAAGTCCCAACACACCTGAAATCTGGCTGAGTCGCCAAAAAGAACATTTCAATGTATCCAGCGATAGAAAATCTGGTTCACTGCCAAGAAGTTTTCAAGTAGTAACAAGTAGTACAGAAGATAACAGCCTATCTACATTCAAATGTACACCTAATAGCAATAACAAAACGTACTTAAATAGAGATGGTAAAGTAAAAAACTCAGATAGGCCATACACAATAGCATCAGATCAAAGTGAAATTAGTTATGATGACGTTGAAAATTATATGAGTGAGAATGACATACTCAAATTCAAAAAAAGCTCTAAGTCTGAAGTTGATTATGCACAAAATATAAGTCAATCTACTTTAGAGCTTGAAGAAGAAATTGATCGATGTTATAAAAACAACTTTGAAGGCGCGACTAATTTAGACAAAAATAAGGTAGAGACTCTATTAACAGTTTCACAACCAAATTTAAACACATCAATAACATCTTCTTGCGAAATCTTACCCTTAGATCGCAGTGAGGAAGCCCCTGCTGACGTAGAAATCATACATCCGGAGCATAAGATTTATAAACCAGCAAGTAGCATGCTTTCCCTTAAAAATGTCTTGAGCAGATTTAAAAATCGGACTCCGAATAAAAATGAAGAGTCAGAAATTAACGTTAACGATCAAAGTAGCCCTGATAGCTCAAAATCTGACGTGAAAAGCCCGACAAGTGATAAAAAATCTGGTTTGAATCCTAGAAGCTATTCAAAGAATTTACTGCAGCGATTCAGAAGCATTATTGGGGATGAACATTCGGATGCAAATGAAAATAGATCTCAATCTCCGATGAAAGCTCAACATTCTGTTGAAGACACACGAAACAATTTGAAGAATACTGAAATTAAAGTAGTAGTCACTTCAAATGACTTAAGCTCTACAACTTCTACTATCATTTATGCAACTAATAACGAGTCATTAAGTAAAAGCGTCTGTGAAAACAGTTCTATGTCAGAAAGTCAAAATGAGAAGAATAATCTCGAACCTTTATCTCACAGTTGCGACAATATAACGCAAAACAATGAGAGTCGGACTTATGAAAAAAGTGTGAGTATGGTATCAAATATTTCGAATTCCTTTGGGTCGCCTTCTAAATCAAACAACAGCTCTTATCAAAGTTTGAACAAATTGCCTATTTATATGCAAGGAAGCAAGCATCTAGGAGCAAGGATTGCTCAATCTGATTACGTAGATCCCACCACGTTGATTAGCGAGAAATCTGCTCTGAAAAACGTGAATGTGCTTATCAACAAAAATGCTGTCAGACCCGACAGTCTTTTCTCCAACTCATCGTTTGTCACGTCTTCCAGCGAAGGTACTTATCTGGAATGTCAAAAGATAAACACTAGTCAAACAGAAAAAGAACAACGAACAGACTCCACGACACCAACAAATTCAGATGAAAGTTTCTATGAGAAGTCGTTCGAAAAAATAGAACAAGTAACTGACGAAGATGTTTTTAGAGACTCTGCAGTTTATTCCGATCAAGAGGAAGCTGATGATTTAAAAACAAACAGTAGCAGCAAAATAAACAACAAAGGCAAGACCAGAGTCGAAAATCTTAAACATAGAGCTTCATTCAAAAGCTACGTAACTTTAACAACCACAGTAAGTGAGAAAACTAACTCGCAAATTAGAACAACTGTAATTTCAAACAAAACAAATCTAGAAAAGACAAACACAGTAAATGAAAAGAAAACTGAAACAATTGAGAGAGTAAAACCTAAAGTAGCTCCTCCAGTCCCAGTTAAACCTAAAATAAGTCACATTCCTGCTACAAATTCTTTTCAATCTAAGCAAGTAATAACTAAAAATAACCCTACAAATAGAACTGTGGAAAAATCATTATCCAATGAATCAGTAAACACAAGAACAATCAAAAGAAATACTAACTTTAAACCTTCAGTCACAAGATGTGAATCTACGCCTAATGATCACAAAGCAGAAGTGAAACCTACAGAAAGTAAAACTATCAAACCGGACGAAAAAGAAGATAAAGAACAAGCTGAGAGTCCAGCAAATAAATTTAATTCAAAATCTCAAAGTAATATCCAAATTAAAAGACTGAGCTTTGAACGAGCAAGTCTCGATTCGGCAACGAGGAAGACAAAAACGAATGAAGTCAAAAGACCAACAATCGAACCACCGAAAATTACAACGAAATCTGTGTTTGAGAGGCGAATGGAAATAGAATCGATGTCGAAGAGTCACATAGCAAAACCGAGTCAAATAAAAAAGCCGACGCAATTAGAGAACCGTAAATCGATCACAACGAAAGTAGCATCGTTCGAAAGGAGCGTAAGCGATACTGGCAGAAGCGAAATCGGAAAAAGCGAAAGCGAAATCTGTAGACGAGAAACCAGAAGCACAAACATAACTCCCAGTAGCAGCACAGAACGAGCAAACATTCCCTCCAATAGAAGCAGTATTAATCCAGAAAATGACGATCCTAAAAGCAGTTGGGTGAAGCAAGTCGTCAATAAATTTCAATGAGCTTGAGTAACGTGATACCATTGCATTTACATGAACTTAACATAAACTGAACACATTCATTTGGATATACCGGACGACTTTTATACAGGGATAGAAAAAATTGTGTACAGAATAAAAACTTATGTAACACAGTAGATTTATTAATTTATAAAATTCTTTATTTAGAAACTTCGCCCAAAATAAAATGAATGAACGGGCCATAACCATTGAACTTGCTCAGTAAAAACGAGTCAAACCGTCGGAAATAAATACTTCAACACCTAATTATAACCATGTACAAATTTGTTACAAAAAACAAATAGCTGTTTTTTGTTGTGTTTTGACACTTTGGGAAAGCACACGAAGGGATAATTTTGTCAGATGTTTCGTTATCATGTAACAATAGTCTTGTGTCGCACTTCCTACGGCTAGAGACCGACTGAAACGAAGTGAGCGCCGGCGCTCATTTTGTAATCTTCAAAAATGCGCTTCTGGGCCCGCCCATTCATTTTATTTAGGTCGAAGTTTTAGAGATGTTTTTTGGACTGTTTTAAAATGGTTTTTTTTCCGTGAATATTTAAAAATAAAACAATGTCATAGGATAGCAAAAAGGTATTTTTTTTTTTCGATTTTATTTCTACCATAGTCGTTTTTAGCCTTTCACTAATTTGTTTGTGTCATAGACTTCTAATCCAACCTGTCACACTGATTTTTCCGTTTCTGTAAAAAAGTATTCCGGCGTGTATAAAACGAAATAAGGGATAAGGGTAGCAAAGGAAAATGAGTACTTATTGTTTTCAGTATCTTTGCATGTATTGTATTTCGTATGCAAAAAATATATACCTACCTAATATATTTTTGTATTCTTTTAAGACTTATCAAATCCGTCTGTTTTTGTACTCCGTGTTTTTAAATCCATTTTGCTCTAACATAGATTTTAGTCCATTTTAATTTTAAGTATTTTTAGTCGATAAACAATTTGTAAATATGTTTAGTGAACTCGAACCACTGGCTGGATATCTCGTGCCATAGTGTTATTTTAATAATTATTAATCAGCTCAAGATTATATTATTATTGCGCCCTCAACAACTTTTCCGGCATAAAAAACAATTTACAATTTTATTCTATGCCAAAATTCTCGAATCCATTACGTTCCGCTCTATTGCTACGTGAACGAAACTGACGTAAATTCTGTTTTTATGAAAACTATACAAATTATTTTATAATAGGTATAGTAGTAAAATAAAGTGACGTAAATTCTGTTTATGTAAAAACGATTAAAATTTTGTTGTAATGTGTACGTTGTTCTATCTGTTTTAAATGTTTATCGGGACTTATCACGTATTATTTAATTTAGGTAATAATATGTACCTTTCGCTCGACGTTTCGACCATGTTACACTGGCCGTGGTCACGAACTGACTGAACACTGCGGGTGAGTCCGGCGAGAAGAGCGGGTGTTTTGTTCTTCTACCCTCACTTGATCTTGAAATATCGCAGGGTTGTCACTACGACACCCAACACTGACTGTATCGGTAAATGTCTTAGTACCTACACCGCGGTTTGTACACTTGTTCAAATCGCGAAAGTTAAAAAATTACTGTTGTTGTACCTATTATAAAATAAGTAGTAGTATGATTCGAAAACATTTTAATAGGTTTTATAAAAACAATATACATTTTTACGTAAACAGTTATCGCTCTTGCATGGAGTATTAGCTTCTTATTTTTACCCCAAATTTTTTATATGGGTAAAGATAAGTGTTTTTTATAGAAACTGCCACAAAACAAAACTAATGCGTATTGCACACAGCGCATCTAAGTCCAGTTTGCACTGTGTATAAGATGCATCAGTATTTTTTTCATGACTGTATATATATAGTTATCTTAAAGCTTTTTTTACTATATTCAAGTGCCATTACAATTAAATTTTATATTAATCCCACGAACTATTCGGACAAAAGCTCGTAACTTTTAAACTGCTGGACAGATTTTGATCAAACTGTTAAAGAATTGCCACAAAGAAACCTGTTTTATAATAAATACAAACACATTCAAATCAGTCCAGCCGTTTTTAGAGAAAAATGACAGAGTACATTTTCGGTTCCATCGTGGGTATAAATTGTATTTGAATACACATTTATTCGTACAATTCTATTTTTATTTGTTTCATTAAATTTTTATTTTAAATTATTTATTTTCTCTTGGAGCTTAGGGTAAGTTTCTGTTATAACTACTAACACCAAAAAGTAGATTGTTTTAGTATTATTTCTTTTATTTTTTTACTAATAAATTGCATATTATTTTGAGTATTTTGTTGTTTTATTACTATTGTGTAATATTTTTTCTCAACGATACAACTATTTGGGTGGTTCGTTAGGAATTCTAAATTTGTTCCACTCCAACCAACTAAACTGACCAACTGAAACGGATAAACTGATATTCTTTCTCAACGATACAACTACTTGGTTGGTTCGTTAGGAATTCTAAATTTGTTCCACTCCAACCAACTAAACTGACCAACTGAAACGGATAAACTGATATTCTTTCTCAACGATACAACTACTTGGTTGGTTCGTTAGGAATTCTAAATTTGTTCCACTCCAACCAACTAAACTGACCAACTGAAACGGATAAACTGATATTCTTTCTCAACGATACAACTACTTGGTTGGTTCGTTAGGAATTCTAAATTTGTTCCACTCCAACCAACTAAACTGACCAACTGAAACGGATAAACTAATATTCTTTCTCAACGATACAACTATTTGGGTGGTTCGATCGGAATGGGTTCGGCCACCAGGATCCCTGGGGATTCCTGAGAACTCATCAGTTCATCAGAATCCCCTATAATATACGTAAATAAATTCGCTAATACGGAGTATTCTTGAAAGATGTAAGTTGTCCAATTTTATTTTATTAACCGGCCAAGTGCGCGTCGGGCTCACGCACTGAGGGTTTCATACCATGACAAAATACAATAAAATACTTGAAACAAGTATTCAAATAAATTATCGGAACCAGAGTCACCGACATAGCTACTAAAATTTGCAAGTTAAAGTGGCAATGGGCAGGCCACATCGCTCGAAGAACCGATAACCGATAAACGCAGCGTGGGTAGACCTCCCACTAGATGGACCAAAGACATTGTGAGAGTCGCGGGCATCCAGTGGATGCAAAAGGCAGGCTGTCGTTCGGTGTGGAGGCTAAAGGGGGGAGGCCTATGTTCAGCAGTGGACGTCTTCTGGCTGATGATGATTGCTGTCGCGCTGTGCACTGACGAGCGAGCTATCGATGTGTGCATGAACAGACTATGAGTAAATGTGGCATTGTGAAGTATATAATTCATACAATGTATGTACGCTCGGACGTTTTTTGACTGTTTTCACTGAGAGATTGTGACTCTATAAGAATTGTAGCTCAATGATTGCCCTTTTCAAGAACAGATAAAATCAAAGACGAGACCGGAGTTTTCTTGAATAAAAAGAACATAAGCTGGGATAGTCCCAGGGGTCATGATGGGCGGGAATGGCGGCCGACACGCAAGGCACCACCAGCCACCGATGCTGATTAGGCAGGCTTTTACGTTGTATTGGTGTTTTTTTGTAGAATTTCTGTTTATCATAAATACTTCAGTAGGCGAGTTCTAAGTTGATAAACTTAGTTCATACTGGGTTACGCTTAAAGGGTGTATTAAGCCGGGTCCATCATCATTTCAGGCTATCATGTGCACTGCTGGGACTCGGGCCTCTCAGAGAGAGAGAGGATGGACCCAGTGCGTGTTGGTGAATGTAGTATGTCTTAGAACTTTAGAGGTTCTTGGTACCGGTTACCTCACGATGTTTTCCTTCATCGAAACTGCACATAATTTATTTAAATACTAGATAAGTCATTGGTGCATCGAGGCTCGAACCGGGTGCCGTCAGAATGTAAAACGCACATGCAACCGCTCAGCCACCTGTGTCCTAGCGCAGTGAGAGCATGATAGGCTGATAGTGATGATGTTGATAGATGCTTGCAGGTTTAGATAAATACTAGATACCTACTGGGCCAGCTAATAACTCGTTCGTACATTTTTGAAGATTAAAATATTTTAGTGATGATTTTAAAACACGGATTGGGTCGATCTTCAGTAAAATTGCAATTGGTATAAAGCAACTTTCTTGTTAATATTAAATAGGACGGCAGAGGAGATCGATAAAATTGTTATTTTTAGATCCTTGCGCCAGAATAATAGATATATAGCTTTCTTTTTTGTTTTGAACAAACCGATTCACTCGTGATTTGAAGATCAGTTTGTAACTATTGGGCAATGAGGTGTACAATATACGATCATTGCTATTGGGGAACATATTCAGGCAGTGCATTTCACAGACTACATAGCAGTTCGCACACTAAAAGAGGAATCAAAATGCTAGCGGACTTTTTGCTGAGACTCGTGATAGCTTGATACGGTTGTAATTGTTTCATTTGAGCATTTTTATACCTCAAACAAAACATACTTGAAACGTATCAAAGCTTAGTAGCAATCGCTGGCCGTAAAGTAAAACGTAAAACTATGATTTATGGTCTGCTTCGGTCGCGTGACAGTAATCGTCCCTCCGATACGCCTTCCGTAGCGATGTCTTGTCTAGAACACGCAAGATACTGCCTGGCTCCTGGACAAGGAGGCGGCGGCAAAAGGAAAACATTCGAATACTCTCCGTAATTATTATTTTTGAAAAATAAAACACTATAACCGTCTTCAAGGCTATAGCTACATGTAGGTACACACTTGAACTATAATTATTATTTGTTAGCAATAAACTATACCTACTGTACTACAAACTTAACTAAAAATGTAGAAAATGACTGAAACTGAGATTGAAAATCCTCATCAAAACTTTTGCTGAAGGTACAAAAAGTCATCTGTGTATATATTTTTGCTTTTTGTGAATTGTTTTAAAAATTTCAATCAATTTTTGAATCAATTTCCATAATATTTTTAAGGGATCGCCTCTGAAGTACCTGCCAAAACAAATAAGAATCATCAACATCAATTCATAATTCGAGCAGTTATCGCGTAACAAACATTAATAATATAATATAATATTCGGGACATTTTTGCACACACGGTCATCTGACCCCAAACTAAGCAAAGCTTGTGATATGGCTGCCAGAGACTGATATACGTACATATATAGTTTTAAATACATACTTAAAGACATTGTCTATTTGTTTATATTATGACGGATGTCAATATTTCAATCAAGCTGAATAAAGCTAATGTTTTAGTCTCAGACTAAAGAATACCTTCTCAATGGTTTTAGTTTACTGAATTATTTAATTATGTAACAAATATATAACTAGTCAAAAACTTAATACTTAACTACTTACTTAAATAGATATTAACACCCAGATATAGAACAAACACAAACGTTCATCACATGAATGTTTGTCCTACGTACCCACGTAGGACAAACAGGGTGTCCTAGGTGTAGATACCGAATGGCTTCGGTATCGCAAGCCTATTGTAAAAACCGATTACATGGGAACCTATAGCTTGTGGGTGGGGTATGTGCTCAGATTAGATGGGGATTTGACCATTCAAGCGAGCTCAGATACACAAGAGCACAGTGTGGCCAGCACCGTTGTAGAAGGAAGGAGCGGGAATGGTTAAAGCATTTTCCAGGAGTGATGTCTCTGGCAACGCGCTAGGTGCAGTGCGTTCCGGTGCGCTCCGTCTGGCACAGAGGTAGGCCACCGAGGGGATTTTAGTAAGTGCTACCTACATAATCTGGCCGTACTCCAATATACCCGGGTTTCTTTAGAATATGAGAGTGACGATATAAAAGGTTTAGTTGGCAGAAACGGAAGCGTAAAGCCGAAGATCGGGCAGTCTTGGGAGAGGCCTATGTCCAGGGGCCTTACGGACAACTGCTATTACAGGTTTGCGGCCGCGTGATTTTCCAACTGAGCGGATTAGGTGCCTGTAATAGCAGGTGTCCGTAAGGCCCCAGCAGTGGACTAGTGCGTTGGTTATGATTCAATTCAAATTCAAATTTATTTATTGACATTAGTACAGTAATTATCGTGGTGTCGAATTTTTTTTTTTTTTTTTTTTTTTTTTACATCTATCAGTATGTACAAACAATATTTAATGAAGTGAAAAGATCTTGAAACGAGTGTAAATTAGGCTTACGCAGGTCTTCACCGTAATGTATCATAATCAGTGAAATCAACAGTCTAAGAACAAAAACTATAATAGGCATCAAGAGTTTTATTTTTACTAAAGTTAAATAGCGACCCGCCCGCCTGGCTTCGCATGGACTTAGTTTACGTGCGATGCCGGGGCGGGTCGCTATTTATATATATAAACCTTCCGTGAAAATGTATCTAACTGATGGTGAAAACCACATCAAAATCCGTTGTTTAGGAGGAGTTAGCGGCCATACAGACAGACGCGGAAAGCTAATTTTTTAAAGCTAATTTATACTATGTAGAGAAGAGATAGATAGAGAAGAACAAGAGATGATCTTTATGTGTGATTTATTTTTGAGTTTTATCTTTTAGCAACCAGACTCTAACCGTCTTACTACAAAAGATTTAAGAACGTTTTAGACATGTGTTTAACATATTTTTCACAGTGAAACAACTGCTAAACACATATCTAAAGCGTTCTTAAATCTTTTGTAGTAAGACGGCATAAAGTTAAGCTCCTCGACTACGTTGTCCTGAAGAAAGCTAATCCGTTAGAACGGCGCCGATACATGATTTTCAACGCACGTGTGAGCAGGACAAAATACAGGAAACTCCAAAAACTTCGCTCCGAATTCATTCCTCCTACCGTCTATTGGCTGAATCGGTGCGTCGCGATGCGTTCCATATTCAAAATTTCATTCTATTTTTGAATTCGAAATTCGATTCGCGTGTCGTCTTCTACTAATAAAAGATAAACGGCCAGTCGGAAGTTGCAATAAAATTGGCATAGATTTTGGCGGGATTTGAGATTTAGGTGATAACTAGTGATGGGGTCGACGAGTTATTTGGCCAAGCCCAAGTCTGCGGGATATCGGGCCAAGAGCGGGTCGAGCGTTAGCTCCGATAAGGAGATGAATGGGAAGTTGAAGAGGAATAATAAGATTAGGTAAGCGTCAATAGCGTTCTATTTTTCAATAGTTGTAGCAAATCGTAAAATAATATTAGACAGAAACCCAAACCACTTTTTTGGAGTTTTGGCGGCAAAATGAAAAAAAACACGTCGCCTCATTGTATAATTTTCCAAAACATGTGTATTTTGAGTGTAAATGTTTGGTTATTATTTATCAAGTGTTCTTAAACGTGCTCGAGCGTGGAAGTCATATTATAATGCGAGTCATTCCTTGTTATTTCTAAAAATCTATAGAAAGTCTCTACGACTTTACTGGAGCATGACTTAGACTTGACCGTGACCATCACTTTAGTATTTATTATTATTATTAGTGCTCGTGGACGTGCTCTATTGTGGGTATTGATATGAAACATGTATTTTCGTGTTGTTTCTAAAACTCCAAGCCTCCACAACTTTACTAGGGCATAACTTTGATTTGACCGTTACTTAATTTGCTTGACTGTGACTTGTTTGACGATATCTAATAAGAAAATCTCAATGCTTGACCATAGCAAATGCACAAGGCGTGCGACACCAAAATCGTCTCTTATGGAAAGAATAAAAAAAAGTTAGATACCAAATTCAATGTAGGAATCAAGTGGAAGGAATGAAAAGACCATACCGCCGCAAAATCGAACTTCAATGTCATTGCTTACCATTACTTGAAATAAACTTCCAGTTTAGTCAAAGAAATGGCGAATAGAAACTATTTAAAACAAATTCGGGTTAGTTACTCAAGAACGGCTGGACCGATTTTCATGATCTTTGATTTCTCTCCGCCCCGAATAGAAGATAGTGTATTAAAATAACGGAAAAAAAAATTTTGACCGAAAAAACATTTCATCGAAGTCAAAGGAGGTTGCTGTCGCTACCAAGGAGGTTGCTTCAAAAAGGTATATAAAGCAGGTGAAACCGCGGAGCGTAGCTAGTAGAAACTATAATAATATTTGAAGAGTCGATTTCAATATAACTCTAAACAGTCACAAAGCTAATTCAAGTACTAAAACTCGATGCTAAGTTATTACATTTCAGTTTTATACGACTTGAACCCAGCCTGGCTGTCTGCCTTTTAAAGGGTTACTCGAAACGGTGGAATAAAGCCGAAAGGAGGTTATTGTACCCACTCATCTTTGTGAACAACTCACGATTTGTATTTCATTTCAGTTTCAGAACAAAATTAGCTGTTCCAAGCATTTCCTTGAGTGTGAATTATATTTTTCTATGATACTATGTAAAAATCGAAGCAAATAATTATATTTTATGACAACGAAATAAGTAATGTTTTTTTAAAGCACCACGTCTGTCTCGCTTGCACATTGTTAATATATTTGTAAATAAAAAATCATTATCGAGGATATTGAAAAAAAACTACAGAACAATAGTTTTTTTTTCGCTAAAATAAAATCTATACCTACAGCGTATCATAGACAATAAATACCTAATAAATATTTTTTCTATGCTTTATACGTCTATTTACTCAAATTACTCAAATATTACTTCAGAAAATAAAATTTCCTTTGCTTAAATCTTTGACAAAAGGACATGTACCTTATCTAAGGCTAAAATAATATTATCTGTATTATCTATAACCTACCAACTTATCATAATAACTAGGAAAGAGATTGTTGACGTCAACAACTGTTGCCATGGCAACTGCTTTGTGAAATCAATACCATTTTATCAAAAACACCACTCGAGTCAAATTGCCGGCGCAATGCGCAACCCTAGTTCCAATTTCGAAATTTTGTTTTTTATTTTGTTTTGAACTATTCCAAATACAAAATGTGATACTAAGTTTTTAATTCGTAGTGAGGAGATAACATCGATTTTGTTTTAATTATTATTTAAAATTATGACTTATTTTTATTCGAAATATGCGTACAGGAGGCCAACAAAGATGAACGAATATGGGCTGAAGAGAGTACCAGACTACACGGAGTTGGCGTACAAGGAGGCTGTGTCCAAATTGAGATACTTTTTGTCGGGGAACTACGCGCCCAGTGTAAGTACATAAATCACATCTTTTTTATCATCATTTTTTTTTTTATTTTTTTTTTTTTTTCTTCTTCCCCGAGTTGGGGCTTTTGGCAATTTTTATCATCATTCATCTGCGCCTCGCGGTTTGACGTGCGTTGACATATCCGTAAGATATGTTATGTTATGTTTTTTTTTTTTTTTTTTAAATGTTTTCGGGATAAAAGGTATAAATGTCACTCTACGGTCCTCCAAGTAGTATGTAGTAAAGGGTGAAATCGTGAGGCGCAATTTGTATATATAAAAACACTAGCAGTGAGAGAAAACAAAGATTTCACACTTCTTATACTACATGAGAAAAATACTAAATAGGTACTTACCTACTCAAAACAAGAAAATATAAAAATATATCGACAATTTCCAATTACATATTACCATGCAACCTCAACGTAAAAGGATATAAAGTTGTATGAAACTCCCTAGGGAATAAAGTGATTTTAGGATTGGAACGTCAAATACGTGTGGAAACTCGTGGAAAACTCATGCCCATATGGTATTGTAAAAAGGTTTGTTCAAAAATCGAACAGGCCACCATAAGCAGAACTCAAAACAAGAGAAAAAGTTGCGTTTACAAAGAATGTGAAACAAAAGACGGTGTTTGATGCTGTGATTTTCAGTGAAACCTAGCGTTTTATTGTCTCGCAGAAGGTGTGAAAAGTAGAGTATGCTCCTCTGGAATAAAGCCTGTCTTTGTCTTGGGCAGCTTGAACCCCTCGCTTCCCTCAAGACTCTATAACTCTAGAGTGGGCGTTACTCTCATGGTTCAATATGCCGCCCGCGACGTAAGACACTGCTTTAATCAGTGCATAATCTACTATTATTGTCTAAAACCAAACTATACTTTTACCAACGAACAAAAAGAGGTAGTTTTCTTTTCGATGCGTAATATTATTTTTACTATTTATAACGCATTACCACCAAAAGTAAGAAAGTGTGTTACTGTTATAAATAAACTTAACTGAGTAATTAAAGAATAATCATCGATGTGTGCAAATACCGTGATCGTTTACAACCTGGCAATACTATCGTTAGGTATTTGCCATCTGGCAATACTACACAGGCGTGTTTTGGCGCCACCGCGGAAAAAACATGTCGGCTCGTTGGATTATTTTCCCAAACTTGTGTATTTTCGAGTGTTAATGTGTACTAAATGGTGAGTTATTATTCATTAAGTGCTCGTAAACGTGCTCGAGTGTGGTCAAGTGATATAACGAGGTGAAACGTGTCTTTTCGTGTTGTTTCCAAAACTCCATAGGAGCCTCTTGTAAAGTCTCCACCACTTTACAGGGGCATGAGTTTGACTTGACCGTGACTTACTTAGCTTGACTCTGACTGTGACTATGACTTGTTTGACGCTATTAAGACTAGGTAAACTGATTAAGATTACGACTAAAGGACATTGAATCCACGGTCATGAAAATATTAACAAAAAAAAAAAAAGTGTTTTGGCGCCACCGCGGAAAAAACATGGCGGCTCGTTGGATTATTTTCCTAAACTTGTGTATTTTCGAGTGTTAATGTGTACTAAATGGTGAATTATTATTCATTACGTGCTCGTAAACGTGCTCGAGTGTGGGTAAGTGATATAACGAGGTGAAACGTGTATTTTCGTGCTGTTTCCAAAACTCCATAGGAGCCACTTGTAAAGTCTCCACCACTTTACAGGGGCATGAGTTTGACTTGACCGTGACTTACTTAGCTTGACTCTGACTGTGACTATGACTTGTTTGACGCTATTAAGACTATGTAAACTGATTAATATTACGACTAAAGGACATCGAATCCACGGTCATGAAAATTTTAACAAAAAAAATATTTGTTTTGGCGCCAACGTGGAAAAAAACATGGCGGCTCTTATTATTTTCCTCAAAGATCTTGTATATACCCTATTGATTTTCCTTAACTTGTGTACATGAAACATGTATTTTTGTGTTGTTTCAAAACTCCATAGAAGAGTTTTGTGAAGCCTCTACCACTTTAGTGGAGCATGACTTCACGTTACTTAATTTGCTTGACTCTGACTGTGACTATGACTTGCTTGACGCTATTAAATACTATGTAAACTTGACTGAAGGATTTTGTACAATTTTGAAGATTACAAAATGAGCGCCGGCGCTCACTTCATTTCAGTCGGTCTCTAGCCGTAGGAAGTGCAACACGCGACTATTGTTACATGATAACGAAACATCTGACAAAATTATGCCTTCGTGTGCTTTCCCGAAATGTAAATACGCAACAAAAAACCGCTATCAATTTTTTGTAACAAATGTAGGTACTGTAGGTACCTACATGGTTATAATTAGGTGTTGAAGTATATGTCCGACGGTTTTGACTCGTTTTTACTGAGTAATTTCAATGGTTATGGCCCGTCCATTAATTTTATTTTGATCGAAGCCTATTACGTGGAAAAAAAACAACAATTCATGAAAAAAAATTACACTGACGCATGCACATGCATTCGAAGAGTCATACTTCCTTGTATATTACAATACTATTTGAGTCCAACTATTAGCCAGTCACAGATCACCAGAGAACAGCAACCGTACAAAGCTATTTAATATATTCGCTGAAAGACCAAAAACAGGAAAATACTACATACCTAGAGATGCATTCGTTGTAAACAATACTTATTGGAAAACAATTAAAACTAAGGAGAATTTAAAAATGGATCCCCCAGTAATAACTAATCAGCCAGTGCGATCATTAGAAAATTCGGAAAATCCAACAGAAAAGGATGCTCTGAATTCAACTATTAATGATACCACTAAAGAACTTAAAGAAGTTACAGAAAATAGTGTAAAAGAAACTCGCACAGAAGTTACTGCAGATTTTGATGACGCAGAAGAAATCACCGAGGAAGAGAAAGGAGATAAGCCGGAACGATGGGAACGAGATTCAGTTTGCTGTTGTGCTGCTACTTATTGTTCAAATTATACTGATCCGTTTTGTGTGTATGTTATATGCCAGTTTATTTGTGGGTGCTTTGAAGGTTGTGCTAAGTGTCTTAGCGAGTGCTGTACAGGAGACGGGTGTCTCGGTTTTTGTTGTAATGCCATTGGGGATGGGTGTGGAGAATGCTTAACTGGGTGCCTAAACTGCTGCGTGCATGTGATTGCGCAAATGTAGTCTAGCCAGTGCACTTAGTCCCAGATTTGATAGTTTTCGAAACCTTTTTTCGTTTACATATTGTGCCATACATTTTAGTAAAGCGCCTCTATCGGAAACGTGGAGGAACTAAAATCGGTAGTAATCGGTGGTATAGATTGCTTCACTCTAATACGAAAACAAGTTTTCGAATACTATCGAAACTTGTACTAAGGGTACTGGATTTAATTTAGAGTGTGGCAAAAAAAAATTGTAGATCCCTACCAGATACGGTTTGCGGTCTCGCAACATTTTTCATCACCCAAACTGGATTGCTTTAAACAGCTAGCTGTAAGGCCCTAGAATTCGTGGTTTTCATTCAACTTTTTACAACGACTAAGAAAGAGGGTATATAGATCGTTATGTCTGCAGCTGCAGACTCTGCACCTAACTTTTTAACTGTTCTCCAACCACCCGCATTCTTCAGTCTTCCCGTGAACATGGTGCATGTAACTGCGCCGAAATATCGGGAGCTCATTCCACAACCTTACCACGGTAAATATCCCATAAATAATCATATAACTTTAGTGAACAACCGTGATAGTTTAAAACATATTATGATGATGATATTGATATTGCAGATGTTAGATCAAATAAATGCTTGGACCGAATTTATACGCTATCCTTCCTCAAAACAAGGCGGTGGTCTGGCATAATAGGTAAATACAAAGCCAGCGTCAATCAATGACTTTAAAATAAACTGATATATAACATTTTTAATACATGGGACAGTTAATATTATTTTTATTGTTTACATAGTAAGGAAAATTGTTATTTAAACTTTATACTCTGTTGTAAGGATATGTGCAAATTAACTAAAATAAAAGGAAAAAAAAAAGAATTGGTCTAAAGTAGTTTTAGAATTAATTTGTTTTCTTTCTTTGTACCTACATAATACTTTTTGCTCTTGTTGGAAATAAAGAAACTTTATGTAGTAGTTTTTTTCTTCTAAATGTGCACGCCCCTCCACCTTGTTTTTGTAGTATTTTATATGCGTAGTGTGGTGGACTTCGCAACGTCTTCTCGTCTAAAATACCTCAGTGCCTTAAGACGAAAGTCTTTTTTTTTTGTTAAAATTTTCATGACCGTGGATTCAATGTCCTTTAGTCGTAATCTTAAACAGTTTACATAGTCTTAATAGCGTCAAACAAGTCAAAGTCACAGTCAGAGTCAAGCTAAGTAAGTCACGGTCAAGTCAAACTCATGCCCCTGTAAAGTGGTGGAGACTTTACAAGAGGCTCCTATGGAGTTTTGGAAACAACACGAAAGTCTTCGACCAGTATGTGTTGCCAGTGATGACAAACGGCACTGAAACGTGGGACTTTTATCACCCGGGTGATCAAAGTGGAATAGACCGTCTCTCACTAGCCTCATAATCAAGCTCAAAGTCGCACAACGAGCTATGGAGAGGGCTATTCTCAGTGTTTCTCTACGAGATCGAATCAGCAGTGCAAGAACCGTTCTTTATCGATCGTCAAATTTGACAGTTGAGATCGTCAAATTCGATAAAATTACATTTGATCTGTACTCGCTATGATCGATTCTATGCAATAGAATCGCACTTGACGATCGATAAAACGGTTCTTGCACTGCAGAAATGAGGAGATCCGTAGACAAACGAAAGTCACCAACATAGCCCACCGGATTAGCAAGTTGAAATGGCAGTGGGCAGGGCACATAGCACGCAGAACAGAAGGCCGTAAGCCGCGGTACACAACACTAGTATCAAATTGTTTTAATCTAAGATTAAGATATAACTAACTTTCCTCTCCCTGTATTGTGAATAGCTAAGTAAACTAAATTGTAGTCAAGTAGGTATAATAAGATTTTATTACAAGCATTTGGATTGTCTTTAGACCTTCAACGGTCTATGGGCAGTCTAACTGTATTTGTAGTGTTAGTTTTAGCTCGTATTTTGTTTAGTTAAAAAAGGCACTTGCCGCAGAAAAAAATTACAATGTCAAAAAAAATGTATAATAAAATTCTAACAATATTTTAACATAGACATAATTTCATTTATTTAACTTTAACAAAAAATACATAAACTAACTTTTGTACGCTGTAACAGGCAAGGACGTGAGATACGTCTCCATTCTTACGACCATGTATGCTACTTTATATGTGTACCTGCCATGTTCTGACAAATAAATAATTTGAATTTGTAAAGTCACGGACCGTGCTGTGGAGTTGCATTAAAAAAATGATATGTTTAAAGGTACGTAGCTACGGCGGTGGATCAGCTTCAATAAAGAATCTTGACGAGTCCGACGGAGACCTCGACAAGAAATTTTCTCCCTACTCGCACACTCTGGCAGAATACAGACCACGGCCGCGACTTACGGCCAAATATACCACTCTGTATGCAGACAGCTTGAACAATTATACGCCGCCACAGCACACCACCAGCGGTAAGGCTTTAGGGTTCCGTACCCAAAGGGTCAAAACGGTCCCCTATCACTAAGTCTATCAAACAAGTCAAAAAGTAAAAACGAAAAGGTTCCCATACAAAACACGTTTTTTAACGTATTTTTGTAATTACTCTAATGTAAAAACGGTAATACACGTACAAGCGTCAAACTTGGCATGATTATACTACACGTTTATTCCATGCTGTCCGAATAGTAGTTCGATGATCGAACTGCAATGCTGTTCGGACAAAAATATACACTCTAAAGTATAATAATAAATAATAGCAAAGGGCGAATCAGTGACAAATTCCTGTTCATTACTTTTTCGTTTCGGCTACTTTGATGACCTTTTTTTAGATGACCTTAGATGAAGTCGGTTTTTTAAATTGATCATTATTGTATTTGTTGGTGGATCGGAACCGTCAGTGCGTGAACCCGACTCACACTTGGCCAGTTTAGTTTATTCAATTTAACATGTTTTTTTAAATATAATTGCAATAAAGGATAGTAACATTAAATGTACACGGAAATCGCATTACATACGATTATAATCATCATCCACAGCCTTCCTTATCCCACTGCTGGGTATAGGCCTCTCTCTTGTTATGCCATCTGCCTCGGTCCTGTGCTAATCGAGTCCAGGTTCGACCCGCGATAGTAACAATATCGTCGACCCATCTTGCAGCTGGACGACCAACGCTCCGCTTACCCTGCCTCGGCCACCACTCTGTTAAGACTTTACTCCACCTGTCATCACTGCGCCTAGCAACGTGTCCGGCCCAGCTCCACTTCAATTTCATTACCGCAACTCCGACGTCTCGAGCCTTTGTTCTTCGTCGGATTTCGGTATTACGAACTCGGTCTTGGAGTTTGATGCCTAGCATGGATCTCTCCATGGCTCTCTGTGCTACTCTGATTTTGTGCACAGCCTCATGTGTGAGGGTCCATGTTTCGGCACCATAAGTCATGGTGGGTAGAACACATTGGTTGAAGAGGCGAGTTTTCAAACATTGTGGTATATGGCGTGACTTGAAGATGTCGTCCAGTTTTTTGAATGCTGCCCATCCAAGCTGTATGCGCCTGGTGACCTCCTTCTTTTGATGTTCTATGCCAAAAGATAGAGTATGACCAAGATACACGTAACTGTCAACCGCCTCTAGGATCTCATTCCCAATCGTGATTGGGTTTGATGTCCCAGATACGTTCGACATCACCTTGGTCTTGGCCATATTCATCTTCAAGCCTACCTTCAAAGAAGCATCTGAAAGCTCTTGGACCATACGTTGGAGGTCATCCAGGTTTTCGGCAAAAAGCACAAGATCGTCAGCAAATCTAAGATGAGACAAGAAGACACCGTTGACGTTTATTCCAAAGGAGTCCCATGCAAGCATTTTAAAGACGTCTTCTAAGACCGCCGTAAAAAGCTTGGGTGATATAGTGTCCCCCTGTCTCACCCCCCTTTTGATCGGAATTGGGTTAGATAGGTCATGCAACTTAACTTGCATTTCTGCCGTGGCATACAGCTCCCGGAGCACATCCACATACCGAGCTTCGATGGAGCAGTGATGAAGAGAATCAAACACGGCCCAGTGTTCGACGCTGTCGAAGGCTTTTTCGTAATCGATAAAGGCCATAAACAAAGGCTGGTTAAACTCTTGACTCTTCTCCATCAGCTGCTTCACCGTGTGAATATGGTCGATAGTGGAGAACCCGCTCCTGAAACCAGCCTGTTCGACGGGCTGACATTCGTCCAGCTGGCGCGTGAGTCTATTGCAAAGGACCTTAGAGAAAAGTTTATAAATTTGAGAGAGGAGACTTATGGGTCGGTAATTACTTAATCTTCTAATGTCTCCTTTCTTATGTATTATTGTTACGACGGCATTTTTCCAGGATTCCGGTGTGTGGGATGATAGCAAAACTTCGTTGAAAAGTTGTACGAGAACCTTCAATACTGGTTGTCCACCTGCACGCAGCATCTCAACTGTTATACCATCTTGCCCAGGCGATTTCTCGCTTTTCATTTGGGCTAGTGCTTTTTGTATTTCGCAGGGTAATATTTGCGGCAGCTCTTCGATGTTTCGGTTTTCTACAGCTGGGGCTCTGGGATCTTCTGGAATGTTAGGTTTGATAGATCGAGTTGCATATAGATCCCCGTAAAACTCTTCAACTACTGTCAACATTTTTTGTCTGTCTGTCACTAAGTTTCCATTCTTGTCTTCTAACTTCATAATCTGTTTCGAACCAATTTTAAGTTTTCTCTGAAATACTTTTGGGCCTCTATATCTCTCAATCGTGTTAATTACTATGTCTGTATTAAACTTGCGCAGATCTTTTTTAACGGCTTTATTTATTTTCTTGTTAGCAGATATAATTCGTTTGTGATCCGAAACTGTGTTGTGGTTCATATTTCTCCTTTCTTCAATCATATTTTGTGTTTCTACTGAAAGTTTACTCCTTTTTCTGTTTACGTGGCCTAAATGTTTTTTACTTGTATCTACTATTACATCACAAAGTTTCTTGTTAATATGGTCAGCATCCAAATTCAACTCTTTTAAACATTCGAACTGGTTTTTCAAATCTATTTGAAACTGGTCTCCGAGTAAAGCGAGCTCCTGTGCTTCGTATCTTCTCTGTCCGCTAGATATAATTTTTGTTCTCTCCTTTCTTAAGTCGAATTTTAATGTTGCCCTGACCATTCTATGGTCACTACCTGTTTTAAAGTGACCAAGTACTGTCACATCTTGCACTATGTATTTGTGAGAGCTTACGATGTATTCAATTTCGTTTTTAGTTTTTCCGCCGGGGCTCACCCAGGTCCACTTCCTTGCGGGTCGCTTTTGAAAGAATGTGTTCATAGCAAAAAGGTGTTTCTGTTCCAAGAAGTTAACAAGGGTTTGTCCACGGTCGTTACGTACTCCTAGTCCAAAGTTGCCCACAGATTTTTCGTTTAAGAGAGGTGGTCCGATTTTTGCGTTGAAATCGCCAATTATGGTGGTAAAATGGCATGGATTGTCTTCAAGGGCTTTTTCTATATCGTCGTAAAATACATCTACTTCTGCGTTTGGGTGAGATGACGTTGGCGCGTACACCTGAATAATTTTAAGTGAATATC
This sequence comes from Agriopis aurantiaria, assembly GCA_914767915.1. Lineage (NCBI taxonomy): Eukaryota > Metazoa > Arthropoda > Insecta > Lepidoptera > Geometridae > Agriopis > Agriopis aurantiaria. The sequence continues at coordinate 6,667,512 of OU612006.1, forward strand.
GTTTGTTAAGTTTTAAAGTCAAGAAGCAAACTCTGGAGGATATACTTTTTATGTTCTGTATGTCTGGTGTGATCTCTTTTTTCACAAGAAATCCTACGCCTCCATAAGTAATGTCTTTAGGACCATTATAGTAGAATAGGTCACCAGAGTTAAGTCTAATCAGGTCTTCGCCCCTTCGCTTCACTTCTGATAAACCTATTATGCCCCATTTGATGGTGTCCATTTCGTAAAGCAGTGCTTGTAATCGGTCGTCCTTTCGCAACGTCCTGGCGTTATAACACGCCAGGGTCAGGGTCATGGTGGTAGTGTGGCAGCCGGATCTCTTCCAGGGATTCTTAGCACCCTCTGCCCCGCCGTTACCAGGACCGCTGCCGGAGTCCGGAATAGCGGGGCCGCTGGGGACTGAGGGCCGAGGTACTATTGGCATGTTCATAAGAGAGGGGTTTAGCCTTAAAACGCCACGATTATAATGCCAACAATAAAAAAAAAAGTTCAAAGGAAGTGCATTTGAATTCAATTGGATATGATATTTATGTAGCAGCAGTCCCCCCTGCCGCAGCGAGTCCAGACGTCTCCGGCGGCACCAACCCTGACGTCGTCAACTTCATACAGAAACAAGAGGAGTATATAGAACAGTTGGAGCGAGAGAGCCAGTACTGCAGGGTGAGTAATGTGTCCACTGCATCTTAGACCTTAGCTCACTCAACATTAGGTGACATGACGTGTCTAACGCAGTCTGTTATTAGACTGACAGCATAGTACCTATATAAGGGAACGTACCCATACGACCCATACTACGTGACTCGTTTAGGGGGGGAGGTCTTCGGGGGGGGGGGGGGGGGGGGGGTTAGGTTTTCTTCACGTTGTCAATAGTAATCCTTTAAGTTTTTTTTTCTTGATATAATATTTTTCACTTGTAATAAAATTAATTATCTATACTTAATATTATAAAGAGGAAAGATTTGTATGTAAGTATGTTTGTAACGAATTGGCTCAAAAAGTACTGGACCGATTTGAAAAATTCTTTCACTGTTGAGAAGCTACACTATCCCCGGGTGACATAGGCTATAATCTATATCCGTGCGAAGCTGGGGCGGACCGCTATTAGGTTATACCCACTCTTAGCGTCACGCGGCAAGCGCCGTATTAAAAAATACAAATATGAGCCAAATTATTGAATTACTACGTGATAACTAGAGGGGGAGGGGTCTTGGCATATAATACGTTACTGAAGGTGGTTTGAAAAAAAAAAAACACGTGGTATGGGTACGTTCCCTAAGCTAATGCAGCAGGTTAACTATAAGCAAATGTCCGAATCGAGTGACGTAATAAAAAAAAATATTACGGTTCGAAAGATAGAGCCGTTCAAAGGTTGGACGGACGGACAGAAGGACGGACGGACAGACGGACAGACAGAAATTCATGGGTTCGAAGTGCAGGAACATGCACAGTGCAAAAGACATTTATAAAAGTGCGATTCCTCCGCACGTTGGTGTAAAAGACATCAACGCACGACTCCTCCGCACGTTGGTGTAAAAGACATCAACGCACGACTCCTCCGCGTTGGTGTAAAAGACATCAACGCACGACTCCTCCGCACGTTGGTGTAAAAGACTCCAACGCACAACTCCTCCGCACGTTGGTGTAAAAGACATCAACGCACGACTCCTCCGCGTTGGTGTAAAAGACCTCAACGCGCGATTCCTCCGCACGTTGGTGTAAAAGACATCAACGCACGACTCCTCCGCACGTTGGTGTAAAAGACATCAACGCGTCACAAAACATAGCTCTTGTTTTTTAGCCCCCGACGCAAACAGAGGGGTGTTATAAGTTTAACGTATCTATCTCTATCTCTAAAGTTTTTCATCTCGTTGACGTCAACCAAATACACACGTCGGTTAGCACGTTTAGACACATAACACAAGGAAAGGGAGGGGAAGGGAACTTTATCTTGCTGGTCTGCCGTTTTGTTCGCGTGGACAGTGTGAGTAGGTTGGCGCAGGCAGGATAGCATGTGACTAACATATACTCAATAATGCCCCAGGACCAGTTAATTAAGAAACCTTAATATCTCTAGGATGAACTTAACAACCTGCTGGGTAAAGTAAAAGAAGTGATCTCGGAGAACGAACACCTGCACGAGGCGCAGAAGAACAAGCTGATCACTCGCATGTTTCACTCCTATGCTGGATCCGAGACTGACGACCTGGACGACGTAGGGGATAGTACGGGACTTGACAGTGACAATAAGGTGAGAGTGAGACATTAAGTAGAGGAAGGACTTAAAGAACGAACTATTAATTCACAATTTTTTATTTATATTCATGAGTGATCAAAATATACCATAACAATCATTTGAATCGAGTCGATACTCAAATAATAATTTAAATGGAGTCGCCTATGGTCACCCAGGTGATCAAAGTCGACTAAAGAGTCAACTTTTATAACCCAGGTGATCAAAGTGGAATAGACCACATATTTCACTCATACGCTGGATCCGAGACTGACGATCTGGCCAACTGGTACGGAGCTTAATAGTGACAATATGGTCAGAGTGATATATTGTGTAGAGAGTGAGAGAGAGAAGGAAAGAGTGAGTAGAAGACGAGAGAGAGAATAGAAGAAGAAACTCTTCACTTGCAGGTTTCATTCTTACGCGGGTTTGGAAACTGATGATCTGGACGATGAAGGGACAGCATGGGACTGGGTGGGAATGGAAGAAAGTGAGATGAAAAGAAAAGGAAGAGAGAGAGAGAGAGAGTATGTGTGTGTATGTAAAGTTTGGAATAAGGGTAAATGCAAATTTTTTCCATTCAAGTATGTTGATATCATGATATGATAGGAACAAATAAGGTAACAAAAAACCTAAAACACATTAGAAAGAATTGTATAAAATTTAATGAATTTTAATGATTTTTTGATGTTTAAAAAAGAATAACTAGCTTTAATCAGTCAATACTAGTTAAACAAAATAAGGTGGTTGTAAAAAGTAGCAAGTACTTAATTACGTAATTAATTTCTAGATATCTCCATCAAAGACTCGCAAGACCGCCAAGACCCGTTCGACCCGCCTCGAGGGACCCAACATTGTGTTCGAATCACGCATCACTGAGCTGGAAGCTCAGCTCACTCAGTCTAAGATTGATTTGAAGAAACTCCAGGTAAATGAAAGACAATAAAAAAATAGACAGAGATTACAATACACAATACAATACATCTTTATTACACATCTAAAATACAAATGAAACTAAAATAAAAATTAATAAGAAAGATAATAAATAAACTAACTAATAATTTGAATAATAAGAGATTACAGAGGGGAAACTGAAACAGGGATGTGTTTAGATTATAGAGGAGAAATAGACACAGTGGATAATTCTAAAGGTAAATGCGGTGAAGAACATAACACTACATTAAAGTAAAATCAGTTGAGATTAGAAATCATCGCTTTTAAACATATTAAGAGAATTAACAAACAACTAGTAACCATCACACCAAATGTGAAAAATTGCTATGATATCAGTAAGTAATATTATTTATACCATTCCCCCTCTAAAAAGCTTATTTTATTCACTGAAAACAGTGAATAAAAAGCAACTTTTTATCAGTATTTTGATGTTTGAATTTAGAACACAACAATATATTCGACCGCCAACTCAATGGCATACAACCTCCTTTTTTCTTCGTTAAATGTCTATTTTCGCTTCTTTTAATCTTTATTTTTCTCGTAGTCATGGTATGAAGTATAAGTATGCGACTCTTGAATAAAACAGATTTATATTGAGGGCCATTAATCACTCGCGTCGCTCAGGATTCTAACACTTGAATCACTCGCTACACTCGTGATTTGTTCATAATGAATCGGTCATGGTTTAGTAGTTCGAATTCTTCACTTGCTCGTGATTCATCTATGGCCCTCGCTTTTAAATCCGTCCTTTATTAACTAATCGCATAATATACTATTTTTATCAAATCTCACGTGAGAATCTGTTTTAACATATGACAACACGGCTTACAATTTGCTTTTTTAAATTATATAGTAAGCTAGTAGTATGTTTCAGGATGAAAATAATGAGAATAAACGTAAACTTGCATCCGGGCTTGTTGACTCAACATGCCTTGACGGCTTCAAGCGGCAGATCGACAACTTGCAGAGGTATAATCTTTGAAACCCCCTTTTCCCTATATAATTTATGCGCCTTACTATATTTTTATTCAATTATTCTTTCGTATTTTTCTCATCCATAATTACCTTTGCCATATTTTCTGTGCCTCTTTTCTTCGTACCTTTGATTCTTGTTTCTTTTGGTTTTACATTATAGTCTTCTATTTTAAAAGTTTTTATTCTTAGTGGGGCTTGCTTTAACCTGTGTTGTCGTCCCACTTGGGGTATTTTGTGCATATTGATTGATTGATTGATTAACTCTTTATTTTTCACACCATTACATTTGATACAGAGGACAAAAAAATCTTAAAAACTAGTGTAACAACTGGCGGCCTTATCGCTACATGTGACCTCTTCCAGGCAACCTTAGAAAGGTAAGGATCTCCCGTCTCACTTATCCATACTAAGCTCTTTAAATAATGGAGCACGGCCTTGGGTCATTGGCATACCAGTTCCACTTAATAAATGTTATAACTCGTGAATTTTCCTTCCACATTATTGCATTGTTTTCCGCATCATCTTTGCTTTATAAATTGTACTGTATTTTTTTAGTTTTTTACTATGTATTTTTCGTTTCTCATCTCTCATATTATGCGTAGTATTTTCATCATTTTCCTAGTCTAAAACTCTTAGCAGAGTAGTTGTGTTGATACACTATGGTTCTTCAACATCACAATCAGGTGGCAATCACTGATCTTGCAATGCATTCCCATTTTTTATAGGTCTGTCGTATAACGAGAACACTCTCAACACTGTATTCTACGTCTTCTGTAAATCCTTTCCATCATAAGGTTACCTGGAAGAGATCGCTTTTAGCGATAAGGCCGCCAGTTGTTACACTAGTTTTTAAAAGTTTTTTATCCTCTTTACCAAATTTAATGGTGTGAACAATAAAGAGTTAATCAATCAATCAATCACTCTGTTCTTTTCATTTCATTTATTCAATAACATACAAAACTGTTCTGGATGATTTGGATAGTCTTAATTTCCAGCGTGTAGAGGTTCTGTCTTACCCAATAGGCGTAGCTTAACTTTCACATGGGTCCGCGGGTACAAAAATGTACAAAGTTTTTGCCGGGCTTCACGCAGAAAAGGGCAGATTTCTAAGCGCTTCTCTCACATAGCTATAGTTCATTGTCACAGCAAAAAACCGTTGCTATGACAACTGAGCGGTGCTTGCACATATATAGCACGTCGTATGGTAAGGGGGGTTCCGGACCCCCTTAATATCACCCCTTTTACTTATGTCCATGTCTCAGCGTCTCTTTCCTGTTACCTTACCTTGGATACAATACAAATATTTCAATTGTAGTCTTCATTTCTTGTGACATGCCCGAAGGTCTTCACTATTCGTAATATTACAGTTAACGAAATTCTGTTTCTAATATTGAGCTGCTTTAGTACCGAAATCCGAAGGTACTTGAGTGGAGACCACGAACCAGAAGACGCAGCATAGGTAGGCCTCCCACTAGATGGACCGACGACATTGTGAGAGTCGCTGGCATCCAGTGGATGCAGGCAGGCTGTCGTTCAGTGTGGAGGTTAAAGGGGGGTGGGTGCCTATGTTCAGCAGTGGGCGACTTCTGGCTGATGATGATGATGAGCACCGAAATAATGCGGAAAGGTACGCCTTATTTGTATTGTTTCTCATTTCTCAAGGGATAAATCGGCGCTGGAGTCTCAGATCTCCAAGCTGAAGCTAAGTCTGGACAGCCGAGACGACGGCTTCAAGCGCAGTGACGGACTCGAAAACCAACTCAGAGAGGAGCGGAACAATCTGGAAACGGAACTGAGGAGGCTTAAGGTATGTCAAGTAAAGATATTTCATTCTAAAAGTGCGCGACCTTCCGCGCTACGCATACAAAATGCGTATGTAAGTAAAATTAAAAAATATATAAACAAAAGAAACTTATAACTCATGTGAGAGTTCGCTTCGCTCCCGCCATAGCTTTCTAATCTAACTGACAGAATTCAGATCTATCGTTATATTCAATCATCATTTCAGCCGTAGGACGTCCACTTCTGGACGTAGGCCTCCCCCGTCGATCTCCAAAGGGCCGGTTGGAAGCGGCCCGCATCCAGCGTTTTCCTGCGGTCTCTTTTGAGTCATCCGTCCATCTTGTGGGTGGACGTCCTACGCTGCGCTTACCGGTCCATGGTATCCATTCTAGAACTTTTCGGCCCCATCGGCCATCTGTTCTCCGTGCTATGTGCCCTGCCCACTGCCACTTCAAATTGCTAATCCGGTGGGCTATGTCGGTGACTTTCGTTCGTCCACGGATCTCCTCATTCCTGATTCTATCTCGTAGAGAAACCCCGAGCATAGCCCTCTCCATATCTTGTTTTGCGACTTTGAGAATTTAAATAAAGTCACTCGTTTCTATTTTTAGGATGACCTAGCCAAAGAGCGAAGCAAAGTGCGCGAGCTGACAGGCGATGGGGCCCGGCGTGCCATACAGGAGCGCAGCGCTGCCGAGCAGCGCTACAACGCTCACTTCGACGAGCTGCAGCACGACCTGGCCGCGCAGTATGACAATGTGTCTAAACTGCAGGTCAGTCAACACCTGGGCATACGGTTAAGCTATTTGGCGTGACGCTGCGCTGATCATCATCAGCCTTTTAACAGTCCACTGCTGGATTTTTAGCCTACCCCTGAAAGGGTGATTGGGCCATATCCACCACGCTGGCCTAGTGCGGGTTGGTGGATTCACATACGCTATTGAATTCTTTCTCCGTACGTATGCAGGTTTCCTCACGATGTTTTCCTTCACCGAAAAGCCAGTGGTATTAAAATCCGTACATAAACTCCAAAGAGCTCATTGGTACGGGCCCGGGGTTTGAACCCGCGACCTCACGCTTTCAAGTCTAACGGTCTCGCAAATAGGCTACCACAGCTATACTGATCAGCTGACGTCAAATGGAAGGACAAAAATGTAGGCCACTCCACAGACTTTTACCATGATAGACACCGTGAGTGCGTCAAGTTGTCTTCTAGTCGCGAATGAATCGGAATGTAAAAACGGTAATACGAACAAGCGTCAAACTTGACATGATTATAGTACACACTCTAAAGTATAAAAACAAATAATAAATAATGGCCAAGTGCGAGTCGGCGACAAGTTTCTGTTCATTACAAAGTTATAACTGGTAATTTCGTTATTGAATTTTGTGGAAATACGGAACCCTCAATGCGCGAGCCCGACTCGCACTTGGCCGTTTGTTTTTTTGTAATTTCAGGCCACGTCATAAACATTTAAGTTTATGACTGTCTACTAAACATTCAAAATCGATCCCGAAGCAGTCTTCAAATTGGGTATCTGAAGAATCAAAGCGACAAATCTAGACCGGATGTTAAAACCAATTTTTGTCGATGGTTAAAACGATGTCTATAATATTAATTATGTATGTCTATGTATGTGTCCGTGTCTATATCAAAGAATACAAATGTGGTAGGGTATAGTACATAATATAGATCGATGGTCTATAAATACTAGCTGCGCCCAGCGCTATATACCTCCTTAAAGTAACCTCCTTGGTAGTGACTGTAGCGAGCAACAGCAACCTCCTTTGACTTAGATGTTTTTTTTTTCCTGTAATATAATATGTCAATGTTATAGACTTCAATTCTTGTCGTTCCATTTCCGTTCCTTACAATATAATATAATGGAAAATTAACTTTCTTCATAATTTTTTTAATAATTTTTTTCGTTATCTTATTCATTTATTTTTATACTTGTTCTGCTATTTGAGGTGGAGAGGAATCCAACAAATCAAAGATCATGAAAATTTGTCCAGCCATTCTTGAGTTATAAATGGTGTAACTTACCAGACTTTGTTTTATATTATACTAACTGTTGCCCGCGACTTTGTACGCGTAGACTTTTATAAACTTTCAGTCCCAATTTCGCCCCATCAATTCGCAAAATCCTTTCTTAGCGGACCTCTACTTCCTATAAGGAATCTACCTGGCTTCGTAGGTCAAGTAGTTTTCGAGTGAGTGAATGAGTAGATGAATTTTGCTTTATATTTATATAGAAAATTGATAGAAGATGTGTCTGAAACTTGCAGTTAGAGCTAGAACGCAACCGTCGGGAAGAGAACGAGCTGAAACGAGAGCTCTCCATGAAGAACAATGTCATCGACGAGCTGAAGATGGAACTGAAGAACAAGACGTGTAAGGAAAACTGTCTCCATACTTCAAACGTTTACCATTTCAGCCGTAGCACGTTCACTGCAGGACATGGGCCTCCCCCATCGATCTTCAATAGAGCAGATTGGAAGCGGCCTGCATCCAGCGTTTCCCTGCGGTCTCTTTTAGGTCGTCTGTCCATCTTGTAGGTGGACACCACAATACCGTGCCCAGTGGTTTATTTCTTCAGAAACCGTGCTTTTTGAGGTTCCTTACCCAAAGGGTAAGAACGGAACCCTATTACTAAGCCTACGATGTCTGTCTGTCTGTCCGTCCTACCTTTAAACGGCTGTATCTTTCGAACCGTAATAGACAGTCAGTTTAAATTTCCACAGAATATGTAATGTTACGAAAAAAGTCAATAGTAAAAAGTAAGGGGTCCCCATAACAAACGTATTTTTGTATTTGGGTCCCCCCCTGATCTAAGCTGGCAGGATTGTGCTATGACAAGTTTATTTTAAGATTTTTATGACCACGCCTCCAGAAAATCGTACACAATAGGTATACCTACATAGAGGTATTAGCCATCAAGTGGTTATATTAAACCCGTAAGTGGTTATATGGATCCGGATATATCCTAAAACTGCGACCAGAACCACTGGAGGATGGGCAGCAGCGTCCTATTAGCACACGGTGAACGTACTGCGATCCCCAAGCCGCCTGCCACGCGTGAGGATTATGGAAAAACCCCTCTCTAACAGGGATGCATTTGTCCAACAGTGGGCGTTTATTGGCTGCTGATGATTGTGGTTATATTAAATTGAGATTTTTAGTTTGTTTAATGTTTCTGCAGCGAGCCTGCAAGCAGATCTTGCCCAGGCACACGCAGAGAAGGCGTCTTTAGACGAGGAGCTTGCCAGCGCTAGACTCGCCATCGAACGACACCAGAGACAGTCCAAGCACGAGACCAACCGGCTCAATTCTGAGGCAAGTCCTTGACGATTCCTGATATTATTATTCGTGCAAGACTTCCCAGGGTTGGACAGGCCGGAAGAGCCCAGGAGGCTCCCCACAAGCCTACCGCCTGGCCTGCAGCAAGCCCCGCAAGACAGGCCCGTGGGCCCGCGCAGGCTGGGGCCCGGCTGACAATCACCACCTCGACTGTATGGCCAGTCCGACGCTGGGACCTACAAAAGTCATCCTTAATCTTTTCAGAGTAGCTGGCAGTGGCCGGAAGGGAAAAGACGAAGATGGCGTGCCTTGGGAGAGGCCAATAACCAGCCGTGGACTAGTAGCCTAGTCTAATTATGACGACGGTGAACTTATTAAAAACATTGCCTTAATTACCAATACAAGATTATAGTGACCATTTGGCGTGGCGCCGATCTACTGAAAGAAATGGATGGATGCCAAAAATTAAACCACACACGGCTTCATGCAAAATGGAGTAAATCCGTAACTTCACCGGAATGAATGCAAATGGGTGTGGATTCGCATATACACGGGCTGGGTGGTGTCATGCCAAATGGCGTGAGGCTATGGATTATGGTGGGCACGGTAATCCATGGGTTGCAATCACGACAAAATTTTCACTGAATATTTGTTTAAATTTGGCTGTAAATCAGTCTATTTTGCACGATGGTATGAATTACGAAGGCCAGTTTTACAAATTGTTGTTTTACGAGCTCTCATTTTATCGTAAGAATTTACAGCAACGCAAGTTTTCGAAAGTTTTCCTAGTGGACTTTCTAAGATCTTTAAGTAGGTACTTTTATAGTATAATTGTTTTATTTCCAGATTCAATCTCTCCGGCAGCGCTTAGACCGAGCTGATGCAGACCTGGTGCACTCTCGTCGGGAGAACTTGCGTCTCTCTGAACAGATCTCTACTTTGGAGAAAGAGGTAGAATATCTGGCCTCTTTTCCGTCCGTAGTTACGATGCATAAAATACTAGCTGAATCCCGCAGTCTTACCCGTGATTTTCTAGTTTTTCCGCATTTTCTGGAGGAAAAAGTACCTTATGTCCGTCCTTATGATGTACACTATCATTCTGCCAAATTTAGTTAAGATCGGCTTAGCCGTTTAGTCGTGAAAAGCGAACAAACATCCAGACAGAGAGACAGAGTTACTTTAGCTTTTATAATATAGTTATAATACCAAATTAAAACATGAGAAGGAAACTTTTCAAGCTCTGGGTCAACGTTTTTGGTTAAAATGTTTGCCTATTTGAGTTAAGAAGACTGTCTATTATTTGACTAAATCATGGATAATTCCACAGCTGAACATGAAAACTCTAACCCCTATCACTCCGGAGAAGACCAAGAAAGAGAAAGAGCTGGCAACGATGTTGGACTCTATAGAGAACAAACACGGTATGTTTTAACTTGTTTAAGGAATGTTATGGCACTTAAGTACCGTTCTTGGGATATATCACCTAATGGGTAAACTATTGATGTTTTGAAAGATGCCACATCACATAAACACAAAGACTTTAATTCAAAACATTCATATTTTACCCTTTCATCTAATACGCATGCATGGACGTCAGTAGCTATGAAAGGGCTTTTCTTTCTCAACTTTCAATAGTTTATTCATCAGATTGTTTAATTATTTGATGCTTTGGGTTGGCGGGAGTTTATAGTGGCAACTCAGCGCGTGATATTCACACAACATTGACCCACCAAAACATGAAAAGTATAGTTAAAACTTTTATATCATTTTGTTATCCTAATTTCACATAATCAAGGAAATTAACTGAAAAATAATAAAAATTGCACAAAAACGTAGCAAGCAAACTATTATGAAAAACAAACGGTTTTTTATATTCGTGACATTTTTTCACACACGGTCATCTGACCCCAAACTAAGCAAAGCTTGTGATATGGCTACCAGAGACTGACACATACATATATAGTTTTAAATACATACTTAAATAGATATTAACAACCAGATATATAACAAACACAAACAAAGATGCAATTAAATTAAAATTTAATGTTCCATTTTGGCGGCCATTTTGAAATGTTTACTATATTGGGTATTGCATATTGTATTATCACCAGAACTAAAGGTGTATGTAAAACATCAGCAAAATCGGTTAGGAGGAACTGGTTCTAATTCAGCTTGCAAGAATTGACTTAAACAAACTAACAAACATTGCAAGCTAAATAAAAGCTTGTAAAAACAAGTTCTTAAAAAAACCATGTTTAGTTATTTATAGATATAGCCTTAAATATGTGAAACTAAATCAAACAAAAAAATTTATACTTTTCAAATTTTTACGGGTCAGCGTTGTTTGAAAATTAGGCACTGAGATAAGTCCTTAAAGCGAGAACATTTGGTTCACAGCTAAAACCGTCGGTGAGTTGGAGACCATGATACAATCACAAAACAGTCTGATGGAGAAACTGACAGGGGAATGTCGCTTGCTCACTGACAAGCTCGACGACGCAAACCGTAGGCACAAGTACGGAACGTTTAAATAATTTTATAGCATGACTTATCTTTACTTCTTTCACTGTTTGCAATTCTTTTACTTACTCAAGTCTTGAATTGTTTGTTGCTCGTAAACATTATCGTTACCCATTTGAAATTCAAAATTCCTAACGTCGTGCTGTGTTTTCATTGGTGGCAGGCAGTGTGCAGAGTCACGGCCGTTCAGACGAACCAATCAGAACACAGCGCGACCGTTCCACGTCTCAAGACCGGCCAATCGCGAGCCGCCGTTCCAAGCGCCGCTCAGAAAAAGAGTCCGATTCGTCGAATAAATACCCGCCAATTATTGTTGGCCCGTTGACGACCAATCAGGATCTCGCTGACGTCAAGGGAGAGAAGACATACAATCTGCCGCTTATGATTCAACAGCCCTTTTTACGGGAGAAAAAGGAGCCCATCAAAGTTGACATAAGCGTCAAGCTGATACCTAAGCAGAGGAAAAAAGAACGCAAGAGACGAGAAGCACAAGTCGAGGAAATCATAGTAGATGACGATCACGTTGGTGTTAAGAATAGCATTAGTATGGAAGTTGTTGACGGAGACGTAAATCTTTTAAAAGAAACTGTAGAGATTTTTGAAGATGAAGGTGATAGCGGCAAAGATTCAAAAATGGATGAAAGAGACAGCCCCAATATCGCAGCAGATGACAAAGATGTTCCTAATATTGTTGTGCACAATGAAGATTTGGTGGTAAATGTGCAAGAAGATAACGTTACTGAACAAGCTGAAGTTGAGGAAAACCCGGTGACTGATGAATGTAACGAAAAAAAAGAACCAGTAAATGAACCAGATATGCAAGAACATACTGGAAACGATAATATAAACAAAGAAAGTACAATAGAATTGGAAGTAGCGCCAACTGTAGAAGAAAATTCGAATGATCTAACACAAGGCATTGATGAAGAAGTTTCTTGAACACTTGGCACTAAGCCCAAAATTGTTTTGATTTAAACTTGACTGAAAATTACGTATACAAAAAAGCATCATCTTCATCATCGGCCTTTCACTGTTCACTGCTGACAAAGGCCTCTCCTAAAACACTCCACTGAGCCCGGTTGGCAGTTTTCTGCCGGTTTGGTCATGATTATACAAAAAAGCGTAATAATTGAAATCATTGATTAATGAATTTATGTTTCATCTTTGCTGTCTTTTGTACTTTTCTATACCTTGATCTCTTTGCTAACCATCCTATATTTCTATATAATGTTATTCATATTCAACATGTTTTGCACTTGTCTATGTCAATTAACATTTAATATAACTGCTGTTGCTTTGTTTTTATTTATAGATTTATCTTAGTAATCTATTGTGCAATGCTTCAATGTGATATTTGAGTTTTTCATCTATAAATTTACCAATATTTGTTATATTATCCTAAAATAATAATGAATATTTATCGCTAAGTGCATGTTAATTTTTATTGCTAAATTATTTAGCGTAGCATGATGATATGTTCAATGTTAAGTAAATAACATTAGAATTGTAGCTGAACGTATAAAATTAACCTTTCATGTTTTCAAATGGGTAATGATAATGTAAAAGTGTGCAATAAAATTGATAAAATGAGCTGTAAATTATTTACATGACGGCCACATTTCATCACCCATCACTCACAAACTCTTTCCGTTTCAGAACCGATAGAACGCAATTGCTTTGCAGGAATAGTGAACTCATGAGGAAACTTAGAAACCTCTGGTGCTCTCATAAGAAATATTGCACAACCACCGTTCCACCTTTAAGGAGCTACACTCCTCTTAGCGGCTATCCCAATAGCAGATCGTCATTTGACTTAGACCGCACGTACTATACTTCGACGCCTTACACCAATAGATTTAGAAGACCTGAATCTAGATTCAGTCACGATCTTGGGCATCTGACGAGGTGCCTGAGCGATTTGTCGATTGATAGAATCGATTCCGATGACGATCCGGCGAAGGTAAGCTGGTTAAATGACTTGAAAGGCGAAGAGCTCGAGGTAGTTGCATGGTAGCTAGTCCAGTAGATCGTAGTTATTGGGATTATAGATGCAAATAGAATTTGTTTTGCTGCTGAAATGGATTCAAATTATTTATGTGACAATAGCTTGATGCAAAAGCCAAACCCATTATAAATCATCCGTTTTCCTTAACAATATGACATTATTTTCTATTAGTTTTTTTACTACTTTCTTTATTTTTTTACTTATTTTAAAAAGAATATTTTTACTTCTTTCTTCCTTCTTATTACAATCTTCCTTCTTATTATAATCTTCTTTTGTTTTCCTTTTTCTTCTTCTTTTTCTGTTATTATTTTTATTATTTTCTTTCCTTATTATTTTTCTTTCTTTTATTCATTTTTATCAGTGTTTTCTTTTGTAGAATGTAGCACAGGTTTGTACAAAACTACTAAGATGAATTGATTGAAATTGTAAACCTCATTTACAGTTATATTAATATCATTTTAAATTTCAATAACCTCAACACGAAAATGCTGGTCATCCTTAATAAGATCCAAACTGTTGTATTGTGTTGCATGTTGTTGTGCACGTGTGTTGTTTGTCACGAGTGTTGTGTGTGATGCAGGCAAGAACTGGCCACTCTGCAGCGTCAAGTAGACTCTCTGGGGAGGAGTTTCCAGGCGTCACCGCGGACCACACCTAGCAGCTACACAGGTAAAGAAACCCGTGTGAATGTATTGAACAAAAGAATAGTGGTTTTTGTTTGCCGCAATTTTGTGATTTTAGTTTGCTGGGTTTTAAAATTTGGATCATAACATTGTAACTATTTTTTCCAATATGAAGTAGGTAAAATGGTAATGCAAGGCGAAAGAGGGCAATGACTGCTTGAATCCATGTACAAGATATATTTTAATTTGCAAATGCATTGACGATACAGAAACAAAACTGAGATGGAATGAGTTAGATGAACTTATAACATTAATTTCTATTTATATTTAAAACTAGTAGGCCGCCCCGGCTTCGCACGGGTATAGATATATAGCCTATGTCAACCGGGGATAGTGTAGCTTCTTGTTGTAGCTTCAACAGTGAATTTTTTTGTCAAATCGGTTCATTAGTTTCGGAGCCTATTCAGTGCAAACAAACAAACCAACACCAAATCTTTCCTCTTTATAATATTAGTATAGACTATGTACGAATTATATTATACACCAAAATTTTATCAAAGTTAACCAAATAACATAAAGTTCAAGAAAGCATTACTCTATATATAAAAAACAACGTGTGTATGTATGTGGGTACCTATGTTATGTATAATGTGTGTATGTTCCCTATTGACTCCGAAACGGCTAGACCAATTTTACTGGCACTGGCAGATAGGTGATTTTATAAGAATTACTACGCGGGGTTAAAACCGCGAGGCGCAGCTAGTGCTTAAATCAAACGTGATCTTAAAATTGACATGTCTAAACCATATTTTAGCACCTACCACGCACGCTACCCCAGCCGAGCGAGATGTACCAGCCGCAGCCAGTTCCCGACCAGTCGATCCCCGAGCTGAGTCCCCCGGCCTCCCCGGAGACAGCTCGCTCGAACCGCTCGGAGACCAGCGCCATGACCGCCAAGCTTCAAGACAACTAACCAAACAACCATCTAAAACCTTGCTTTACAACGAACCACAAGCTTCAGAAACTCATATCGAAGAACCAGCAATTAAATACAGCGAGGATACTAAAAAAGCAGAGGATAGTAAAGAAGTTGCTCAAATTGAACAAGAAGATGAAGTAGATGAGGTAATGGAAGTTGAACAGCCACCGACGGAATACCAAGCTCAAAACTATGAAGAGTATGAACAAACTCAACCAGTAACCGAACCGGGATACCAAACTCAAGAATATGAACAGAGTCAACCTGTCACTGACACAGAAGGTCAGAATCAAGAATATGATCAGACTTATGAGCAGCCAGCTTACGCAGAAGGACAGTACGAAAATTACGAGCAGTATCCTCAACAGTACACGGATCCTAATGTACAATATGAAGCAGATCCGAATGCATATGAAACAGACCCTAATGCACAATATCAAGGAGATCCTAATGCACAGTATGAAAACTATGCACCCGATGGAAACTACACAACTGAGCAAAATTACGACACTACGCAATATAATCAGGAATATCAAGAAACTCCTCAATATCAAGTGCAGCCAGAAGAAACAGAAATTAAAGATACTGTACCTAGTCAGAGTTAGCTAGTTTAAGTTATATTTTACGTGCAATATTTTGTTATGTTATAATGCTTTTGTTTAATTGTATTTGTGCTAGAGTAGAATATTGAAGACACTAGAATGTTAGTAATATTTTGGAAATACACAAAGTTTTATTTACCCGAAAAGATAGTCTAGTTCTAATAAGAATTTTAAAAAACTTGATAAATTTGGATAAACAATAGAAAAAAAAAGTAAAAACATATAGAAATTTGCCATATGATAGGTTTAAAGAAAGCTTTTAATGTTTTTAGGTTACATATGTTTTATTTGAGAAACATTAGGGAAACAAATATAGGCGATTGAATTAAATTCATTCATAAGTTGTACACGCAACATAATATTAATATTAAATCTATTAAAAACCATAAAATAAGAAAAATTTATTAAATATAAAATGAAAAGCACATATCATTCACAAACACTAATACCTAGTTGTTCTGGTTACCTTTGATTTATAATTTTATTGGATTAAAGTTTGAGTCTAAATAATATTTGCTCAATAAATGACGTTTACAGATAACTTAGATTTATTTTCATTTCAGTGCTTTTCTTTCCGTACGTAGGGAATAAACACAATAAATTATATTTGACGTTTTGATTAGACAGACGGAGTTCCGCAAGGAAGTACATTAGGCCCATAGAATAATGCATAGGTAATGCATGGCCTCACGGCTATGCACAAACCGGACATATTGGTTGTTTCGGAGACCTGGCTCAATAAGAGCAATGTAGACAGTATTGCATTGCACGGTTATCACCACGCACATAATTTTTTTAGGAAATCCCGCATTCATGGTGGCGTATCGATATTTACAACCAAAAAACTTAAAAGCAAAACTATTCCAGAAATAGATAATTTAACAATTGAATACCACTGTGAGTTAGCAGCAATAGAAGTTAAAATTAATAAATACGACGAAAAACTAGTTGTAATTGGTATGTACAGGACCGGTAAAGGTGATTTTAAGATTTTTGAAGGTATCATGGATAAGTTGTTCGAGTTACTAAATGACAAACAATATGGAAAAGTTATCCTGGCAGGAGATTGGAACACTGACTTTCTGGATAACTCTCCGCATAAAAGAGCATTACTAGATATTTTGGAATCGTATGCTTTTAGAAATATTGTCAACTTTCCGACAAGAATTGATAACTCTGCCAAAACTTCGGTAGATTGTATAGTGACGAATATAGACGAGAATAGTATTAGCGTAGAAGGAATAGCGGCAGCTATGGAACGTATTGATCATGATGCGCAATTGGTCAGATTTAAACTAAGAAAGTCCGACACTAATAAGACTGCCTACATAGAAAAACGTTCATTTCACGTTGAGAAAATACCAGACTTCTGCAATGCAATGTTGTCATATGATTGGGACAGCATATTTGATAAATACGACGAGCATACGTTTGACAGCTTTATGTCCAAAATCAAATGGAATATCGTGTAAACGGGATGACATATAAAACACTCAGAGTGGCGACTACTTCATTTATTCAGCAATCGAAATGAACAGAGAGAGAGTTAGCTGGCAGGCTGGCTTATATATACACTCCCCTCAAAGGCTTGGCGAGCTTGACAGTGGCATGGCGTGAGGGAGGGGGTGTGTCATGGCGGCTGGCTGGTTGTCATTCGTAGTTTCGCAGGCAACGTCACGTCCGTTTTGTTACACTCGACCATCCTGCAACAATTGCTCCCGCAATTGGGAACAAACAACAAGGTTTAGTTTCTAATAAATTAACAATGTGTTCAGTCTGAGGCTGACTACACTACTGGCAATAATAAGGGCTACGGGCAACATTAAGGGCTAGTGGTAATATTAATGGCCAATGGTGAAATAGAAGAGAAATAAATATGCTCGCAGTCAATTAACTTGATTTATTTCTCAGTTATCGGACAGAGTTTCGACTTATCTTCCTTAGAGCACCGTAAAATAATAATCGACAAATGAGCTCTTGCACCATTTTAAAGGTTTACCGGTAGGTATAAATGGTAGGCCAGCCGGAAATGACGTCGCGGCCAATCAACAGCTGACTTTGCTGTCATTGAAGGACTTCCGCTGTGGCGGTATATTTGGAAGATCAGTCGAAGGCTTGGTTTGGCTTGGCGTGCCTTGGCTTGGCTTGGCTTGGCATGGCGTGGCTTGGATTGGCTTGGCTTGGCTTGGCTTGGCATGGCATGGCTTGGCTTGGCTTGGCTTGGCATGGCATGGCTTGGCTTGGCTTGGCTTGGCTTGGCTTGGCTTGGCTTGGCATGGCGTGCCTTGGCTTAGCTTGGCTTGGCATGGCTTGGCTTGGCTTGGCTTGGCTTGGCTTGGCTTGGAGTGCCTTGGCTTTGGCTTGGCTTTGGCTTTGGCTTGGCTTGGCTTGGCTTTGGCTTGGCTTGGCTTTGGCTTGGCTTGGCTTTGGCTTGGCTTGGCTTTGGCTTGGCTTGGCTTTGGCTTGGCTTGGCTTGGCTTTGGCTTGGCTTTGCGTTGGCTTGGCTTTCCTAAGCTTGGCTTGGCGGGGATGGCGTTACAAAGGGCTACTGGAGATATTCCAACTATCAGTGATCGGTTCCATCAAACCTACAATTGCCTTCAAAGCTTTAGTTACCATCAAAGCTATAGTTACCATCAAAGCTATAGTTACCATCAAAGCTATAGTTACCATCAAAGCTATAGTTACCATCAAAGCTATAGTTACCATCAAAGCTATAGTTACCATCAAAGCTATAGTTACCATCAAAGCTATAGTTACCATCAAAGCTATAGTTACCATCAAAGCTATAGTTACCATCAAAGCTATAGTTACCATCAAAGCTATAGATACCATCAAAGCTATAGTTACCATCAAAGCTATAGTTACCATCAAAGCTATAGTTACAATCAAAACCATTGAGGCTGCTTAAACTATTGAAGCCACCGAAACTATTTCTTAATAAAATTACCGAAGATGTTAAAACTACTGGCAGTTGCTACTGGCAAAGTTAGATCTACAGAATTATCAGAACTACACGGTTATTAGAATAATGAGAGCTACTCGCACTATCAAACCTATAAGAATTAATTACTATCACCATCAGAACAATCGGCACTATCAGCAACATAATTTGAAACAAACAGAACTACTACTGCGCAATACTCTAATTTATCAGAGTTCGGTATCATTCTAATCAGAAGTACTTTACTGCATCACAGTACAGCTGTCACGTTTGGTATAATACCATATTTGAACTAGAATGTTTGTACCTGATATCCCCGAAACCTATGTAAGGAATTAAGGATTCGTTTACAGAGCAAATTCCTCTCGCTGCAATTCATACGAAGATACTACTTATTTGTAACTTGACCATAATATCAAAATATAGACAGCAACTAAATGGTAAGTACTAAGTTCATCTTTGGAGCAGTAAAGGTATAAAAGCTATGCCTATCTAAAAATATCACAATTCCGTGGCAAACATCAAATCTGACACACCTATTACAGAATGAATATAAAGTACGTACTACGTAGGTACTTCAAGTGCTCATATAAATTTATAGCACTGACAGTCCTATATTTATTTTAAAGGTACATCATAACAACAACTAAACTAAAACGACGGCGTTAGGCCATTTATTAAGGTACCTACACCTTGCATATTAAGCACCAAATTAATTTTAAACTGGCAATGCTATTCCTATGCTATCAGCAAACTATTGCTATCAGTACCTAACCATTACTTTCGTGAGAATCAACCAACTCATAGTTTATACTCGAATTGCGTTGCATCATTTTGCGCGGTTAAGTATGTCTAACAGTAACAAATTCATATCTCGGTTATGAATACCTAATTGAGGACATAAACAAGTTAAATGTAATTTTGGAAACATGATTGGTGAGAGTTTTCTCGAAACTTAATTTAGTGGAAATAAATTTTATTTTAAACTTAAATGGTTCCTTAATAATCTGTAGTTTTATTATTTGTTGCTTGCACTTTTCTTTTCTGTTCTAAAGCGTAAGCCAACTCTTGCGTAATAATTCCTACAGGCGCAGATTGCACAGATTTGTCACCGTTTCGTCGAGGGGCAAAACTTGGCTTTGAACTGACGATGTGGTACCGAGTATCGACTCGGCACAGATTTGAAATAAGCTACCCCCCATGTGTTTCAGTTTTAACTGTGGTTTTATCATGCTCAGTACTGGAAATGCTATTATCCCTTTGCGTTTAGGTGTGCGTTATTTTAGGTAGTTGTCATATCTCCCAGGTTCAGTAGAGATGTAATGACTAGGCTTTGCATTGCAATTTGCTAGGCTCACTAGATTTATTTCCAGAAAAATCAGGCTTTTTTCGCCAACTGAATAATTTTCAGGTTTTTAATGACAAATTTTCAGTCTTTATTAACACCAGTCCAATTCACCAGTACCTAATCTGAATCATATTCCATCACAAATTACTACTTTGAAACACGAGAAATTGCTTAATTATTACTATCCAGTCTACCCGCAAACATGACAATAAAAGTTGTTTTCCATCCTACCCACAGACTCGACTTAGAAATAAAATGAGGCAACGAACTAACGAAACTAGCACTTCCACATAGTAATTTTCCTAATCTACCTACAGGTTTCGCAATTTCTCTGATCAAAAGTGTAAAAGTCAATTATAAATCTTTAGACAAACTCGGCATCGATTAAACTGGAGTGAATAGTTGTATCTAATCTATGTATGATATGTAAGGGCTGTTTAACCTAAATCTTACATGTTCATAAGCACGCGAGTGTGATTGCACGTCAATCTACCAACCATTGCAGTTTTTTTTTCCTTTCTTTATGATCACGGAAGAAAATTATCGAACTTTCGAGTGCACCTAATAATTTTTTTTTTTTTGTTTCGTTTTGACCTACGAATGAGTAGGTAGTCACTAATAATAATTATGTAAATTATAAAGCAAAGCACGGGCTAAGACAATGATTTAGTTTTCGTCTTTTCTTTTGTACAGTCTAAATCACGTCTGTAGGTACAATAAAATCTATCGGAATTGGAACTAGGCAATTAGGTACGATAGTTACTTAGGAAATGTGCATGACATGCTCACTGCTATCAGTTAATGGTCATATTTTGAGGTCATATTGTAAATTTTCTAATCCTAACTTGAATTAGTGGCAATAAGGTTAAAAATAGGTATATCTCATAAGCATAATGGCAAGTAGAAACGAACACACCTGGCTATTAGGCTCGCTAGCTCCAACTGATGCAGGCTGGCCTCCGCTGCTTCAGGCCCTAGTTCGGTTAGGACCTCGCCCAGCTGCTACACGCCACACAGATGCAGGCCCCATGCTGGCAGGCAGACAGGCAGATTGGCACGCAAGCGGGCAGGCTGGTAGGTAGGTAGATAATAGTGTCTTGTCACGTGTCTTGCGGCCCGAGATGGAATCTTGAAATCTTCGATGTCACAGTTTTCGCACGTAGTGGGTAGTAAGGTCACGGGCAGAAAGCAGGGTTCGCAGTGTTCAAATGCCACGGAAGCGGCAGCACGCGATATCCTTATTTCTTCTTCTTGCTCAGTATGTGGCGTCGAATGATGAGAAAACAGGGTGGGTGGTGTTAGATCTTCATAACTTTGGCGACATTATTCTGCATTTTTACTTCGTTTTGCATCAGGTCAAATAAGCAGCACGATGCTTTAGCTAGGCAGAGACGAACTTCTTGCAGTACATAATTACGTCACCGTAAATTCTTCTCAAGCAGTAACTTCGTCGTTATAGACAGGATTATGCAGTCTTCTTCGAGGATCAGAATCAATTTGGCCAAGCGTCATGAAGCCGCAGTGCGCGTAGGTATTAAATTTTCTCCTTTATCCCTCTTCTGAATGTAAACGGGATGACATATAAAACACTCAGAGTGGCGACTACTTCATTTATTCAGCAATCGAAATGAACAGAGAGAGAGTTAGCTGGCAGGCTGGCTTATATATACACTCCCCTCAAAGGCTTGGCGAGCTTGACAGTGGCATGGCGTGAGGGAGGGGGTGTGTCATGGCGGCTGGCTGGTTGTCATTCGTAGTTTCGCAGGCAACGTCACGTCCGTTTTGTTACAATCGATGTATTTTTTCCTCTGACTAAAACTAAGCGTAAAGTTCAACAAAATGTACCATGGATATCGGAAGACTTTTTTAAAATGCAGAGGGACCTTAACGATTTATACGAGTTTAAAAGACAATATCCTCACATTATAGATGTAGACTTAATAAATAAGAAAGTTAAACAAATACAAGATTGCTTAGCAAAAGAAAAAAGAGAATATGTGGAAATACGAATAAAGAATTCAAAGAATCCTAAAAAAGAAGTTTGGAAAGTAATTAAAGAAGACACAAATAAGGACACCAAAGAATGGGATTGGGAGCTAATAAATAAACAATTAAATCTACAAATACCATATGAACAAATACCTGACTATATTAATGACCATTTTATTTATGTCGGCAATGAATTAAATCTAAAACATGCTCCAGATAGAGATAAAGCCCTATCTTTTTTAAAACAAGCTGTTACAGAACTACCTGATTTTGAATTTCCCCATATTTACCCACATGAACTATTAAAACTAGCCAAAAAAAAGATCAACCTTTCGGACACTAAAGATATACTCGATATATCAGGCAAATTTCTTTACCAGATCATGCAATCATTATGTGATCACCTAACATATCTAGTCAATAATATATTACAGTCGGAATCATATCCAGATGTTTTGAAGATGTGTCGCCTGACCCCTCTGTACAAGGGAAAGGGAGACAAAACAGATGTTCATAATTACAGACCTATAACTATTGTTCCTACTATTTCGAAATTGATAGAGTCATTGATTTCAAAAGAGATAATGGCACATTTGGATAAGTATGATGCACTGTCTCAAACTCAATATGCCTACAGAAAAGGAAGATCAACTACATCAGCGGCACATGTTTTTGTCGATAAGGTTATTAGTTGCCTTGATCAGAAGCAAAAAGTTGCAGGTATCTTCATCGATTTATCCAAGGCGTTTGACTCGGTGAACCACCAACTACTAGTTAATAAACTTCGAATATATGGAATTAGAGGCAAAACTGAGAAGCTAGTAGAATCTTTTTTGACAGGCCGGCAACAAGTGGTTGAAATAAAAACTAACGGACAATCACTAAGATCTGGTCCGCGTGAACTAAACATTGGTGTACCCCAAGGGTCTTCTGTAGGAAATACAATGTTTATAGTATTTTTAAATGACATGGCTCATTGAAAAATAAAAGGAGAACTGATCCAATACGCCGACGACACTACAGTTATTGTTTCCGGTAAAAACATGGATGAACTAAAAGAGAATATAGCGCTAAATATGGAAATACTGTGCGATTGGTTTGATATGAATGGTCTAAAATTGAACTCAAGCAAAACTAATGTCATTGTCTTTAATCCAGTCTCTCCGAAACAGCCAATAATTGTAATTCCCACAATGCAAGCTGCAGACACTCTAAAGACTACAAATTTGGTAAAACTACTCGGATTCGAGATTGATCCAGCTCTTACCTGGAAAGCTCATATAAATACCACTTGCAATAAAATGTCCAAAGGAATTTATGCATTAATGCAATTACGACCAATGGCTACTGAATGCTATCTTAAGGAGGTTTATTACGCATACATCCACTCAATAATGTCCTATGGCATTATTTTGTGGGGTAATTCCACAGACAATGAGCGAATATTAAAAATGCAAAAACGCGCTATTAGGGTTTTGGTGAAGGCTAAGTATAGAGACTCATGCAGAGATCTTTTTAAGAGTCTAGGCATACTTACATCAATATCAGTATACATATACGAAATTGTAAAATATGTTCGAATGAATCTCCATATGTATCAAACTCGTGGTGAGTATAAAAATATAAATTTACGTAACAAAGACAATCTCGTGGCAGTAAAGCATAGGTTACATAGATCTACCAAAAATCCGATAGTGATCGGCCAGCAACTTTACAATAAACTGCCAAATTGTATTAAATCGTCTACGACATGTAATATGTTTTGTGCAAATGTCAAGAATCTGTTACTGTCTAAAACTGTATATAAAATAGACGACTACATAAAACATGACTACCGCAACTATAAAATTAATAGTTAATAGTTGCAATTATTATGACAATTGCATATTTTATATTTAATAATTATTGACGAAGCCCATATACAGCTAATCTACATTTAATTTTTTTATTTTATTTATTAAGCCCCTGTACAGCAAAATTTTGTAAATTGTGAAGAGATTTTATAATTTTTAATACACACCGACATTTGCATTTATATAAAACTTAAATTTGTGTAAACTGGACGAGTCCATAAACGTAATCTTTATTATACTTAGATTATAATAATAGATTTACTCTTATGACAATAAAGAATATCTTATCTTATCTTATCTTATCATATGAATATAATTGGTAGAAAATATCGATATCACTATGATTCTATTCTATACGTCTATAGACATTAAATTGCAATAAGGCTTATACAGGTTTTACGTAAAGACTGTATTAAGCCTGTTCGATCCCAGCAAATAAGAGAGTAAGATGGAAAATAACTCCATCAATTCTTTTATTTTCTATCGGTTGAAGCCATTCCGCCATAGCGATTCGCATTGAACGCAAGTTGCGTACTTACTCGCAGCGCGTGCAGAAATCAACTTCGATCCAGGAGTTTCCATTAGAACTGCTGGGCTCGTAATAGTGGGCTAGTGCTGTGAGCTCACAAAGAACGTTGGAAAACTATTATTTTACCAGTGCAGTTCAGTGGCCCGGGCTGTTCCACCTAGATCGCGACTGCTGCTGAAGCCGTATGTATGGGCAATCGGATTAAAGGTTGGCGGAGTTTTCCTATCTTCGTCAGCTTGCAGGGATAGTTGTCCTCAAGGGATAATAAGTATCTATATTATTCATATAAATTTACATTTATAGTACCTGATAAAAGCTACCTGGTTCAGAGGGCCCCAACTTTTTTTTGCACCAGGGCCTTTGGTTACCGTGCTACGCCATTCATACTTATATGTATTCTGTGGGATACAAGCTTTTAGATGTGTACACCACGGTTTTTTTTTTTGTTAAATTAGAACGGCTGTCAAGGCATTTTTGTAAAGTTGTAGCCAGTTGCACCCATATAATCGAAACGTCAGTTATTCGAAATCAGTCAGCAAATATGATGCGGACAAAGAACTTTGAGACCTAACCCAATAAGGTAAGCTCCAAATAATAATAATTTTCTTTGGATGCGGAGTTCGACGCGTTGACATAAATAAGAATGTTCAAGCAAGGTTCTGTCATAATGCGTGACGACAGATTTTCCTTCTCATTTCCGTTCTATTTACTTCTCTTTCCTGTGGTGTCCACCCTTTCCGCGTAACCCTGTATAGGTACAGGGGCGGATCCAGGATTTAATTTGGGGGGGGGGGGGGGGGGGGGCATTCTGGTTTTCATTTTTGAAGGGGCATTCTAACAAGGTTCGACGGAATCAAATCGAAAATTTGAGTCGAATGTATGGAATTGCTAGGTGTTTTGGATCTGCCAATGTATAGGTAACTTTATGTCGTGTTTGTTACCCGAGAACGCAAATTAACGTTTAACATTTTGATGTTAGCACTTATTTCAATTTGTATAATTCGACACAATCAGGTAAATAATTTAATTATTTCAAGCAAATTTTCTTTCATTTAACTTCGACCACCGTTCTAAATTGTTTTCTGCAATGGTTCTAACTGGCAACATTATTTTTTTCTTGTTCTACAGTTTATTATTTTTCGATTGTTCAGTATTTGCTGTAAGTATATTTTAACTGCGACCAAAACCACCGGAGGATGGGCAGCAGCGTCCTATTAGTACACGGTGAACGTACTGCGATCTCCAAGGCGTCTACTCAGCGTGAGGTTTATGGCAACGGCTGTAGCCTGACCTCATTCTCTAGAGGGAAGTCAGGCTACAGGAGGCACTATAGGAACCCAGAAACATACTTACCTCCTCCAACATTACCATCCTTCTTGGACAATCGGTTAAAAGTTCGCAAGGTTTGAAGGGAAATGCGTTCCAATTCGACCACTGTTCGTAAATAGCAATACTGTTAACTCCACAGCATAACCATGACAATGTATACGCTCCTGATCAAATAGTGGATGAAGTTTTCAAAACGCCTAGAAATACTCCGAGACGCAGTCGGTATAAAAAAGAGATAAGTGACCCGGACTATCTACGGGATGGGAACAGGATAGGCCACTGGAGAAATGATATAGACTTTGTAGATGCAAATTTGCAGGTAAAAGTGAATCATCAATATTTTTAACACACACAAATTAGTTTCATTATCAGTATCATAATTTCAGTCATAGGACGTCCACAGCTGGGCATATGCCTTCCCATCGATATCCAAAAGGGCCGGTTGGAAGCGGCCTGCATCCAGCGTTTCCCTGCGGTCTCTTTTAGTTCGTCTGTCCATCTTGTGGGTGGACGTCCTACGCTGCGCTTCCAGGTCTGTGGTTGTGGTTTTTTCCTTTCGAGAACCTTTTGGCCCCATCGGCCATGTGCCCTGCTCACTGCCACTTCAACCGGTCTTCACTTTATCCGGAGGGCTATGTCGGTAACTTTCGTTCGTCTACGGATCGCCTCATTTCTGATTTGATCTCGTATAGACACACCGAGCATAGCTCTCTCCATAAATTAGCTTCACTTACAGCGAACTAATCTGTGCAAAAAGAGAAGCGTCGTAAGTGTTGAAGGCGTGAAGTCGAGGGTTAAACAGTAAGTATAATTGATGCTTGCTATTTTCATGGTAGATTATGGCCCATCCTCTCTCTGAGAGAAGGCCAGAGTTTCCGGCAGTGGGAAGATGAAAGGCTGATAATGATGATGATGAATGATATAATCAAAAAAACTTTTGATATAATAAAAAAACACACTTAATATTTTTTCTTAATTTTAGCCATTACGCATCTTTTATGTAAGTTACAATTTTACGTAATATCAATGAAGCATGGAGTTAGAAAATCCTTTTTACCCGACTGCACAAGGAGGGTTAGGTTAGTGTGTGTGTGTACGATGGTTTCTTTGGCACGCACAGTATATCTTACAGTCTAAACGGCACAATGGATTTCGACATGTGAGGTGTCATTTGAATCGTTTTAATACTGGGAGTAACGTAGGGTGCAATAATTGAATATGGCGTCCACGAAAAATAGGGAAAATAGTAAGAAACAAAGAAAAGTTTTTTTTGTTTAAATTAGAACGGCTGTCAAGGCATTTATGTAAGAAATTTGTTGTAGCCAGTTGCACTCATATAAACGAAACGTCAGTCATTCGAAATCAGTCAACAACTGATGCGGAGTTGGACGCGTTGATCTAAATAAGAATGTTCTATCAATGCCTGGTAACAGATTTTCCTTCTCATATCCGTTCTATTTAAGAATAAGAATAAGAATAAAATATATTTATGGCCAAAAAACAAAAACAATGGACATATACTATAAGAAACATAATAAGATACAATGTTTGGCAATAGGGGTACGCTTTAGGGGTTTACTTCTCTTTTCTGTGGTAGGTAAGTAAGTATTGCTTAATATTACCATCATGGTGTAGAGCTCACTCAGCAGATTCAAAAATATATTTTACTAGATAAAGCGGTATGAAAGAGCTCTGTATCTACCACGAGTATAGGTACAGACAATGCGCTGCCTGAATGGGTGTTCCCCGGTAGTTACAATCTGGGTGTCTTACAATTGTCTTCAAATCACGAATGAATCGCTTTCGTCTAGGCAAGCGTGCTCCATCGTAGATAGCTTCGTCGCTTTACAACAGGCGAGTTGGCGGTCAAACGCAAGCCTATTACAAAAATTTTTAAAATATATAGGTAGGCATCGCGCCCTTGTTACTTTTCAGTTACCTACTATTTATACAATGCAGTCGGATTATATTTTTTAATAATTTAATTTACTTGTTTTGTAATTTAATTTATTTATAACACTTTTATAATTGTAAGTATGTTTTGTAGGAACCCAGTGTACCAAGGCCAAGACTGCATCATTGGTCATCTAAAGAACTGCGTCAGGCATTATACGTACGTCCCATACCTAGTTCATCATCATTTCAGCCGTAGGAGGTCCACTGATGGACATAGGCCTCCCCCATCGATCTCCAAAAGGGCCGATTGGAAGCGGCCTGCATCCAGCTTTTACCTGCGGTCCCTTTAGGTCGTCTGTCCATCTTGTGGGTGGACGTTCTACGCTGCGCTTACCGGTCCGCGGTCTCCATTCCAGAACCTTTCGGCCCCATCAGCCATCTGATATACTGCATGCATAAATCGTGCTGAAAACGTGCAATACCAATAAAGTTTGACCACGAGGAAAGACCATTCCTCGTCGTCAAACCGGTTTGACTTAATAGTTTGACTACGAAGAAGTACTGGTTCTGCGTGATATGTGCCCTGCCCACTGCCACTTCAACTTGCTAATCCGGTGCGCTATGCCGGTAACTGTTTGCAAGAGACATGTCCATACCTAGTTACCTGATATCTTATTTAGCCTATCTCAGCGCACTGGAAATGCCTGTCTCAAGACACGCTACTCAGTTTGATTTTCGGCTTTTCGCTTCTAGCAACTGCCAGCTGTATAACGACTGCTGTGACAGCTGCCTTGTCTTTGCGACACCTTACCATATCTCCCTTGTTTGTCCCTCCCTGACCAGGGGACTTACGACCAACGGCTACTCGGTATCAAACTATCGTTAAAGCCGCTCAGTTGGAAACTCACGCGAACGTGAACCTTAACGCGCCCAGATACGAGCAACGTCTCGCTAACATCAGCTTGAGATAACATCTCTCAAGCTAATGTCATTGTCAATGTCATTTTCATAAAATTTCAACTTTCCGCAGGCATTAACGCTAACAGAATTTGGGTCTTGTCTAATCCCCCTTGGGAATATTATAATCACCTGGGTAATCATAGGTGACTCCATTTAAATTATTATTTGGGTATCCTTTGATCACCTGCACCTAGATGGACATAGTTATGTAAAAATTAAGAATTTCCACCTCAACGTTGTTTTTATATATGTTCTAGGGAAGACTTTTCACTAGACGAATGAACATGGCTACCCAAGGTGGATACACCAACAACGCGGACACATGCGACCTCTACAACAAAAATCTCGCACAAGTTTGGACGACGCTATCCAAATTCATCGACCCTAATCAAGAAATGCCCGACAATATGGCATTACACAACATAATCCTTTTAGTTAAATCATACCTTGAACACCACTCCCTTCTTGTTAAAAACACCGAAAACATACAACAAGAAAAAGAAAGCGCCAATTCCTCTGAAAATATACCTGAGACTCTAAAAGAAATAAAAGAGATGCTCAAAAAGTAAACGCCTAATAACGACGAAGAAACGCCCGTTAAAATCGTCGCCTCAATTATAAATCATACAAAAGCGCCCAAAGAAAAAGAATACGAAAAATGTTTCGAATCGAGTAAAGAAAAACTGAAACTTAACGTGAATAGAGAATACCAAAGGTATAAAGAGTTTTCGGACTGCCGAAGAGTGAACAAATTGGATAAACAGGTTTCACTACAAGACACTGATAAAATGAGTTTTAGTGATGCCAAGAGTTTTCTAAGGCAATGGGAAGAAGATCCAGCAACTAATTGCAGTTTGGTAGCCAGAAATACGTTTTTGGAAACGTTAAAAGCAATAATTGATGGTTATATCGTTGATGTGCAGTGCTTACCCTAGTAGCATTTATTGTGGTCATATTATGGTTGTCCCAATGTAGTATTCCCAGCACGAATAGTCGGCAAACTGTCAGAAATGGCTTTTATAATTCAAGTGGCGGTACTATGCATAGGGCCAGCAGTAATTCACGATATAGAGCAACATATATTATTCTATGGGGCCACCCACTATTTAACTCACATAGACAAGCCACAAGCCACACGATGGACAGACGACCTAAAAGAGACCGCAGGGAAACGCTGGATGCAGGCCGCTTCCAACCGGCCCTTTTGGAGATCGATGGGGGAGGCCTATGTCCAGCAGTGGACGTCCTACGGCTGAAATGATGAATGACCAGGAACTCACGTTAGCAATTGACATTAAACATATCATAAAATTACGCAAAATCAAAGTCGTATTTTTTATTGCAAAGATGTTTCCAGGTTGTAACAAGTCTACAAAGATATTAAATGCCAACTGCTGATATAAATAAAATAAAATAATTTGTAATTTTAATAGCCCTATATTTGTAATACAATAATTGGGTTTTAAAACTTGTATTAAAATGTGTGAAATAAAATAAAAATATTTTAAGTTAAATAACACAGATATACACAACTAGATCTGTGCTGTCATATTTTTCAATCAAGATCATGGTAGGTAAGAAAACTATGGAGCGGGTGTGCCTTAGTGTATGTGAAGTAAAAGCTCTAACATCTTGAGGTCTCAGATCGGGGCGAACTACTATTACAAAATTAGTTCATTTCGGATTCATTAGGAACTCCTTCCTTTAACCAACAGTATTTTATAACTTTGTTATTTGAATATCTTTACAACCCCTGCATCGGATTAATTCATATACAAACTTAAAAACTATATTTACTCGAACTAAATTTCCTAAATTTCATGAAGGTCGAATGAACGGTACTCAAGTTATCATCGAAAAAGCATACAAACCTTAGAATAACTACACATAGAAACCAAGTACATTCGCAAAATTTAAGCCATTCAAATGGAGTCATATATGGCTCCAAATAAATAATAAAAAATTACTATGACAATTTGCGCGGTGAAATCGTACCACAACAAATCAGAAAAGCAGCATAAGAGTTATGGTGTGACATTTCACAGGTAATCCATTAATTGTCTTGCTTAAATCGTTTAAAATACCAATCGAAACGTAAGCTACAAAGCGAATTTGTAGCTTACGTTTTGAGAAGGCGTTGTTTGGAAACTTACCTTCTATGGGTAAGTAATCTAAGATACAAACATAAATGCGGACTCACACAGCACATTCTTAGACTTCACGCGGTTAATTATGAAGAATCTTCAGCATCCTCTTTTCCACTTTTCCCTTCCAAAATAGTTATTTTCTGCTTCATGGTCATCAGTATTCGCTTCAGGCTTTTATTTTGCTGGCACAGCCGTCGATTTGCTATTAACAACGATTCTATTTTATTCATATGTCCTTTGCATGTTTCATCTTTTTCTTTTAACTTTTTTCTTAAAGACGTATCTTTGCTCCTTTTAAATCTAGGATCATTCGATGCATTTGATTCTGCATCAGATGTCGAACTGTCGTTTTTTGGACTTAGCGGATCCTGTAGAATACATATAATGTTGTTGTTACACAAATTAAAAATAATGAACAATGATGGCAAATAATCCCTGAAATAATGTTTTTTTTTATTATAAAATGGGTTTTAGAGATTCTCAAATCTGTATTCGTTTTTAGGGTTCCGTACCCAAAGGGTGTAAACGGGACTCTATTACTAAGTCTACGCTGTCTGTCTGTCTGTCCTACCTTTAAACGGCTGTATCTTTCGAACCGTAATAGATAGCCAGTTGACATTTTCACAGAATGTGTAATGTTACGTCGGTATAACTAAGGAATAATTATAATAAAGTCAAAAAGTTATAAGCCGGCCAAGTGTATAACTAAAGCCATTATTTATTATTTGTTGTTATACTTTAGAGTGTGTACTATAATAATGCCATTTTTGACGCTTGTATATACGTATTACCATTATAACTGGTAATTTCGTTATTTAGGTGACCTTATCATTCCTTCAAACCTCGACCTTATCATTTCACTAATTCGAAATGCATATTTAACTAATTTTGAAGTCATTTTTTTTTATTGATAATTTTATTGTGTGGTACGGAAATCTCAGCGAGCGAGCACTACTCGCACTTGGCCGGTTTATTTTTGCTATGTGCACACTACTCACGATGGCGATTGTGCCATGTCGTCCTGTTCTCAACGGGCGTTCTTCACTGTCTCCATTCAAGCTGCTGTCAGGGCTCATAGGTTCTTCAAGTCTTTCAGTTTTCACCTCAGTGGTACAATGGGCAGCAGTGGCGGCGTTAATTTCAAACTGAACCTTAAAAAATAATAATTTTAATTATATATTTTATAATATTTATTTATATTTCCTTCTTTCACTGTTGGGAAGCTTCACTATCCCAGGGTGACATGGGCTTTATTATATTTAAAAAAAATAGGGATCCGTACTAAAACTCCAATAATGTAACCCAAGGTGTAAAAAAATAAGACTTACGTGCGAAGCCGGGGTGCGTTGCTAGTCTATACTAATATTATAAAGAGGAAAGATTTGATTGTTTGTTTGCATTGAATAGGCTCCGAAACTACTGAACCGATTTGAAAAAATCTTTCACTGTTGGGAAGCTACACTATCCCCGGGTGACATAGGCTATCAGAATCAGAATCAGAATCAGAATAATCTTTATTGTAAAAACTGGTACATTATAAGGTGTTATATTTTAGTAGTATCACAGTTTACCCATTTCGGGCATACAATGTTTTGTTTGTTACTTACTAATAAATACATTTTTTTTATTTATTTAAAATATTACGTATTTGAGACACGTTGCTACGTAAATACAAACGAAAATAAAATATTATAACTCCTCTTGTTACTTAAAAATAATTTTAGAAATAACATAATAAACCTAATATAATTTTAGTGAGATGTAATTTATAAAAAATATACTACTACAATTATTTACAACTTTATTAAATAACATAATCATTAAGATACTCTTTTATACTATAAAATACTTTGGATAGCAGCCAGTCTTTTAATCTACGCTTGAATTTTGTCACTGTTAGTGACTTCAACTCCAGTGGTAGGTGGTTATATAATTTAATTGCACTATAGAAGGAACCTTTTGAAAACATAGTATTATTTACTTGAGGTATGTCGACATTATATTTTTGTTTTGAGCGTAAGATGCCAGTACGACTAGATTTTTTTTCAAAAAAGTAGTTTTCATTAATTTTCACAAACACACAAATTTCTAGAATATAAATGCAAGTTAATGTTAAAAAGCCATTTTCCCTAAATGTGAGACGTAATGAATCAGTGTCTTTTAAATTATAAATTACACGAATACATCTCTTTTGCAAAAGAAAGGTGGATTCTACGTTGACGGAGTTTCCCCAAAATATCACTCCGTAACTTAAATGAGGATATACATTTCCATAGTATGCGTTTGTAGCGATACTTTTATTTGTTGCATTTTTAATTACAGATAAAGCATAGCAGTATTGAGATAATTTGTTATTTACTTTAAGAATATGGTCTTTCCAATTTAAGTTTGTATCTATTATTACTCCCAAGAAGTTTGTATTATTTACAAGTTGAACTTTGTTACCCTTATTTTGAATGTCTAGTTGCAGTGTTTTTTGTTTGTAATTCCTAAAATGCATTAGTTTAGTTTTATCAATATTTACCTTCAAATTTATCAGTTCAAGCCACGTAATAATATTGGTAAGATTAGTCTTTATTTCAGTTTCAAGGTCTTCATTGGTGGAGGTTTTCGGAATGTAAATTGTAGCATCATCTGCAAACATTACACACGTGTGCTTTGTTTGTTTAGGTAAATCGTTAACGTAAATCAGAAATAATAGTGGCCCAAGGATACTTCCTTGGGGGACACCAAGTGAAACCTTCTCAAATTTTGATTGAACTTGTTCTATTGTTTTTGAGTTTCTGTTATATACCTGTAGAGAAGTTGCTTGAAAACGATTATTTAGATATGATTCTATGAGTTTGTGACCTTGACCTCTGATACCAATACGTTCTAATTTGTTTAACAGCGTTTTATGGTCCACGCTGTCAAACGCTTTTGACAAGTCTAAAAATAAAGCAACCCCTGTTTTTTTTATATTTATATCATCCCAGACCTGCTTAAGCATACTGAATATTGCTAATGACGTATTCTTACCTTTTTGGAATCCGAATTGGTTGGGGCTGAGAATATTATTTACATCTAGAAAAGTATATAACCGGTTAAATATAGCCTTTTCAAATATTTTTGAGATGCATGGTAGGAGTGCAATAGGTCTATAATTGTTTATTTCATTTTTGGGACCTTTTTTGTGGATGGGTTTTATTAAAGCCTTTTTCAGCTCATCAGGAAAACATCCTGTGGAGATTGATAAATTAATAATGTGAACAAGAGGTTCGGCAATAATATCTATGCTGCTTTTTATCAGCTGCATTGGAATATTATCATGTCATGATGATTTTTTATTTTTAAAACTTTTGACAATATTTTTAATTTCTGCACTGTCTACAGGGGTTAGGAAAATAGTTTTGCAATTATTTTCAGTTAGATGTTTCGTGGTCATATATACGTTTGAATTTTGGTTTTGTTGTGTAGAGTTGTTTACATTAATGAAATGCTTATTAAATTTTTCACATATCATTTCTGTATCCGTTGAATCTACGTTATCAATTTTTAAGCTGTCTATACTTGTGCGTATTTGATTTGTTGGGCACGTGTAATGTTTAATAATACCCCAAGTGGCTTTTGATTTATTAGTGCTTTTGTTAATGTATTTTACATTTGTAGCTTTTTTTGAGTATTGTATTACACGTTTTAATGTCCTTGAGTATTTTTTGTACCTTGTAAGGTTTTCTTGAGAATTTTTAGAATATGTTTTTTGGTATAATTCCCTTTTCTTTTTACTTGAAATTGCAATACCTGAAGTTTTCCAGTTTGGTTTTTTCCTATGAAATAATTTTGTTCTTTGTAGAGGTATGCATAAATTGAATATCATACTAAATATTTCTATAAATTCAGAATAAGCTTTATTTGCATCGGTTTGGGTAAAAACATTTGAAAAACTCATAGTTGATATGTATTTCATAAAAATATCTAAGTACACATCAATATTTCTTTTTTCAATGAACCAGTATTTTTCATTATAACTTAGATTTGTCTGTATTTTTATTTTCTGTGCAGTGTGATCAGTTAGTTTTCCTAAGTTTATTATCTCTGTTTCATATTTCTTAGTATTTGTTAAAATGTTATCGATGCATGTTTGTGAGTGAGGTGTGATTCTAGTGGGCTCTATTATAGCAGGATGCATTTTAAATGACGCAAGTGTATTTAAAAAGATATCTCTTTTGTTTTTGTTTTTAATTTCGTCCAGAAGGTTTATGTTAAAATCTCCTAATATGAAAACTCTTTTATTATTACGCCTTGCTCGGATAGTTAATTTATGCAATAACGTTTCTAGAGTTTCTATATATAAGTTAAAATTGCTGTTAGGAGGCCGATAGTTGCTTATAATAATAGTGTTTAATTCAGGTAGTGATATGCCGCAACATTCGAAGTGACTTTCAATTGTCAACTCAGATATCCAGTCCAGTTTTCTATAATTTATAGAATTTTTAACAAAGATAGCTACTCCACCTTTTGTTTTATTTTTTCTTGAGAAGTGAGCTGCGTTTTGATACCCATCCAGTTGTATTATATTAGTTTCATTTTCACGTAAATGGGTTTCAGTAAAACAGCATACATCTGGTTTATGTTCGTTATTTAGTAATTCTATATCGTCAACTTTGTACCTCAAACTACGTATATTTATATGCATGATATTGAGTGTATGTTTTTTATCATTGTTTACGAAAAAGCTGAGTTTGGTCTTCAATGAGATCGCTGAAGGATGTTTTATTTACATTTGTTGTTTGATTCTTCCTAAAATAAAATGGTATAGTCCCTGGCTTGCAACTTTGTTCTACATGGAAGGATTCTTTAATTTTTATGTGCATTGCAGTTTTTCTCATTTTATTGAAAAAATATGGTATAGTACCAGATTCAATCTCGTTTTTAGTTTTGCGGTTTGAAGAACGAGTTATATTTTTGTTTAGAAAAGACGATGCATAGTCATCTGTGTTTATCCGATCATTAACTAATCTGGATAGACGAGTTGTATTTCCAGTGTGATTTTTTATACGGCATGTGTATGGAGCAATTTGTAAATATTTGCAATTTGTAAATCTATGTATCATGTTTTTGATATGCGTGTTCAGTTTATCCTCATTTAAGTATTGATTTTGCAATACACCCACGATAATTACATTTTGACACGTAAGTGATTTGAGAGTTGTTGCCATTTCTCGAAGTAGTTTATTAGGGTTGAGGTCATTTGATCCTACACTTATTACTATCCAGTCATTTTTTTGCAGGCTCAGTTTGCTGAAGTCCGTGTTTTGCATTATGTATTCTCCCGGTGCTCCAGGGTGCGTGAAGTTTATAATTTTGTAGTTGTTTGCATTTTTTTGCTCTGACCGCAAACTTATTAGAAGTGATGATAGATTCTTACAGGTTTGATCACCAACTATCACAATTTTTGGTATTTCATCCATGGTTTCAGGTTTGTTACTACGCTGTGTAGGTTTATTAGCCGGTAACGTAGTATTTTGTTGACTATGTTTACTCTTCTTATCAGTGCTCTCAGCTTTTTTTGCTGGTGTTGAATCAGGTAATGTATTACTCTTTTGCTTCCTCATTTCTTTTGTTTGTTTCTGATGTGAAACCTTATGAACTGTTTCTGGGGTTGACACAGATTTTATGATCTTAGTTAATTTTTCAGCTGGTTCGCCTTTTTTTGAGATTTTATTTTCATTTGAATTTATAGTTTCACTAGTTTCTTTTATGAACAAAAGTGATTCTTTCAAAGCTAAGTTTTCAGTGTGCAATGTATTAATTTCAGCTTTAGCTTTAAGTAGTTGGTTCGTCAATTCTTTAATTTCTTCTCTTAAGTGTAACATTTCATCTTTTTTGTTCACAGTGATACTAATGTCATTTGAACATGTCGTGATATCTTCTGTAGTTGTCTGATCATAGGTAGATTCATTCAATGAATTATCATCCATTGATATTTGTAGCTTATGTGCCTCACGTTTTCTCAAAGTAACGTTTCTATTTTTAATGTTATGATGGTAGGAACCAACGGGAGTGTTAGAGTTATCACCTTTTGGTTTTTTGTTACAGATGCATGCCTGACATTTCCAGGCTGCTTTTTTTTCAGGTTCCATGATATAGAATCTTGTTGTTGAAACATTTCCGCAAATTAGGTCATAAGTTAGATTGCACCAAGAACAAAGTAGGTACTGCCTGTCAGTAATTTTATTGGGGCAGCCTCCGCAATCTAAAGATATGTCCGGCTTTTTTGTTGGTGTATGTTCCATAATTTGTAATAAAATTTTCAATGTACTGTATTCCTGTGTATATGAAAAAAATATCAATGTACTGTTTCTCTAGTACATGAAAACATGTCACTGCAACAGCAAATGTCTTAGTCTATGGTTTCCATATTCAAACTAAGATGAGAGCACTCTATCGGAGAGTAGCGTTACTTTGACTATTCAGATGAGAAATTAAGATGTGAAGAAATTAAGAAATGCAGATGCAGATGAAGATGAAGATGGCGCCACTAGTCAAATTGCGATGAATTATGTGAATGATAAATAAAAATAAACGACAGTCATTTGGTCACCATAAAAAATCGTTTTAGTGCAACTTTCACTGCGTCATAACACTTGATAACATTCACAGAGCTATATTGATATGTAGAGCTATATTGACATGAATTGATGTATCCAAGTAACTCAAAGTTCAGCGATATATTTAAATGTTTCTTGCGAGCCAGATAATCATTATACAATCCCAGTTCAAAATTCACTTTAAAGTTCAATATTCACTTGTTTTGAAGTCGTAATAGTTATTAATGCTAAGTACTTACAAGATTTGGCACGTAATTTAACACCCAAAAGTCAATGTTTGGTACGAATTTTCAAAAGTTGTGTCTATTATTATAAATAATTGAGTGAAATTGAGACTCGCAAACACTTAATTGTACGATAACACTTTGATTATTTC
This sequence comes from Agriopis aurantiaria, assembly GCA_914767915.1. Lineage (NCBI taxonomy): Eukaryota > Metazoa > Arthropoda > Insecta > Lepidoptera > Geometridae > Agriopis > Agriopis aurantiaria. The sequence continues at coordinate 6,705,447 of OU612006.1, forward strand.
ACTTATATTTGGTTTGTCCCACTGTTTTGATGAAAAAATTCAAATAATTTTACCGGTCACTTTTTGTTGTTTTTAAATTATGAATAATTGAGTGAAATTACAGCTTGCGAATACTCTCACAGATGAATTAGCACGTAATCTTATTTCTTATTTACACAAATCACGCCAACTCTTTAGATTTACTATTTTTTATAATTATTTTATCGGGAACGTAAACAAAACAATGTTGAACGCATAGCGCCACAATCTTTGATTCAGCTATAATCTATACCCGTGCGAAGCTGGGGCGGACCGCTAGTTTATTATAAAATGACACTTACGTTAGAATGTATTTTGACAATCTTTTGACAGGGCACAGCTCCCATTCTCAGAAACCTGTTTCCAGAAGTTTTCATAATAAAATCATCGTCACTGAAATGTCTCGAGCAAATGGTGCTTGTCCGGGTCGGAACCCACAGCTCTCTGCCAGTGATCTTGATCCACTGCTTTCTTGAATTTCGTTCTTTAGGAAAACTACAACAAAATAAAATAATAGGCATGTTTAATTTATTACAAATAGCAAGCTTTCCAATGAATGTCACTAAATACATTACACGTACTGAAACAATAAATTAAATTGGCTGATACATCTCTGAGATATGAGGGTTTAAAGTTTTAGGTGTCGCCTGCATGTTTTATTTTTTGTATTCAAAATGTAGTTGTAGTTTTTTTTAGTTGATTGTAAATTTAGTTTAAGGTATGATGGGACTGACGTGCCATTGGTGGCAAAAGTCCCAAAAAAAAAAGAATAAAAAAAAACAAAAAATAGTTTTAGGGATACTATGTCCCTTTCACGCAAAGCATGTGTTGGTATATATAGCATTTCTATGGCGCGCCTGAGGCGTGAGTGGCGTGACGTCATAATTCAGTATAGTGCGATCTCTGTTTAGCATGAAATTAAAATACTTATAACTTATTTATTTTTGTAATAAATTTAATTTTGTTTTCTTTGATGGCCTCTATTTATGATTAGCTTTTTTATGAGGTTATAAAAAAAATCGTCATCGTGCCTATTGTAGCTTTACAACAAGCTTAAGACCAACCAAAAGAGCCCAAACTGGAGATACGCTGACCCGTACGAAGCGCTTTGATTCCGCTTTTATTGTGCGAACTGCTAGTCTGTGGAATGCGCTGCCTGAGGTGTTTCCCGATAGTTACGATCTGGGTTGTCTTCAAATCACGAGTGAATCGGTTTCTTCTAGGCAAGCGTGCTCCACCGTAGACCGCATCATCGCTTAACATCAAGCCAGTTGGCGGTCAAACGCAAGCCTATAAATAAATAAATATAGGTAAAAAAATATGTAACCCATAAATTTGTTTTAAAAAGTAACCCATAGAAATAGGGATAGAGAACTACTTTTTCATGACTACCTAAGTAGGTACTTTTGTATTTTTATTATTATTCAGTGTAATTTTCATATACCTACCTACAGAGCTGCACGAAAAGGGTGTACCAAGTCGAAAGAAGCATCTTTTCATGGTTTTAAACAACTTTTACTACGATATTTGATTCGTGAAAAAAAGTCAGCTGTTCCAAAGTTGTTGTTTCGCGATTTCATGGTTGATCCCATAATGATAAGTACAATGAGCTCCTTTCGCCTTGATGCACCCTTTCAGTGTAACCCAAGTGTAACCCAAAACAGGTTTATGAAATCAGATCATAAAAGCTTTATATCATCGACTATTTCAAAGTCGACAATTAGGCACCACTATTGATCCGTGTGGAGTAGTTCCGGCACCATGAAAATTCTGAGCGACCTGTCTGATAACTGTGTTTTCTTCACATTGCGAGCTTTCGCTGCCTTTCACTAGACAAAGTGTAATACAGACAGCAATGTAATGCTAATAATGGTAAAATGCGATAGTTTACACGGTCAATATTGTCGCTTAGTGAATGCTTGTCCAATAAAAATATTTTTCAAAATGTAACTAATAATGAAAGGGTTTGGACTTACCGATGGAAAGAAATTCCTCCTTGTGCAACACTGGACACCTGACTTCTTGTTCGACACGTTATAACGGCGCAAGAAGGCATTATTATATTATTTAGCACAGTAACGAGCTCCGCAATGGTTTGACAGCGACTGAGGCGCCACTTCGCGTGCCTTGGTTGAAGTATGAGCATTCGCTCGAATGGCGACCTACTCGAGATAGGTGTTACTATTGTAGCTGCGTCCCACGGTTTTACCCGTGATTTCGTTATAAAATGAGTATTCTTCTAATAGAGCTAACAGACGCTCGAACGCGGCTGACGGACCGCCGTCCAACCAACGGGAGAGAAAGAGTGAGAATATCATATTTCCCTTTCCTTCTCTCCCATTGGTCAGACGGCGGTTGAGGTCAGACGGCGGTTGAGGTCAGCCGCGTTCGTGCGTCTGTCAGCACTATAAAACATAATATAGGCCTTACTCCCAACTCCTTACGCGGTCTCAAACTAACGTTTAAACCGCGCAGTTCGGAAAATCACGCGAATGTGAACCTTAACGCAGCCCTATACGGTTTGCGGTCGCGCAACGTTTTTCATCACCTCAGTGCAAGTACCGTTCTTTATCGATCGTCAAATTTGACAGTTCGATAAAATGACATAAAATCGATCATAGCGAGTACTGATCAAATGGCGTTTTATCGAATTTTACGATCTCAACTGTCAAATTTGACGATCGTTATAGAACGGTCTAAAAACAGGTGACGACATGGGCGTAATCACGTTTGGGCAGGGTGGGGTTCTTGCCCCACCCTTGAGGTCTTGAGGACTCTATTCACGATGTATAGTTTTTAGACAGTGTTCCAATGACTTGTTTTAAATTAGTTTATTAGTATTGGTAAATGTATTTTAATACAATAATCTCAGGAGTTTTTTCTTGAACTTTGTACTAAAATTCTAAAAGTACTAATGTTTGAAAATAATTAATTATCCTGTATGATTTTTATATTTTTTATTTATTTTATTATTTTACGTCTAGGACCATTTACAAAACTAATGGCCATGATTAAACTAGTCGGACGAATCAGTCAGAATAGGGTATTTGACTACTTTTGGGAAACTATTGCACATTATTGCCTGATATAATTTAATGTATACTGCATTTATATTTTCCGGATATCAGTCGTATTTGCGATATAAATCGATGTTAAAGTTTGAATAAAAAAATATCGCGCCAAAACGCAGACCTGCGTCATAGCTCCAGTCGAGCGACGATTGACGTCACACAAAACAAAACAGCTGCAGCCAGGCAGCAAAAGTTTGATAATCACTAATTTTCTAATAGAAGTAATGGTTTATAAATGTTGTGTAGTGCCACAATGTACAAATACTTCCATAAAACACCGGATAAACTATTCGTTTCTGTTTCAATGGACCCCAAAACTCGCAAAAAATGGTTGGAACTAACATTGTTCTAACATTTGAACCTATACTATTTCGAGCAGGGCCAATCATAGGCGCGAATAGGGTATTTGACTACTTTTGGGAAACTATTGCACATTATTGTCTGATATAAAATAATGTATACTGCATTTATATTTTCTGGATATCAGTCGTATTTGCGATATAAATCGATGTTAAAGTTTGAATAAAAAAATATCGCGCCAAAACGCAGACCTGCGTCATAGCTCCGATCACGTGACTAATTGACGTCACTCAAAACAAAACAACTGCAGCCAGGCTGCAAAAGTTTGATGATTAATTAATTTCTAATAGAAGTAATGGTTTATAAATATTGTGTAGTGCCAAAATGTACAAATACTTCCATAAAGACACCCGAAAAAAGATTTGTTCCTGTTCCAATGGACCCAAAACTCCCCATAACTCGAAAAAAGTGGTTGGAATCAATCTAAGGTTGGAACTAAGTAGCTCGTAGAGAACCCAAAAGTATTGGAGCTAATTCAAGTGTTTCTATGTGCGAAGATCATTTTGAGGTACATATTTGAGTCTATATATTTCTATTACAATTTGTGTTTTTATTGCATTACTATTTTATGTACTGTTACTTTCTTTTTAAACATTGTAAAGACATAACCTAACAAAATAGTGATATCCACCTACTACAACATACTTTTTGTACAACATGATTGAATGTTTTGCTTGGAGAACAATTAAAAATTAATACTTACATTGTAGTTTTTACGTTTTGAGTTCTGCAGCGTAGAAACAATGACTTAGATTATTATTGAAGAAATATGCAACCACAAATACATTAATTTTGGGTACCTAAGTTACTGCTGTCTGCTTGCACAAAATGTTTCTCCATTCTTCTCACATTTAACCTCCGGACTGTTTTTGGTGATAATTTCTGGATAAATCGCTCTCAAAATAGCTTTACAACATTAAATTCGCAAATATCAATACAAAATCTGTTTGTTTAGATTTGTGTGACGTCACTAGGGATGAAGCCAATTACAGACCGTTTTCGATCACGTGATCAAATGTCGAAAATACAGTTATTTTATTCGTGTTTTTTACAAAAAATAAGCATATTTTTATTAAAAAATCAATGAAATATGCTTTTTCATTGTGTCATGTTTATGGATGATGTCAATTGGCATAATATTTTCAATACAGTCAAACACCCTATTACGACTTGCCAATAGGACCACTAGGGAAAAAATACCCGTGGTCCTACTAGTAAAACCACGCGGTACAACTACGGAAATATGTCTTGACCCCACGGCCAAGTCATATTTCCGTAGTTCCGTTGTTTCTGTACCACGGGTAGTTTTTTTCTGGTGGTCTTATTGGTAGGACCACCAGAAAAAAACAGCCATGGTCCTACTAGTAGAACCACGTAGTTGGAGCACGTGCAACAAACAAACAGAGCATCCATGTTTGTAAATCAATGCTATTTAAGTAGATTACCATTAAAAAAAAAATATTGTAATATTAAGTGTATTTTTAATAATATTATACATTAACACACATCTATATTTTATTTACATTTTATACATTTTTGCTAGCTTTGAAAGCAATCACAGTAGGTAATTTTATCACAAATCATAGAAAATATTTTTTTTCTAATTGTACATTAAAAAACAAACAAAAAAATAACAACTATTTCAATCTTATATTTATTGGAATAAAATTAAACCCAGTTAAAATGTCAAGCTAAAGTTTATGCTGAACTCTTAGTAAATAATCATCTACACAGGGGCGGATCCAGGATTTCATTTTGGGGGGGGGGGCATTCTGACAAGGTTCGAAGGAATCAAATCGAAAAATTGAGTCGAATGTATGGAATTGCTCGGTGTTTTGGGGGGGGGGGGGGCATGGCCCCCGAGCCCTCCCCCCCTGGATCCACCAATGCATCTACAGTACATTGCGACATGCCTTAAGAGCTCATGCTTTGTGCTTTATGCATCTTCTATCTTGCTCGCACATTTCAGCATTTTTGAGATATAAAATTATTGAATGTCCATTTTTTATGCCATAGGTGGCAAACAAGCAGACGGTCTGCAAGCAGTCACCGTCGCCTATGGATACCTGTAACACCAGAGGCATCACAAATACGTTGCCCTTTAGGACTCGATTAACTCGCTTTTGAAGAACCTCATGTTGTAGCTTCTCGGAAACACAGTGGAAGGTAGCTCGTTCCACATTTTGCAGGTATGAGGCAAGAAGGATTTTGTGAATCTAACAGTGTGCGATTTCCACTGATGTACGATGTATAAACTAAGTTTATGAATAAATGAAATAACATCAAAAACATTTAGTTTACTCAAGAGAAAATAAGACAGCAGGGGATTACAGTATGGGAGTGGAGTGAAAGGATGGGACAGAAGTAGAGTGGAATACAGAACAGATTCAGAGTTGGAACAGAAAAGGAGAGCCTATTGTAGAGGTTATGGGACTAATGCAGGACTGACGCGGCAAGGACGGGATATAAGATGAGTGGATTACGGGATGAACACACACACACACACCCACACACACACATACACACCACCATGTACACTATCTCTTATACAAAATTGGAGCTACAGACAGCCCTCTGTGCCGAGGCTGTCTACAGGAGAACAAGACCGTGGAGCATGTCCTACTGCATTGCAAGTCCACAGAAGATATACGATTAAGGTCGAGACTCCTTGAAGAAACTCAACAACAACAAGTCTCCAATACACAACACCTGGCGAAATAGGGGTAGAGCAGTTTAGTCAGCGACCCAAAGCCGTGCTTTGTTATTTTAGGGAGCTCAGCTGGTTTGTGTCGACTGGCTGGCAAATGCACGATACACCCCAAGCGGGATGTCAGTGCAGGTCTTATCACCCCCACTTTGAATTAGAATTAGAACTATCATTTTGCCATATTTCATTAAGATCGGCTTAGCTGTTTAGTGGTGAAAAGTGAACAAACAGACAGAGAGAGTTACTTTTGCTTTTATAATATTAGTTAGGATTAGGCCCTAACTTTATAATGAGCTTCATTGATTTTCCTGTTGATCTTCACTAAACTGCGAAGATATCCAAGTCAGAGCCCATTTTAAATTGGTCAACATATACTTCAGTGCTTTAGTCCAATGCTCCTCCGAATTGAACTGGATTTTGATAGAATACGCATGAGGAGGCGACGCCGTATCCTCTATTTTCCCTTTATCGATTCTATATGGCAAACAAAATCCGGTATTTCCCTTTTCAACTTGCTCTTTAAACTGTTGAAGACAATCGAGGAACGCTACCATTGCTGCATCGAATTTCGTATCCCAGAGAAATCTAAATCCGCCTGAGCCGTACAACGGCAACACTTTCTGGTCCTCTAAAGCTTCTATGTACGAATGGTTACCGTAAGGAACTAGTTTGTACCGTTGAAAGCTGAAATTTATCTTTCGAGCTAACGAAGATAGTAATAGTATGGTTTGGCCCCAAGCAGCGTTGATTTCTGACCAATCTACTGGGGCAGTCGGTAATCGACCCAAACGGAAGTTATTTATAATACCAAATTGACCAGAATCTGATATGTGGAACGTCGCTTTGAAGACGTTTGTTTTCTTTAGCTTCTCTAGTTGTGACTGGGTGTATGCTAACTGGCATTCATAGAACTTCATTTGGTCTTCCGTAACCATCAAATCTTTGCGATATCTTGTGTACTCTTTCCAATAAACATCTTGCTCTTTTTCTAGTCTCTCTTTTTCTTTTTCTTGTACATCGATCTCATCGTTCATAGCTCGTTCCTCCTTCTGCAAAGCGGACAGCTCTTGTAATAATCTAGATTGTTCCTGCTTCCAATCATCCAATTCTTTTTCTAGGCCTTCCAAATTCAAATCCTCTTTATCGTCTTCTAACTTTTTCAAATAGTCATTATAGTCCTTCCATTCCGCCTCGGTCTGTCGTAACTGGTTATCCATGAGCTCCAGAAGCGTGTCTGTACATTCGTCGCATAAAGGATGGTCCACATCAGAATTGTTTGATAGTAGGTCGAATAATGTAGCCTTTACATGTAACTGGTGGCCTAAGGATGTGGTTTCCCACCCGTCTGAGATAACCATAAAGCCATTTGCGCCGTTTCCTGATTCCGTCATACGGAATGGAGGGACGTAGTGTTCTAAGCTGGATGATTGCATATCCAAGTCTACTTCATTGTTTCGGCGGATTTGTAGGGTCAAATCGGCGATGGTGTGCTCTCCGAGATTGTGAAGGGACTCGTCAAGCTTCAAAGGCTGTAGGCAGCGCTGGCACGAAAAGTTTACGAAGGATTTTGAGTCGGTCATCTTGGGTCCACCTCTCACTGTTGCATCACATAAGTATAATGCTGTTACGTTCTATTTGACTATCGTTGGTTGGACAGAAATATGATAATCTGTTAATTTCGATAGGAACTTACGCAACTAAAACAAAGAACTAGAACTTCGAAAACCCCTTTGTGTTTTCCCAAATTGCGATTATTTTATAAATTTATATTTACAATCCAATCAAAATCAAAATATTTCGAGTATTTCGTCATTTTCGACATTGACTTTGACATAAATATTGTTTGACATTAATAGAGCGGGGTGGGTAAGTAAATATACGTGATCCTGAATCCCATTTTAATCGATTATCTTAAACCGATTTTCATTGCGTTGCTCATTGACATAAATATTGTTTGACATCTGTGTTTGACATTAATAGACCGGGGTGAAAAAAACATGACATGTCTATGTTTTTTTCACGTTGGCGCCATAAAAAGGTTGACATTAACAAAAAATGTTGCTAGTTATTTAAACTTTCCCCGTTGCAGAAGGTAAATTTGTAGTGTTAAACTAGAAGGTAAATATATATTTTAACAAGCAGATAATATTTATATATGCTATGTTCAGTGCAATCCACGTTATTATGAGGGTGTTGATGGAGTGCTGCTACAGAGTTTTTTTTTTAATAATAGATAGGCTTGCGCTTGGCCGTCATATATTATTATGATGCGGTCTACGATGGAGCACGCTTGCATAGAAGAAATCGATTCACGAGATTCACGATAACGATTCACGATTTCAAAATGAAACGACATCAGTAGTTAACTCTTGATCATACCTATTAATTGCGATCGGTGTTGCAGTTTGATTTGTTTTGGCTCAGACAATCAGACACTAATATACAAGACAACAAGTGGCATGGCAAGGCTAGAATGTGGCTGGCCGATGCTGCTGAGTGCTATTACCTAATGTGAGAAAATAATATTTTAACTACGATTTTTATGAGTCGTATTGTACTGTCCCAAAGTCAGTTAACATAAGTTACAGGACATGGAGGTCAATATTTATTGAACCACTTTTAGAGACACAAAAAAAATTTTTGCTTATTCATATGAAAATCTCTCTGAGACTAAACGAAATATAAATTGTTCATAGTGTACCTACTCTTCTTTTTCTTATATTCATATTCATATTTCGTTTATTGCGTATATATGGGTACACAGGAGATGGAAAAATTACAGTAAAAGAGCGCCATAATCGACCTTTCGGCATGCAAAAAAATTTAAGGACCTAAGGAATAATAAACTAAACAATGAAAAATTATTATCACATTACACATTATCAAATTAACTTCAACTACAACTCACATTTTAATTGGCCGTTGTCAAATTATACGAGTCAACACAAAATACAATTATATAAGATTTGGTCAGAAATAAATGTCAAGTCTAGAATAAGTAGGTAGGTATGTCAACATATATTAAAATTTATCATTCAAGTACTCGTCAACATCGTAATATGCTTTGTCTTGAAGGAAACATTTAAGTTTGTGTTTAAAAAATGTGGGTAAGTTGTATGTCAACAATACATTTTGGTAAATGATTATAAATCATAGGTAGCATACACACTACACTATTATTTAGTAATGCTGTCTGATTCATGGGAATATTGACTTTTTGTTTATGTCGTTTAGATGTTAAATTACTGTACAAATTTGAATTATTACGTACAAACATCACACAGTCATAAATGTATAGACAGGGAAGGGTTAAGATTTTTAAACTTTGGAAGTGTGGCTTACAAGTTTCTCTTTGTCGCAACTTACAAATAGCCCTAACACATTTTTTCTGCGCTTTAAAAGCATCATCATTTTTGGTACTGTTACCCCAAAACATTATACCATACCTAAGCAATGAGGAGACATAGCCGTTGTACGCTGCAAGGACTGTAGCCCTACTGACGGTTTTAGAGAGCATGTACAATGCATAAGAGTATCGGTTTATTTTATTTATCAGATTTCCTACATGATTCTTCCAATTTAAAAGGCAGCCAATATTTAGGCCTAAGAACTTAGTAGTAACTATAGGCTCTACAATATGTCCAGAATAATTAATGTCCAAATTATTTAATTTATTAACTCTATTTCGGAATGTCATTATATGTGTCTTATTTAAATTGATTTTTAAATTGTTTAATGTTAACCATTGAATAATATTATTAAGTGTCATATTTATTTCATTTTGCATTTTGGAACTGCCCCTTCCGGTAAACAGTACAGTACTGTCGTCTGCGAAAAGAATAGTAGGATGATCTGTCGTAACCTTAGGAAGATCATTAATGTAAATGATAAATAAAAGCGGACCAAGCACACTTCCTTGTGGCACACCATACTTTACTGTTTTGGTGCTTCTTGCGAGTCGATGTTACGTAAATTATTCATTTGTTTTTAAATTTAAGTTTTAGACCAAAATTTGGCCACCCGAATGTCACTCTCCGTCAATCATGACTTTGACTCTGTAGGTACAAAATACTCAGATGTGTTAAATACCAGTTTCCTGTTACCTATCATTTCTCGCGGAAATTTTGGAAATATTATTAACTGTTATCATCATACTTACGATTTGAAATAATGTGACTGTAGCGCTGGGCTGTCTGGCTGGAGTGAACGCAGCACTGAAGTTTTTGAGAAAAATTTAAGTAGGTATAAAAATTATTACTATCAGTAGTTATTATATAGTTTTAATGTAGTTAGCACATTCAATGATTGGACTGCTAATTTTTTATTGACTTATAACAAAGCTGAGCATGCGCATCAAAAATAAAAAAGATAATAAGCATTTTAAAATCTTGCTAAACACAGAGCACGTTGGCTATACTTACAAATAATGTCAGTGATGTTAGTCGCCATACAAACTCCATACTGACGGAACTTTATTAGGGGATTTAAATAATGTATAATATTTAACTTTATTTTTAACATAGCCTGTTATTTTCACAATTATCCGATATAGGTACCTACTATTAATATTTCGTATATTAAAAAAATATATAAACGGGAAATAAGTTTATTTTTTATTTTTATGGTATGTATCAAAATAATTACAGCCACATTTTCTTATAGTTTCTTTTTTATTTCAGACTAGAATATTAGAAACTGGTATGAATAATAAACAGCACCAGGTATTTACACAAATGCAAAACAATTTAGTAACAACAACATTATAACTACAATATTTCGATGTTATTTAAAAAATATAATGTGAGGGATATATAATTATTTAGAGGAAAAATCTCAAAGATATCTATTATTAAATATTAACGTATTTAAAATAAAGTACAGAAAATATTTTTGTTACAATTAAGCCTTAGTTTTCATTATAATATTTAAAGGAACTCTACATTAAATTATTTACTTTAATTTAAAAGTAATAAACAACACAGGAGTGAGCTTTATTATAGTTAGATGCTTCGACTAAAATAAAATGAATGGACGGGCCCTAACCATTGAAATTGCTCAGTAAAAACGAGTCAAAACCGTCGGACATATATTCCAAAACCTAATTATATAAATGTACAGGGGCCTTGCGGACAACAGCTAATTGCGGCACCTAGTCACTCAGTTGGAAAATCACGTGACACGTGTTGCACTTCCTACGGCTAGAGACCGACTGAAACGAAATGAGAGAAGGCGCTCATTTTGTTATCTTCAAAAATGCGCTTCTACTGGGCCTGTCCATTAATTTTATTTTGGCCGAAGGTTAGATGTGCATTGTGTATGGATTCTCATTGCGAAGACAACTCAGAACACACAAATTTGAACAGCTTAAACTTAAAAAGTAAAACCTTTTAAGGGTTCCGTACCCAAAGGATAAAGGGCCCCAATTAATAAGCCTACGCTGCCTGTCTGCCTGTATGTCTTACCTATAACGGCTGTATTCAACAAAGCGTAATAGATAGCCAGTTGAAATGTTCACATCATATTATGTTATGAGTACGGCAGATTAACTAAAATTTATGTTTAAAGTAGTATTAGGCTTAGTAATACCACCCTTACCCGTTTTTACCATTTGGGTACGGAACCCTAAAAAGGTGGTATTAAAAAAAAACAAGTTTTGTCTGATCGAGGGGTGTGATAATAGATGCGAATGTTTATTTCTACTAACATGCATTATTACATTATACCTTACTAATATTGAAATACCTTTTTAATAACAATGCAAAGTAAAGTTCTCTGTTACGATGTTAAAAAATGCACACCTAGAGAGGTACTTGCGTATTTCTTATTAATAAACAAAAAGTAAGTATATAAGTAGTATTAAAAAATATCTTAATATCCTAACACTAATGTCTTTTAGATTCAGCTACATTTATTATTACCTAAAATTGCATTAAAATCTAATTTCAATCTTCCTACATTTCTTTACATTTTATTGCGTTTAATACACTTACTTGTATTTACATTAAAACATTTGTTTACCGAGCACACTACATACCTTGCCACAAAGTTCTATTTACTTTTTCTATTACCCTAAAACTGCACAATATTGTTCTAGTCTGGCAACACTGGTTAAGGCGCGCCGCCATGGATGAAATGCGCGGGATCTTGAAGTTGGTGGTAATACGCGTTAGGTAGCAGAGCTTGCGCCAGGCCTCCTTGCGGGCCTGCGTACTGAGCCGGGACGAGCATTTCACTGGAAAAAGCAATGAGAAACATTTATATTAATGCAATTGAATAACATTTCAACTGGCAAGGGGCTGTTGTTATAAGACATGACTTATTATCTATCAATTTAATGATTACCTGTCGAATATTTTTTTAACTTACATATTTTGTTAAGTATTAGTTAGTAATTTTATTATATTACTAGTGGCCCGCCCCGGCTCTGCACGGGTATAGATATATAGCCTATGTCACCCGAGGATAGTGTAGCTTCCCAAGAGTAAAATAATTTTTCAAATCGGTTTAGTTGTTTCGGAGCCTATTCAACAAACAAACAAACAATCAAATCTTTTCATTACTCATACTCGGAAAGTAGGTCTGAAGTTGCCTGAGGAGCGGGTTGAAAGCAATACATTTCAGCCCTAGGGAGAATCAACTGACAGTGACAGTTGACAACTGACATATACTAAAATTATTTTTAAAAAAACTAGTTCTATTTTCACAGTTGTATTGAACCATATTCCAACTTTATTTTTCTCCTCAGTGGATTAATGTTCCGCACTTCTCGAGCATTTGACAGCGTCACGATGTCCAAAAAAAATTGGCGGGAATCCGATCTTCATTGTAGAGTTTTATTATACTTCTGTATAGCAGATTTGTATTAACACAATGAGTTCATCTGATTCCGATATGGATTTAACGCCTGATTTCATAAGAGAAGAGGCTAAAGCAGTAGTGGAAAATAAATTTCACACCAAAAATGTTGATTTATGTAAAACTAGCGGTCCGCCCCAGCTTCGCACGGGTATAGAGTATAGCCTATGTCACCCGGGGATAGTGTAACTTCCCAACAGTGAAAGAACTTTTAAAATCGGTTGAGCCAATTCGTTACAAACATACTTACATACAAATCTTTCCTCTTTATAATATTAGTATAGAAGTATAGATATAGATGGTATAGATATAGATAAAATCACTCCTTGAATTTACTCATATTTTCTTTTGTCAGATCATGTTTTTATTTTTAGTTTCCTTGTATTCGTAATGAAAAGCACAGTGTTTACCTCGGGGTTAAAGACTTATCTAGTCCCTCGAACTATTAGCCGCCATATCCTGTCTCGGGACTAAAAAAGTTACTTTCACCCCTCGGATAACAATGTACTATTCCTCTTTATAATATTAGTAAGTATAGATGACGTAAATTAAGTTTACTACTTTAACTCTAAAATAATATGTGTTCCTGCCTAGCACGAGGACATGGACTATGTTTCCATGGAGTAGCGTTTTCATGGTTATCCACTTCATTGTTGCCATCCTTGTTGCCATCCAAATTGTGGACGTCCTTGATGTCCTTTCGTGTTAGTACCACCGTTCTGTGTGACCCTGTATACCTACCATAGGTGTTTGGTGTCGCGTTACATTTGTATGGAGCGCGACCAAAACATTCACAATATTTTATTGTTTCAACTCTAAGAGCCCTTTGTTTGGTCCACTCGATATTGTAGACGTTTTTTATTTGTGTTTCAAGGACTTGCTTTGGTGCTTCAACGATAGGTATGTATTTGTTATGAAAAAAATTAGAATGGCTGTCAAGGCATTTTTGTAAGAAATTTGTTGTAGCCAGTTGCACCGTATAAACGAAACGTGAGTCATTCGAAATCAGTTAGCGACTGTGATGCGGACAAAGTACTTTGAGAACTAACCCAATAAGGTAAGCTCCAAGTTCTTTAGATGCGGAGTTCGACGCGTTGATCTAAATAAAAATGTTCAGTCAAGGTTCTGTCATAATGCCTGGTAACAGATTTTCCTTCTCATTTCCGTTCTATTTACTACTCCTTTATATGGGTGCAACTGTAGTATTTATATTCTCTTTGCTGGCTACAACAAATTTCTTACAAAAATGCCTTGAGAGGCGTTCTAAATTATTTTTCTTTTTTTTCTGTGATTAAATCTGGCCACGGGTGTTGTCCGATACTCATTGACATATGCCGAGATCATCAATCAGTACCTACTCCACAAAGAGGCCGGTGCACACGTGTGTTCATAGCTTCCAACATGTGGTGTTTGCCGTCGGCCCTCGTTACCCACCCGCTGGCCACCGCTCGTAATCAGATGATTAGGCGAAGACCACTCTTTTGTTTACGGCCGCGCCAATCGGCCAGGGGGGTTAGACAAGATCCACTTTCTGTTAGCGTTCACGCCTGCGGAAAGATGAAATTGTATGAAAATGACATTAGCTTGAGATAACATCTCTCAAGCTAATGTCATTGTCATTTTCATACAATTTCATCTTTCCGGGAGTGTGTGTTGTGGTCTTGTCTAAACCCCCAGGGGGTGTCGTCCTCCTTGTTTCCTGAGAACTCCACTCTAGGTATCTCCTAGACTAGAGTGAATAGATTTCTTCTAGATCAACGTGTTCCATCCTCGGCCACACCGTTGCTTACCATCAGGCGAGTTGGTGGCCAAACGTAATTTTTTTTAATTTTATTTTAAGATACGGTTTGCGATCTCGCAGCTTTTCGCAATCACCTAAACAGAATCGCTTAAAACAGGTTCCCATAAGGTCGGGTTCTTTATCATGCGCACATTTAGAAGACAAAAAATCGCTATATATTATGTGAAAATTTTAACTGGCTATTCATAACGGTTCGGTTCTTACGTCCATTAAATTTGATACAGACGACAAAAAATTCTTAAAAACTAGTGTAACAACTGGCGGCCTTATCGCTAAAAGCAATGACAATATAACCACTTGACTGCTAATCCTTTACCCCGCATGAGGCAAAGGTTCTAACATTTGAACCTATACTATTTCGAGCAGGGCCAATCATAGGCGCGAATTGAATGAATGACTTTTGGTTCTCCAATCACAAGCCCCGCGACCGGCGTGGCATCATTTTGCAAAAGGGAATTTTGACTACATGCGCGATCAAGTTATCTTTGGCTAAAAGCGATCTCTTCCAGGCAACCTTAGGCAGGCTCCTTGATGTTATGTAAGTGTAAAATACTCACGGTCGGTTTGGTTGCTGTGGCGTGCGGTCCCGTTGCCTTCTGTTCTTGAACCAGTTGGAGACCTGCGTGAGAGTCAGCCCTGTCTTATTTGAGAGTGCTCGCTTCTCGTCGGGGTTCGGGTAGCTGTGGGCAAATAGTGCTTTCAGGCCATCTTCCCGTAAGCTACCCCAGATGTGTATGTATTTACAGCCCATCCCTTGTTTGCCACTTATTCTCTTCTTAAACCGGCCGAGTGCGAGACGGGCTCGTGCACTGAGGGTTCCGTACCACCACAAAATACAATAAGGTTGACCATGTAACCGAATTACCAGTGATTATAACGCTGTCCAAAATTGTCGGAGTAATTTGCTACGCAGTTTGCTACAGGCGCTCGAGTTTAATAACTTGGTACTTAATGAACAGAAATTTGTCACCGACTCGCACTTGGCCATTATTTATTATTTGTTGTTATACTTTAGAGTGTGTACTACAATCGTGCCAAGTTTGATGCTTACATGTATTACTATCGTTTTTACATTAGAGCTAATACAAAAATACGTAAAAAAATACGTTTGTTGTATGTTGTCCCTTTCGACTTTTTTATTATTTGTTAGTTAATCCGCTGTAACATTACATGGTCTGTGAAAATTTCAACTGTCTATCTATTACGGTTCGAAAGATATAGCCGTTAATAGGTAGGACAGACGGACGGACAGACATCGTAGGCTTAGTAATAGGGTCCCGTTTATACCCGTTGGGTACGGAACCCTAAAAATAAAAGTCGCTTACCGCGTCTGTCTGTCTGTATATCCGCTAACACCTAAACCACGGAACGGATTTTGATGCGGTTTTCAGAATCAGTTAGATAATTTTTATATTAACTAGCGACCTTCCCCGGCTTTGCACGTAAATTACACCCGTACGAAGCCGGGGCGAGTTGCTATTATTTTGTAAAACAAGTTTTCAAGTACTCATCATATTTCAAATTCAAATTATTTATTTCACGGAACATGGTTTTTTGACCAATGAGTCGTCTATCGACGATTTACTCCGCGTATCATGGGTTATAATTATGATGTCACACTAAATCCAATATGGCGGATTGTAACTATGATCTCTAATATGACAAATACAATTTTTTTTTCAATATATCGTGTTAAGTATCAAAAGAAATGGTTTCATTCCAAACATAAATAATTTGAAAATATAATATGAAATTTATCCTCCCCTCGCTATAATAGAACGACAAAATAACGGAACGCCTTGTTTTAATCTGTTTCTGCTGCATTAGAATCTTACTAATAATAGTAAAAATAATAATATTTTTACTAGGAAAATGTGCTCCTTCTTCGACCGCATCATCGCTTATTCCATCAGGCGAGATTGCAGTCATACCTTGTGATGTAAAAACCGATGTAAAAACATCACAGAGGTCCACGTGTTGCATAGATAATAAAGTGATGACAAATCTTTAAAAAAAATGGCTCCCGACTCCCGACGCCCCAGGGTTTCAATCTCAAAAGGCTCACAAATTTACCAACTGTCTAACTCTAAAGTACTACATGGTATTGGCTTTTATAATATTAGAATCGTTATAACATACCGGTTCCTATAGTACCAGTCCTTCAGTGCATTTCTACTCTTTTCCTTGAAGCAGTACACTGTTTCTTCACCATCCCATATTGTTTTAGGCAGTGGATATTTTTTTCTAAGTCTGTATTTGTCAACTGCTCCTATAAAAATTTGTAAATTAATTAAATCAATTGATTCTTCAACCTATCTAAAGGCCCGTTCAGACCTAAGCGAAATTCGCTACCGTTGCGTTGTAGGGAGGAAAAAAATACCGCGTGCTTTCCGCCGGGTATTTGTATGAACTGCCAGCGGAATACATCGCGGTATTTTTCGCTGCCCACAGAGTAAGCGAATAACACTTAGGTCTGAACAGGCCTTAAATCTAAACATAGTTTTAAAGATTGAGTTTCAAGTAGTTGAAAGTTAAGATAACTTATATAATAGTCTTAATAAGACCACAAAATCAAGGATAACATAATAAATTACAATAAAACTATTATCTAGGCTTAAATAAAAGTAAATAGTTTCTTAAGCTTTCAAGACAAGTAAACACAGCACCTTAGGAATTTATGATTACTCACCAAGGTGCTTCTACCCTTGGACCAAAATACAATGAATGGACGGGCCCAGAAAAAACGCATTTTTGAAGATTACAAAATGAGCGTCGGCGCTCACTTCGTTTCAGTCGGTCTCTAGCCGTAGGAAGTGCTACACAAGACTATTGTTACATGATAACGAAACATCTGACAAAATTATGTCTTCGTGTGCTTTCCCAAAGTGTAGGTAATAACACAACAAAAAACCGCTATCTATTTTTTGTTACAAATGTACTGTACATTTTATATAATTAGGTGTTGAAGTATATGTCCGACGGTTTTGACTCGTTTTTACTAAGCAAATTCAATGGTTATGGCCCGTCCATTCATTTTATTTTGGTCGAAGCTTCTACTTCGTACTTTCTCGGCCTCTTTATAGGGCGGCGCCTTATACCGGTGCGTTCCTATGGAGATCCCGGTACCCCCCGTCTGGCACAGAAGTCGGCCACCGAGGTAGTTTTAGTGGGTGCAATCTCACATAACCCGGCTTCACCCCAATGCAGCTGGGTATCTTTAGATTTACCCCGGTCAAAAAAAAGAAAGGGCGGCGTTTTGAACCCGGGATTCTGCAACGCAGTGTAATGGCATAGCATGCAGGGAAGGAATGGACTTTCAAACTAGTGTAAGTAAAGCTCTTAGCACGCTTGGAATATAAGATTACTCACCAAGTGCTCTACAGCGTACTTTCTCGGCCTCCTTATAGTGGGCCTTGAACCAGAGGTCCTGCAACGCAGTGTGGTATCGTGGTGGGAAAGAATGGGCTTCCAGGATGGAGTATAAATCTTTAAATTCGCCTGTGTGGTACGCTACCAGTGCTTGCGCCCTAGGGGGAAAAGTAAGATTAAATTTATAAATGAAACAAATCATAAAAACGCTTTTTATGTGTAAAAGTTATCAACTATTAATCATTATTTATTTTTAAGAATATAGCGTCGTAGGGGTTGGCATAGAAAGTACATTCTTGGAGGCTAATTAATGAGAAATATAAATAAACCGGCCAAGCGCGAGTCGGGCTCGCGCACTGAGGGTTCCGTACCACCACAAAATTCAATAACGAAATTACCAGTTATAACTTGGTAATGAACAGAAACTTGTCACCGACTCGCACTTGGCCATTATTTAATATTTCTTGTTATACTTTAGAGTCTACGAGTTTAGAGTATAGTACTATAATCGTGCCATGTTTGATGCTTGTATGTATTACCATTTTTACATTAGAGCTAATACAAGAATACGTAAAAAAATACGTTTGTTGTATAGGGACCCCCATTTTGTTTTTACTTTTTGACTATTTGAATATTTATTAGTTAATCCGTCGTAGCATTACATATACTGTGTAAATTTTAACCGGCTATCTATTACGGTTGGATAGATACAGCCGTTTAAAAGTAGGACAGACAGACAGAAAGACAGACAGCGTAGGCTTAGTAACAGGGTCCCGTTTTTACCCTTAGTGTACGGAACCCCTAAAAATGTAAAAAAAAAATAACTTCAGTCATACGGGTAGGGGGATTGGTAACTATCTTTGTATACTCATAAGCATGGTTGAAGTTATTTCATGTTTATACTTAGTTTAAAATAATCCTACCTTAGTACAGTCTCATTTCCCCTAAGTAATTCAGTAGTTGGTAAACTCCACAGAAAAGCCGCTAATTTGTCTATATCTCCCTTCTGCTGAAGCGCCTCGCAAACACATTGTATTTGTTCCGAATTAAAATTAAAATATCTTCTCACATTATTCCCATTATTTTCAGCATAATACGACTGCGACACCCTTTCATTGCTGCCGGAATTGGCATTGTTTTCAAATTGATTGATTTTAATTTCCGACATATTTGGGTTATTTTCGTTATTCTGGCAACTCTTCAGATCTTCGTTAAAAAAAGTTCGCATGCGATTCTCTCCATCGATTTGAGAAAAAAAGTTTTCATTCGTCGGCGGGAGTTTGAGCTCGAAATTCAAATATTTTTTGTTTCTTTGCGGTGACAGATAATTGTCGAAGGAGATTTTGTTGCTTTCTTGAAGGTAGACCTCTTTGGAGTTGCTTTCTTCTCTCGGTTTCTGTTTGCAGGAGAAATATTGTTTTTCTTCTGGATTGTAGAAGTTTTGTGTGTCGTACGGGAATGGTGGCAAGGACGTTTCAGATTCGCTAGTCATGTCGCTCGATGGACTCAGCCGATCTGAACATGGTTCCATGTTGGTGGATTTCATTACAGAAGAGAAAGATCGTCAATTCTTGTACCTTAAAAGATTTAAAATACACACTTTACTTACATGGGAAACAAAAAAACAAAGAACTAGTAAACAGCGTGTTAGATCACGTACGCTCAGCGAAAACAGTCAGGTATAGTAATTTTCATTATTTCTTAGTTAATCCATCGTAAGTGTCGTAACGTAACATTTTCTGTGAAAATTTCAACTATCTATTACAGTTCGAAAGATAGGTAGGACATACAGATGGACGGACAGATAGACAGACATCGTAGGCTTAATAGGGTCCCGTTTTTACCTTTTGGGTACGGTACCCTAAAAGTAGTCAAATGGCCAATTATTTTATTAGTTAATCTGTTAGATAATTAATCCATATATAGCTAGCTCTAAATCAAAAGTAGCTATTGTTTAAAAATGTTTCATCGGATAGTGTGTATCCGCTACAAGTTAAATAATAACAATTTAAACTTTCCTACCGATCGAAGTAAAAATACGAGAAGCTATGTTGACATAACATCATCATTGACACCGGATTTTGGTTCAAAACATCATTTGATAGAATAAAAAATATCCACAATAGGTCATCGACGATTTAAATGGTATGGAGTAAAATGGCGGACGAGACAGAAAAAAATAAACGAAATATGGTGTGAAAAAAAAACCAGGTACTAAATTGGATCCTGAGAGCAGCGAAGGATTCTAGAGTAGAATCCTGAGCGGAGCGAGGGATACAAGGACCGAGATGAATATAAATATTTTTTTACGAGTTTTATATAATCCACTTTTTACCATTGACTGCGAGAAAATAAATAGTAGGTAGTGTAGTATTTATATTTTTACCATTGCCACTCGAAAAAGAGCACCTGATTTATCGATAAAAGTGTAAAAAAGGCTCTTTTGAGTGAATAAAATTATTTAGAATTTGGAATAAGCACGATGT
Source organism: Agriopis aurantiaria (assembly GCA_914767915.1). Classification (NCBI taxonomy): domain Eukaryota; kingdom Metazoa; phylum Arthropoda; class Insecta; order Lepidoptera; family Geometridae; genus Agriopis; species Agriopis aurantiaria. Next base: position 6,726,114 of record OU612006.1, read on the forward strand.
GGGTGTCTTCAAATCACGAGTGAGTCGGTTTCTTCTAGGCAAGCGTGCTCCAACGTAGACCGCATCATCGCTTAACATCAGGCGTGATGGTGGTGAAACGCAAGCCTATTATTTATTAAAAAAAAAATTACGAATTATAAACAAAAAAAAAAAAAAAAAAGCCAAAGCAAAGTAACGCCTGATTCAATCAACTTTATAAACAATAGTATGCAATAAGGGAATAATGCCTTCGCGGGCGGCATATTGAGCCCTGAGCGTAACGAGGGACTCTAGAGTTAAATAGAGTCCTGAGTGAAGCGAGGGGTTCAAGCCGTCCAAGACGAAGACAGGCTTTATTCCAGAGGAGCATACTCCACTTTACACACCTTCACATTCTTTGTAAACGCACCTTTTTCTTATTATTTTTGAGTTCTTCTTATGGTGGCCTGTTCGATTTTAGAACAAACCTCTTTACAATGCCATATGGGCATTTTTTTACTCAAGAGTTTTCCACGAGTTTCCACACGAATTAGACGTTCCAAATTCAAATCACTTTATTCCCTAGGGAGTTTCATACAACTTTATATCCCTCTAGAGATAATGCTATAATGTATATAATGTATTTTGGGATAATCTCCAGTTCGAAACTGTAATATTTGCAATAAGTTTAGCTTAAGTTGAGATTGTCCTGTTTTGTGTACCTTTTAAAAAAAATAAAAAATGCTTTACTTTACGTTGAGGTTGCATGATATGTAATTAGACATTGTCGAGCAGGTGGTGGGAAAAATAATAATAAAACGTACTGGCTAACTGAATGGCCCTATATTTTATAGGATAAAATGTTTTTTATGCTTTTTACAATGATATTAAAGCTGTCAGACCAAATAAACGAATGGAAATAGTTATCATCATCATCATCATCATTTTCAGCCTAACATCTTCCCACTGCTGGGATACTGGCCTCCTGAGAGACCGAGGACGGGCCCTAATCCACCATGCTGGCCCAGTGCATGTTGGCGAATGTCATGTCTATGAACTTTTGAGGTTCTTGGACACGATTGACACGGTTCGTGGTTCCTCACGATGTTTTCTTTCACCAATTTAATTAAATAATAAATAGGTAAGTGGTTGGTGCAGGGCCTAGGATCGAACCGGGTGCCGTTAGATTGTAAAGCGCACATGCTACCGCTCGGCCACCATCGCTCTATATGTAAGGAATTAGTGTATACATATTCCCAATTAGAATGGTCTATTTCACTTGATCACCTAGGTGATCAAGGGCGACTCTTTAGTGTCCTTTAACAAACTAACAGCTGCACTCAGAGACATTACTTAAGCTAAGGAATACTTAAAATTGCTCTGTATCGTTTTCATGTGTGACAATTTCCGTCAACGAGAAGTTGACAGTGCAATTTTAAGATAACGTCTCTGAGTGCGGCTGTAAGATTCGATACACTAAACACTTTTTTATGGTTGACAGGCGTTTGACCACAGCTCAGGCGAGGTTTTCCCACTTTTAAGCAACGCTTATTTCTACAGAAGGCTTGGTTTATTGTATTATAGTCGCATTTAGTGGAGCAAAATCATGGCGCTTACACACAGTCGTGGCGTATCGCTACTTCTATTTTTAAGGTTTAATCAAATTTTTCGAAAATTAGGTACCTATAGCTGTAATGAAAAATGTAACTTTGCGGTTTCTTTCATAATTATGAAATCTATATATCAAGATATCGCAGACATAATTTAATAATGATTAGGTATTGAAATAAATAAATAAATATTCGGGACATTTTTTCACACACGGTAATCTGACCCCAAACTAAGCAAAGCTTGTGATATGGCTGCCAGAGACTGATATACATACATATATAGTTTTAAATACATAATTAAATAGATATTAACACCCAGATATAGAACAAACAAATGTTCATCACACAAATGTTTGTCCTAGGTGGGAATCGAACCCACGCCCCCAAGCTCAGAAGGCAGGATCGCTACCAACTGGACCAACGGGCTATCCAAATTTGAATGACACCAAAAAAAAAAAACAGAGAGAAAAGAGCAAATAAGTGTTAATTTCATATTATTTTTTCTATCGAGCGAAATGTCCCTAATCGTATTTCGGTCTTTGGGGGTTCCTAGATAAAACATTCAATTTTGTTATGACACTGTTTTTATAATTTTAAGCTAACCATGGACGTAGACAAACTTAAAGTAGAACGACCAATATTGCTAACAGCCGGAAAAGAGTGCGTTAAGTGACGGTGTGATCGAAGATAGCAATGACTAGCCTAGGAATGGAAACTGGCTCTAAAATGAGGCTGCCAAAACACACGGTTAGATGCTAGGCGACAGATTTTGAACTTGGGGGTGGTACCCAATCAGGGAGAAACTCCGACGGCGAAAACCTGAATTAATTTAGGCTTTGGTAAAGAAAAGATTGAAGTATCAAGATAAAATAATGGTTACATATTAGAATAACTACTCAGAGAAGGTAGGTTTCCAAACAACGCCTTCTCAAAACGTAAGCTACAAATTCGCTTTGTAGCTTACGTTTCGATTGGTATTTTAAACGATTTAAGCAAGAAAATTAATGGATTACCTGTCGAATGTCACACCATAACTCTTATGCTGCTTTTCTGATTTGTTGTGGTACGATTTCACCGCACAAATTGTCATAGTAAATTTTTTATATATTTTTTGGTGTCATATATGACACCATTTGAATGGCTTAAATTTTGCGAATGTACTTGGTTTCTTTGTGTAGTTATTCTAAGGGTTACAATAAATAAATAAAAAACACTTACCGCTCTAAAATTCAATAATCTCACAAACAACACTAACTCACAATTGAAATGTTCGCAAGTCTCGGGTGACTTCGAAAAAATATTGTCCATTTAAATTGTAGCACACCCTCACACCACGACGAACCGGGATCAAATAACAAAGAGGTGGTTCTCGTTTCAATGCCAGACAGAGACGAATAGAAAGAGATAGAAGACATAGGCGGGGCTTGGCGGGAAGCCGGGTGTTCCAAGTTTGAAAGATTTTTGTTTTATTTTTTCAAAGTGACCTCTAAAAAGGCGGGTCCAGTGATTTTATGTGTGGAACCAAATGACCAGTGAAAGGTTACGTGAACGTGTTTAAAATAAAAATCTTGAGACCATTGTTCTACATTTTTAATTATTGATTTCTTTAGCCAGCCAGTCAGTCTCTTTTCACTAAAATATGCTGTCGTTGTACTTACTTACTTATACTTATCACTTACAAACACTTGGATTTTGGGTCTACAGTTCGCTGATGTAGGTAATGCGTCTGATAGCAGCACTATTACATAGCATTGTGAAAATCTTTTTTTTTTTTTTTTTTATATTTAACTGTAGTAGGTAGGTATATTGGCTACTAGCTACGTATAAGCTTACGTTCAAAAAGCTAGGAAAAACAACTTACACTGTTACAATTACTGGTTAGCTATTATTTTTTACATCTCTGTCTTGAGATCTGGATTGTAAACATCTTTCGATTTTATAAGTGTAAACTTTTTATGGCTTGCTTCTACTATCTACCTACTATAATTAGTTAATCTGGTAGGTATTTAAATTCCATAATTATGTAATAGTAGCTGAATCCCACGGAGCTGCCCGCGATTTTCCAGTTTTCCCGAATTTTCTGGGCGAATAAGTGCCCTATGTCCGTCCATATGATGTACACTATCGTTCTGCCAAAATTCGTTAAGATCGGCTTAGCGGTTTAGTCGTGAAAAGCGAACAAACATCCAGACAGAGAGACAGAGTTACTTTCCTTTTATAATATTAGTAAGGATAAGGATTGTCTGTCATTAGTATAATTGTTATTTGAACCGTGCTAATTGAATAAATAAATACAAATTATTCTCGAATATTATGTTCGGGAACTTTAAATTCCTTGAAAAATATGGGAAAACTGTCATTACGCGTGTAAAAGCAATTTATTCCCGGTAACACGTTAGCTTGAACCACAAGTCTATATCAACGTAGACACCGCAAGCGCCGCAAGTTGTATGAAACCCCAGCGCATTTTTGTATCAACTATATAACGACACATGAGCCAATGTAGTGGAAGTTTAACTCCATTCGCACGGCCAACTGCTTTTGAAGAGTTTTTACAGTTTTATCATCAGCCCTCTTTAACCTCCACACTGGACGACAGCCTGCCAGCTTCATCCACTGGATGCCCGCGACTCTCACGATGTCGTCGGTTCATTTAGTGGGAGGCCTACCCACGCTGCGTCTTCCGGTTCGTGGTCCCACTCAAGAACCTTTCTTCTCCATCGGTATCGGTTCTTCGAGCGATGTGGCCTGCCCATTGCCACTTCAACTGCAGCTATATCGGTGACTGTGATTCTTCGGCGAATATCCTCGATCCGGATTTAATCGCGCAAAGAAACTCCGAGCGTAGCTCTCTCCATTGCCCACTGTGCATGCAATTTCGTTACTTGGATGACCCTATCGCAAAGATACAACCTAATCGTTTCTTTCACCGAATCGATATTCCACATTTAACTAATTTTGAAGTGGGAATTTTAATTCATATTTATTGTATTTTGTGGTGATACAGAACCCTCAGTGCGCGAGCCCGACTCGCACTTGGTCGGTTTTCTTCCTACTTTTTGCTTTGAACACTGTGACGGACGATGCAGCTTGTGAAACACGGGTTGGCCTTTCTGGCGCAGCCTACAGACATGCAAAGTGGAAAACTGAACACATGGTCTCTATACTGATAAATGTCTATGGTTTGAAAGTCGGTGTTTGGTTCACAGGTTCTCGGTAGGAGTGCCACAAGACACCAGCACAATGGTGTCTCTTTCAAGGTATTCGCCATTGACAAACGGTTCTGTGTAGCATAAAATTGCCGTTTCAAATACTTCAGTACTTCAGTCCAGACGAGCTACCTTTTAGGGTTCCGTACCCAAAGAGTGTAAGCCTTATTACGCTTACGCTTACGCTGTCGATATGTCTGTCCGTCTCTCTGTCCGCCTACCTTTTAACGCCTGTATCTTTCGAACTGTAATAGTTAAAATATGTAATGTTACGGCGGATTACCTAAAATAATAATAAAGGCAAAAAGTAAAAACTAAAGGGGGGTGTCACCATACAACAAACGTATTTTTTAATGTATTTTTGTACTTGCTTTAATGTAAATACGGTAATACGTACAAGCGCCCAACTTAGCATGATTATAGTACACACTCTAAAGGATAACAACAAACAATAAATAATGGCCAAGTGCGAGTCGGTGGCAAATTTCTTTTCATTACCAAGTTAAGCAACGTAGAGCGTGGTTAGTACTTGGACGCCTGGTAATAGTGGGCATGATGTCTTTTTGCACTACTTTTTGTATTTTGTGGCGGTACGGAACCCTCAGTGCGCGAGCCTGACGCGCACTTGGCTGTTTTTTTTAAGCTTATACTTTCTGATTGGTCCCATATAAATTTAAAGTTATATGATTATTTACGGGATATTTACCGTGGTAAGGTTGTGGAATGAGCTCCCGATATTTCGGCGCAGTTACATGCACCATGTTCACGGGAAGACTGAAGAATGCGGGTGGTTGGTCAAACAGTTAAAAAATAAATTAAAAAATAACAGCGCCGAAATATCGGGAGCTCATTCCACAACCTTACCACGGTAAATATCCCGTAAATAATCATATAACTTTAGTGAACAACCGTGATAGTTTAAAACAGTGCCATATAAATTTCATTAAAATCGGTTCAGTATTTTAGTTTTTAAATCAAAATACCTGGAAAATTCGGTTTCTTGGATATAATATTATGTGATCCAATAAAAAAAGTAAAATGCGCAATTTCAGTTACAAGTCGGGGTTTTAAATTGATATCTAATCAATAAATATTATTTGAGCTCAGGTGAAAATATTTCCAGATGGCTATACGGGGTGAAACTAGACGACGTACCTATTTAATTTCGGACTAACCAGTCATGGTTAGTCCTAAATTAAATAGGTATGGTCACATCATTACATCATCATCATCATCATAATTTCCCTCCCCCACTGATCTCCAAAAGGGCCGGTTGGAAGCGGCCTGCATCCAGCGTTTCCCTGCGGTCTCTTTTAGGTGGTCTGTCCATCTTGTGGGTGGACGTCCTACGCTGCGCTTACCAGTCCGTGGTCTCCATTCGAGACCCTTTTGGCCCCATCGGCCATAATTTGTACACGTCCTTACATGTCGTTGAGTGTTAATGACATTTTTCTATGGTACAGCAGACTTTTTTGCGATGTCAGGGCCCCGATTCTGTAATTAAGATTGTGATTTTAAGTTGTAATTGTTTCAATTTTAATCATTAAATAATTGCCTCAATTTTTTTTTTATATACGAAGTTATATGCGGTGGTGGTATTTTTCTGGTATTTTTTTTTACTGTCAATTTTGAGGTAATTATTTAAAAATTAAAATTGACTTTAGAATTTTAAAGCCATTGGTTTAGTATCGGGGCCCTGGTTTAGTCCCATAGTAAAAGTTGTTTATAATGATGAGTACATCCATCGTCTATAGAAACACCCCGTATAAGGCTTGTTCAATCACTGAGTAAGTACTAAGTAGCAGGGATGTAACGGAGGTAGTTTTATCGGAACCGAAGGCGGAGTCGGAGTTTTTAAATTTGCTTTATCGGAGTCGGAATCGGAGTCGGAGGCAGGATTAAAGTAACAAATTAACAAGTGAAAAAATAATTGACGTTAGAGTGCACGTAGTGGGAGTCGGGGGGATTCCCCGCGTGACATGTATGAATCTGTTCATAACAGTCGACACAGGCCGCCGCCGCCGCTATGTTATGCTTCGACCTCCGATTAAAACCTTCGATTTAAAAGTGTCGGAGCCGAAGTCGGAACCGAAGGTGTAATAATAATCGGAAGTTCCGACTTAACGGAACCGGAGTCGAAGCTCCGTAACATCCCTGCTAAGTAGGTACCTACCTATACTAACACATCAATAGACAATAGACAATAGACAATATTTTATTTGTAACAAAAATCCATACACACTTAGAGCTACACACAAATTTAAAAGTAAAAAAAAGTTGGACTTTTGCCACAAACCGGCCCCAGCTCAGCATAATGCCGTTTGTTGTCAAACGACGCTGGTCTTCCGATGAGGCCGGCAAGTGACGTCACGCACCGCACAGGTGCGCGTACAAGTAGGTACATACCTCAATCACATTCAAAACAAAGTAATTTACAATAATTATAATGAAAAATCCAACAAAAGACAAAATATGCTATATTATTAATTTCTGTGATGCTTCGCTAGTAGCATTTTATTTATTTAGAGTAGATAATAATTATATAATAAATAGAAAGTTGTTAAACTGAAGAAAAAAAAATTAATTATATATATATATATATATATGTGCTTAGACAACATGGAGCTAAAGAAAAAGAAAACCAAAAGTTAGTACCTATTTTACCTATTTACTATAGTAGTTTAAACAGCGCTTGTATCATTTCTAAGGAGTTCTTCGCCCTTTTGATGACTATAAATAAATCTTTTGAGATAAAATCTAAAACATTGTATACTTTGCAGGTTCCTTATTGGCGGAGGAATATTATTCCAACACTTGGACGCAGCATAACGGAAACTGCCCCTGAAAGCGGCTGAACTGTGGCGTTCCGTCAAGAGCTGCGTCGTGCATTGGCGAAGACGTCTACTACTTGACTTCCATGACAACTTCTCGTATAGATAACTCGGAGATTTGTATTTCATGACACCAAACATTAGACATGCTAAATGTAACTTTCGGCGATGCATCATTTTTAAAAGTTTGTGTTTATTAAGAAATGAGGTCACGTGAGACCTCAACGGAATCTCAAAACAAAAACGTGCACAGGCATTTTGAACCCGTTGTATAAGCTTTTTAGTTTTTGCTATTAGACGTGGACCAAAAACCGTATCCACGTAATTCAATTTTGAGAGAATGAGTGACTCTGTAAGTTGTATTCGTAAATCTTCTTTTAAAAAGGGTCTAATTTTATACAAACATTTCAATTTATAAAAGCAGTTTTTGACGCAATTCACTATATGCTTCTCGTACCGCAACTCAGAGTCCATAAACAAGCCCAGATTTCTCGCTTCATAGACACTAGTCACATCACACATCACTAGTTCATTCAACTAGATATATTTTTGCCACTTATGTAAACATTACCTAACATTATATAAGTACGTATGGTCGTATATAAACAACAAATACGATTTCTCTGTACCTACAGTTTAATTTAATTTTAATTAATATTTTATATTGTGAATCCCACTTGTAAGCGCGTGCGACATGTCAGAACAGGAATTACTTGCTCATCGGACCCCAAGACACAGGCTGAGCCGAGTTTGGGCTATTATGTCTTCTGTGGTTTGGGGCCCACAGACAATTCTCTGCAGCGCTCATTTTATTGCGTAATAAATGATTTGATTTGATTTGATATGACATTCTAAAATTTTATGCACATCGTTATTTTTCCTCTTGAGAGAATGCCATCTTCGGCCCCAACATAGCTTTCCATCAGGTGAGTTGGTGGCCAAACGTAGACCTAAAGGTAGACCGATTTTGACGGGATTTTCACTGACAGATAGCTTATGTTGTAAGGAGTAATTCCCGACTATACCGTAAATATACAGATAGTTCTGTATAAAAAAGCCATCTGGCTTTTTGTAAGGATTTTTTTTATGCAAAAAAGTCCTGGGGCCTTATGGACAACTGCTATTACAGGCACCTAATCCGCTCAGTTGGAAAATCACGCGACCGCAAACCTTATCGCGCCCAGATATGGTTTGCGGTCGCGTGATTTTCCAACTGAGCGGATTAGGTGCCTGTAATAGCAGTTGTCCGTAAGGCCCCTGATATTTTAGTTTAGTCATCATCATCATCATCATCAGCCTATTTAATGTTCGTCCACTGCTGGACGTAGGCCTCTCCTAAAGAACGCCACAAGGCACGATCTTCTGCTTTTCGCATCCACTTGCCACCAGCCGCCTTCCACAGGTCGTCACTCCACCTGGCTGCAGGGCGTCCTACTCTACGTTTGCCGATACGTGGTCTCCACTCTAGAACCCGTCTACCCCAGCGGTTGTCAGTTCTTCTACAGATGTGGCCAGCCCATTGCCACTTCAGCTTGCTAATTCTTTGAGCTAGGTCGGTTACTTTAGTTCTTTGTCGGATAATCTCATTTCTGATTCTATCTCTCAAAGAAACGCCAAGCATAGCTCGCTCCATAGCTCGCTGAGCGACTTTAAATCGATGGACCAGCTTCACTTTAATCATACTTACTAACTATACTACTATTATAAATGCGAAACTCTACCGTCGGCACTCAACTCCGGAACAGCTGAATGGGTTTTGATAGAATTTGGTATGAAGATAGCTTATAACCTGGATAAACAGACAAGCATTCACACTGGAAAATACAACACCATGGATAGAGCAGCTGGTGAAACCATGACGCGCTGCTTTTTTACCATAGGTGGTAAACAAGCAGACTGGCCGCCTGGTGGTAAGCAGTCACCGTCGCCTTTGGATACTTGTAACACCAGAGGAATCACAAATACCTTTTGAAGAAGATGTTGTAACTTCTCAGAAACACCGTGGAAGGTAGCTCATTCCACATTTTGCAGGTGTGAGGCAAGGAAGATCGTGTGAATCGCACAGTGTGTAATTTCCACTGATATATGATGTGGATGAACTTTCAGGCTAGTACGATGATAAAACCGTGACGCCGGCATCAGATCAAACAGTTCTACAGAACACTCCCCGTTGTAAATGCGATAAAAGATAAAAAGAGGCCCAACCTCTCTGCGCGTGTTGAGCGGCTCTAGATGTTCGGAGAGTTTAAAAAAATAATTAAAATGCAACTCCACGGACTCCAGGATCCGTGACTTTTATTATACTTGATTACAATTTTGTTAACTTTAACGAATTTACTTAGTTATTCACAATATAGGGAGAGGAAACTTTTATATCTTAATGTAAGGTTAAAACAATTCGGTACTAGTGTTGTGTGTATACCGCGAGCAGACCAGCGAGTGGCAAGCAGCACCCGATCACGAGTATGACACATGTGCCAGCCATCTCCCTCCTCAACCATGTCTGAGGGAAGAGAGCGACCCGACACACGACGCCGCAGCAAGAAGGTGCCTTCGATGCGGTGAGCATGAATGCTCGAGGCATGTTCAGTGAGTTTGGGATCGTCGACAATTTTTACAGCTCCACGCCGCACCAAGAGCTCGTGCTAGTGAAGTAGTAATCTCACGCACCGTGCAGTGAATGTTCAGGGATTTTCTATCATATTTCAACATCAGGACAAAGTTTGCAATCCCGAAAATCCGGACAAACCTGAAGGATGGTAATCCTAACAAACTCTACACTTACTCTATAGTAAGTATTAAAATATAAACAATGAACATAAAATTGCAAAGGTATAATTTTGCGCCAACTCAGCACAATTTATGCAAAGTTAGTACAATTCCCACGGTTGTAAAGGTACTGGCAAAAATACTTGAATTGCAGTTTTATCTAAAATGAATGATTTATGTAATAAGAAACTATTGAAAGTGCCACTTTTCATACAGAAACAAGTTTTTTTATAGCATTGTTTATAAACATAGACATCGTTTATTTTTGACAGAAAAAATAAACAATAGACAACATTAACAGAACAACATAAAAACATGAACAAACAAAAATAAAAACTCATCATCATCAGCCAGAAGACGTCCGACTGCTGAACATAGGCCTCCGAACGACAGCCTGCTATCTGCATCCACTGGATGTCAGCGACTCTCACGATGTCGCCGGTCCATCTAGTGAATTCTAGTGGGAGGCCTACCTACGCTGCGTCTTCCAGTTCATGGTCTCCACTCAAGAACATTTCTCGGTTATCGGTTCTTCGAGCGTTGTGGCCTGCCCATTGCCACTTCAACTTTCATCCAGCCTCATTAGGAAGACTGAATTATGGTTTTATCAAGCAAAACAATTATTTTTAAATGACATAACTTCAAATTTATGACTTTCGGATTTACTCCTTTATATAATGCTGTAAGACCTTGCCTATTGCCAATTTTCATGATTCTAGGTCAACGGGAAGTACCCTATAAGTTATGATTCCCTTGTGAAAACGCAAATATGCGACATAAACGGTCATATCTTTTGATCGCGTAAATTTACAAGTTTGATTTTTTCACAGCTGAAAGAAACCGTAGATAGTATTTGATGTAAATTTCAACTTGTTATTTTTACGCGTTCCTGAGAAAAAGGGTCTTGACAGACGGACAACAAGTGATCCTATATAAAATAAAAATAAAAACCCCAACAATATTATCCCAAAATAGAAACTATAAATGTTTTAATGTCACAAACCGTTTCTTTTTGTATATGGCAACTGCGTCAATCACGCGGAGCCAAAAGCCCCAGTACGGGGAAGAAGAAAAAAAAAGTTTCTTTTTCTTGTCAGACAGTAGTAAGTAGGTATACCTTGGTATACCTAGTGGTAAGTAGGTATACCTTGGTATACCTACTATATTGCTCTTTTTAGATAGAGGTAGGTACTTGAAATGAAACCTTACCTAATCTAAGATTTCAAACACTTACACATTGTTTACAGAACATGACACCAGGCGGCGCTTTTGTCGCCAAACCTGTAATGCTCGATGGGCGGTCCAGTCTACTATAGTATCGTCATTGAGTCTACTTATCTATACTCTATTAAATCATTGGCGCCATTTTGACGGATTGACGGTACAGGCTAACAAAAAGACGTTGTAACAGAAGCTTTTTTAGTGATTTTATTAATGAAACAAAACCGTGGACAGTGGCCGTACTTGAGTCCATGAGTGCTCTCTTTTATCATACATTGCGAGAATGTTCCCAAAGTTGAGTTAGAAATAAATATTTTGGGGCACCTACCTAATTTTCACATTCGCTGCAACTGTAACCTGCTTATCTACTAAGGTTAAGATGGCTTATAGAACTTTACTACAAACGGTCACCCATTCAAATTAATGCAAAACCCAACTTTGCTTGATCTGGTACAAACGACTTCATTCAATTAAATCCAAACAAGCTCTTGCCATCGTACCTTATAATTCACTACGAAATCCCTAAATCATTGTAAACGCACTTAATAAGGGTTGTAACATGAAACCTCTTTTGAGCCCTGAGCCACCCCCGTGAGGCTCAGCCAATCGGAGAGCAGCGCGCTCACCCTCGCTGTTATATCGACAAATCAGGGACGAGAGAAACTCAGGTGCAAAGAGGTGTTATGTTACGAGATTGCAGCGGATGCTAATAAAAAACAGATTTTTGTAAAAAATAATAATACGGTTTCAATTTATTGGTGGCAAGATATGTCTCTATTTCTCGTACTAAATAGAATTAAACTTAAGGGTATTTGACTGTATTAAAAACATAATAATTCATGTATTAAATGTTTATCGGGACTTATCACGTATTATTTAATTTAGGTAAAAATGTGTAATTTTCGTGAAACCTTTCCTTCAAACGAAGCGTACCTACCATAGCAAAAAGGAACATATCGCGGCCGTCAAAAATCGCCAGACACAGAAGTCGGCTATTGCAGAACATTTGCTTGAGGCGGGATCCGGTCACTGGATCGAGCTCCACGATCCGAAGGTCCTCTCCACTGAACGACATTATTTTTCTAGAATGGTTCGTGAAGCGCTTGAAATTAGAAAACATCGCAATTTCAACCGGGAAGATGGATTTAAGTTAGCGCCGTCGTGGAATCCCATAGTAAGCAAGTGTACGAACCGCGGTGTAGGTACTAGGACATTTACCGATACAGTCAGTGTTGGGTGTCGTAGTGACAACCCTGCGATTTTTCAAGATCAAGTGAGGGTAGGAAAACAAAACACCCGCTCTTCTCGCCGGACTCACCCGCAGTGTTCAGTCAGCTCGTGACCACGGCCATTGTAACATGGTCGAAACGTCGAGCGAAAGGTACATATTTTTACCTAAATTAAATAATACGTGATAAGTCCCGATAAACATTTAAAACCTGTGTTCATATCGCGAAAGTTTAAAAATTAGGCACTATAATAATTCATGCTGATGTAATCCTAAAAAACTATTATGTTTTGAAATTATTTAATTAATAATAACTAAAAAAAAAAAAAAAAAAAATGATCTTCATTGATCACGTGACTTGACTATCACACTTGACTTGGCAAACATATGTAGTTAGAATGTCCTTATGACGTCACACAGAAGAACTCGTGTGCTTATGTGTGACGTCACTAACGTCACGTGGCCCCATAAATGCCAAAGGGAGCGTTTACGCGGTATAAATACTGAACACGGTGGTAAATACTGAAAATTGTGAGGATTAAATCACAAGATTGCTTTATGTTAATATAAGTGATAAACAATTTTAGATGGTTTCGTGAAATCAGTTAAATACCCTATTAGGTAGTAGGTTAGGTACCTAATTCTATGTTACTTTCCTATTCCATATCACCATCACAGAAGACATAATAATTATGTCACCATTCTATTCACGGTTACAAGATGGTTACAAGTGGTGTATTAAACCCTCAGATCAGAATAACAAGGGAGATATGCCTTAGTACAATAATTATCGTTCGTGTTCAACTGTCCACAATTTTCATTAAAAAAACACTACCCGTAATTTTTCACGCACACTTAGAAATTTGTAGTGGACCTTTCATCATAATTGATATAGTTTGGTTGAGCTCACAGAAAAGAGAAGTAAATAGAACGGAAATGAGAAGGCAAATCTGTTATCAGGCATTATGACAGAACCTTGACTGAACATTTTTATTTAGATCAACGCGTTGAACTCTGCATCCAAAGAACTTGGACCTTACCTTATTGGGTTAGGTCTCAAAGTTCTTTGTCCGCATCACAGTTGCTAACTGATTTCGAATGACTGACGTTTCGTTTATATGGGTGCAACTGGCTATAACAAAAATGCCTTGACAGCCGTTCTAATTTAAACAAAATAAAAACTTTTCCATGGATGCACAGTTATTCAGTAATGATTTCGATAGAGACGCTCCAGCGTTTCCCTGCGGTCTCTTTAAGGTCATCTGTCCATCTTGTGGGTGGACGTCCTACGCTGCGCTTACCGGTCCGTGGTCTCCATTCGAGAACCTTTCGGCCCCATCGGCCATCTGTTCTCCGTGCTATTTGCCCTGCCCACTGCCACTTCAAATTGCTAATCCGGTGGGCTATGTCGGTGACTTTCGTTCGTGTACGGATCTCCTCATTTCTGATTTGATCTCGTAGAGAAACCCCAAGCATAGCCCTCTCCATAGCTCTACATCTATGAATTCGTCACAAATCGTCAGCCGTGTGAAAACGGCACTCAATAAAACACTTTTTGCGAGATTAAGTTGAGTGAGGATAATACTTTATCAGATCTAGCAAACTGTGGATGCTGCGAACATGTGGAAAGATTGGATTGAAGATTGTTACGGTTCGAAAGATACAGCCGCTAAAAGGTCGGATGGACAGACGGACGGACAGACAGACAGACATCGTACGCTTAGTAATAGGGTCCCGGTAGTAACCTTTGGGTACGGAACCCAAAAAAAAAACTGCTGACATCATTATCATTTCAGCCGTAGGACGTCCACTGCTGGACATAGGCCTCACCATCGATCTCCAAAAGGGCCGGTTGGAAGCGGCCTGCATCCAGCGTTTCCCTGCTGTCTCTTTTAGGTCGTCTGTCCATCTCGTGGGTGGACATCCTACGCTGCGCTTACCGGTCCGTGGTCACATCTATGGTAAAAAAACACTTGTCGATATTTGATCGATATCGATACTTGATAGCTTTGATGAGGTACTTCTCTAGTGATTATATGCGGCAATTGTTTTGGGCAGAAATTATGCACGCGTATAACGTAGTTATTTCAGGTGCACTGGTATTCTTTACGTCATTGTAAAAACATTAATGTCAAGCACAGAAATAAATATATTAACCTCAAAGATTATGTCAAGTACCAAAACACACTTTGCTTCCATTCATCTACTCTGCATTGTTACCTACCGACCGAACTTACCTGTGGATGAGGTGAAGAAATGAAAGAACTACAAAATATGAACGGCTGATTGTCAGCAATGTTCACGAAATACGGTGGTGACTCCCTCACTCAGCTCCGTAGAAAAGATAGTCGGATTGTGCTGACGGGTGAAATGCGCAATTTGCACAGTAAGCTAGTATAATAGTTATGGCAAAATTGGACTAAATCTTTTGAAGTTTCAATTGGGTGACAAAATGGTTGAGGTTGACAGGAATTGTGTTGTAGCTCGTTTTGTGTCATGTTCGTTTTGGGCATTAGGTTTTTTTTTCTTTAACCTATACTGTCCCACTGCTGGGCAAAGGTCTCCCCCATTTCCTTCCATAAATCTCGGTCTTCCGCCACCTCTTGCTAACCTCTGCGGACTGAGTCAAGATCGTCACGTTAGCGTTTCTTGGGCCTTCCTTGACTGCATCGTCCATCAGGCACCCACTGCGTGACAATCCTGGCCCATGGGTCGGGATGCATACACGCCCATGTCCCGCCCAATCCCATTTTAATCTGGCTACTTTTTGACCAACGTTGACATTATTTATTTGGCATTAGGTATGTCGCAGGATAATCAAACAAATAGAATATTTGCGAATATCCTCGACGATTGATATCTATAAGTACTGAGCCCCGATATCTTTCCTGAGTACTACAATCAGTCCAATCTAGGCATCTTAAAGGCTAATGGATTTTGTTATAGATCAACGTGTTACATCCTCAGCCACACAGTCGCTTACCATCAGGCGAGTTGGTGGCCAAAAATAGATCTATTCTGTATTTTAAAAAAAACATTATTATACTATCTAAACACAATCTAATACCAATAACAATTTGCTTTATTGATGCCTTGTTGTTTTGGTGTTGTTTTGTGGTTTAAAATATTGCAAACCAGCAATGTAATGCGTACCAAGCGTGCGTGTGGCACTACGCAGCACAGCGCAGGTGTTTGTTGATAATATTTTATTTGCATTACATTCATCATAATCAGCCTTTTAACAGTCCACTGCTGGACTTTTAGCCTACCCCCGAAAGGGTGATTGGGCCATATCCACCACGCTGGCCCATTTGCGGGCTGGTGGATTCACATACGCCATTGAATTCCTTCTCCGTACGTGAACAGGTTTCCTAACGATGTTTTCCTTCACCGAAAAGCCAGTGGTAAGAAAATCCGTACATAAACTCCAAAGAGCTCATTGGTACGGGCCCGGGCCCCGGGGTTTGAACCCGCGACCTCGCTTTCAAGTCTTGCGGTCCCCTACATAGGCTACCACGGCTTTGCATTATATTTTTACATTAAAATTTGCATTACATTGCGAGCATTTAAAATAAAAACCGGACAGGTACGAGTTAGACTCGCACTCTGAGGGTTCTGTACAACGGAACCCTCAGGGCGCGAGTCCTCCTCGTCAAAACAAAAAAAAGAAAAAATTTAAATAATGAACCTCAAACTTAACTTTGTAGTGGATGGCAGTAATGAATCCGAAATTAACTTATTTTGTACAAAAAATAATGTCAGTCAGGTGAAGATTGTCTGTTTTTTCAATCACGATCATGGTAGGTAGTAAAACTATGGAGCGGGTGTACCTCAGTGAAGGTGAAGTAAAAGCTTGAACATCGTGAGGTCTCAGTTCGGGGCGAACTACTAGTATAAAGTGTACTAAGCAATGCTGTCACTCGACGGGGAAGGGGAGGCTAGCGCGGGGAGAGCGATAGATCGATTGATATTCAAATCAAAGTTGCAAAGCACCTCATCTCATACGGCCAAGTGTGAAATGAACTCATTGCGTGTCGTACCATTTATTTATTATTCTTACACAATAGAGCTGTTCATTTGCCCCCAAACTATTGTAGCCATTGTTAGAATACTCGTAACTGAGGATTAACAGCGTCACGCCCCGGGACTCGTAATCTGTGACGAAAAAAGAAAAAAAACTCGGAGCTGAGAATTTCGAGTTTGGTTTGGTTGGGTATTGTAGGAAAAATTTACTAACATATTTGTTTCTCGATTCGACCTCAGATATAAAAATAAGGAAGATATGGTAAGGTGGCAGGACGGGTGTGAACGAATCAACCCTGAATCTGGCTGCCTATAGTCGAACTTATCCTGCAGACTAACTCACCGCACTTTCTTATTGCATAGCTAGCTCAATGAAACTTTTACTGTGTACCGCCAAAACTCTTCACCATTTTTATAGGTTAGTCTTTCGACCAAAATAAAATGAATGGACAGGCCATAGCCATTGTACTTGCTCAGTAAAAACGAGTCAAAACCGTCGGACCTATACTTCAACCCCTAATTATAACACAGTACATGTCTTACAAAAAATTTATAACGATTTTTTGTTGTGATTACACTTCGGGAAAGCACACGAAGGCATAATTTTGTCAGATGTTTCGTTATCATGTAACAATAGTCGTGTGTTGCACTTCCTACGGCTAGATACCGACTGAAACGAAGAAAGCGCCGGCGCTCATTTTGTAATAAAAAATGCGCTTCTTCTGGGCCCGTCCATTCATTTTATTTTCATCGAAGGGTTAGTCTTACTCACACTACACGTGGCATTTTGAATGTTTTTGTGCTCTTTTGCGCGAATAGCGCAAATGTGCGTTAATCCTAACAAAAGAGATTACAGAGAGAGCCCAAGTGGACGGAATAATCCGTGTCAGATTGTTTACTTTTAGATTTTGATCAAAATACTGGTAAAAAAATAAATCTTCTTTGCATGAGATCAGAGAGGTATGTCAGTGAATGCACTATTAAGTAGTATCACGCACTTTTCACCGATATCCTTAGAACAAATTTCATAATAAGTAACAAACGCGTGACCAAAATGCTGGCGTGTTTCTGGCTCAACGCATAAGCATTGCCATTCAGCGTGGTAATGCCGCCAGTATGCTGGGTACGCTGCCAACTGATAGTGGACTTGAGCGTTTGGATTGTCTTTAGACCTTCGACGGTCTATGGGCAGTCTAACTGTATTTGTAGTGTTAGTATTTGCTTGTATTTTGTTTAGTTAATAAAGGCACTTGCCCCTTAAAAAATGTATTATCATTATCAGCCAGAAGAAGTCCACTGCTGAACATAGGCCCTTTAACCTCCACTCTGAACGACAACCTGCATGCCATCTGCATCCACTGGACGTCCGCGACTCTCACGATGTCGTCGGTCCATCTAGTATACAAATACAAAGACAAAAATACAAAATAATTTATAGTTGTTAAACATAGTTCAAGAAAAAATAAGTAACCCTACCTGCTGCTTTAGCGTTAGCTGTGATGCAGCAGACAGTGTCTTCCCAACAATAACAACAGTTACAATAAGTATAGTAATCAATAGTATATATAGACAATTTAATAGGAACTAAATACAAAATAAAGGCTACATACGCTACATAGTAAACAATACACACGGTTTATAAGTAAAAAAGAGAACAAAAAATAAAGTAAAAAATAATATAAATTTTGCGAAAGGAATTGCTTGAATTTGGATAACTATTCGACTCGTGTCAACATGTGTTCAGTTGATTTATAATCGAATTGTTTCAACCATTTATTTATAGATCCTTTAAGTTTAAACCTATTCACTGTTTTATAGTTTTTATTTAAGTTGAAGTGATTATATAACATGGGTGGATGGAGTATGGGGTGCCTACCTACGCTGCGTTTTCCGGTTCGTGGTCTCCACTCAAGAACCTTTCTTCCACTTGTTTCTAAATCTTCGGTTACGGTTCAATAATATCCCTATATATCCTACTAATATTAGAAACGCGAAAGTTTGTATGTATGGATGTATGGATGTTTGTTCCTCTTTCATGCAAAAACTACCGAATGGATTTTAATGAAACTTTACAATAACGAGCTCTACGCGTACGAAGTAGCGGGTTTCAGCTAGTCTGGTATAAACCAAACTCCTGAACCGATTTTGAGAAGGCAATCTGAAAGTATAATCCTCACGAATAAAAAAAATAATTTTCCAAATCGGTGTATAACATAAATGACGGAGTTCTGAGGCAACAAATATAAAAAAAAAAAATAGAACTCCCTTCTTTTTTAACCGACTTTAAAAAAGGAGGGGTTCTCAAGGACGGAGATTTTTTAATTGATAATAATAATAATTGAAGTCTGTTGAAAAGCTGGGGTCTTACGGACAACTGCTATTGCGGCACCAAACTAACGTTAAATCCGCTCGTAAACGTGAACTTTAACGCGCCCAGATACGGTTTGCGTTCGTGTAATTTTCTTGCAATAGCAGTTGTCCGTAAGACCCCTGGACTTTTCAAGTGTTGGCAACATTGTGTGAAGAGAACTTCGATAAAGAATGAGTTCTTCATGAGTTCAAGAATTCTTGATCGAAGGAAAACACACCCTGAGTTTTATAAAACAGTGGAACACCTAGCCTTCATCTCAATCAGTTCTATCAGTCTCTGGCATCCATATCACAAGCTTTGCTTAGTTTGGGGTCAGATGACCGTGAGTGTAGAAATGTTCCGAATTTATCTTATCTGTGTTTCCGACTGGTTACCGCAGTATTACAAACTAGAAGCTTGTTTACATATTTGAGGCGTTTGGGCCCCTGGGGACCGGGAGCACACCTCATTTTCAAAAATCTTTCAGAGCGCCTGGTTAATGCGACGCGTGACCAAAATGCTGGCGTGTTTCTGGCTCAACGCATTAGCATTGCCATTCAACGTGGTAATGCCGCCAGCATGTTGGGTACGCTGCCAACTGGTAGTGGGCTTGAGCATTTGGATTGTCTTTAGACCTTCAACGGTCTATGGGCAGGCTTACTGTATTTGTAGTGTTAGTTTTAGTTTGTATTTTGTTTAGTTATTAAAGGCACTTGCCCTGTAAATCTTGTAATAATACATATTATGTGCTTTAAGAATCATCAAGTGTCAATAGATAGGTATTTCATATTTGTATTTTTTTTAATGGAAAAACCAATTACAGGTTCTCACGGATAGATATCTATACATATATGTGTTTATTTATTTATTTATGCAAACAAAAAATAGTGTCATTTATTTGTCAGTTATTTGTTGATATCTATACTAATATTATAAAGAGGAAAGATTTGTATGTAAGTATGTTTGTAACGAATTGGCTCAAAAAGTAATAAACCGATTTTAAAAACTCTTTCACTGTTGGGAAGCTACACTATCCCCGGGTGACATAGGCTATAATCTATACCCGTGCGAAGCTGGGGCGGACCGCTAGTTGCTAATAATATAAGAAGTTAAACATGTGCAAACACTAAGAATGGTTGTGGTAATATAAAAAACAAAATTGTAGGGATGTAAAAATATAACAATAACAAGGTAGATAGGCAATAATCTCTATCTCTTCTCTATCTCTATCTCTTCTCTTCTCTTCTCTACATAGTATAAATTGAAGTCGCTTTCCGCGTCTGTCTGTCTGTCTGTATGGCTGCTAACTCCTCCTAAACCACGCAACGGACTTTGATGCGGTTTTCACCATCAGTTAGGTACATTTTCACGGAAGGTTTATATATATAACTAGCGACTCGTCCCGGCTTCGCACGTAAATTACACCCGTGCGAAGCTGGGAAGGCGGGTTGCTAGTATAATATAAGCTAGGAAAAACTCACTGCAGTCTACTAACTACTAAGCAAACATGCTCCATTTCCGACTGCATCACCTCTTTTCTGTGATCGCGGTGAGCGTTAGCCTGCCTCCCGATTCTACTAAACAAATTGTCTTTAAATAGTAATTGTTGCGATTTTATTTGTTAAATAACTGCCTCAAAATTGACAGTTTTTATTTATTTTTATACTAACTTATAATATTAGGTGGTTGTATTGTTCTAGTATAAAAAAATATTTAAAACTGTCAATTTTGAGGCAGTTATTTAACATTTAAATTCGCAACAATTACAATTTAAAAACAATTTGTTTAGTAGAATCGGAGGCCTGGTCAGATACAAAAAAACTTGTATTGAAGGTACTTTCTTACAGGAACTGGTACCTACCTTGCTATAACTGGCATACCGACAAGTAACACAACACCAAGATAAGCCGGTTTCACGTGTCATCAATTTCATAACGCGTGTGAATACTTGAATAGTGTAACCGGAGCCTTATATCTGCTAATTATATATAGTTAGATTAGAATAGCGTATTTGATGCCAGAAAAAAGAAGGAAAATTATAAATTCTACTAAAAATTGCTAACAAATTTTTTTAATTCATTCATTCTTTTGAGTGGGTATATAAATAGATTATATGAGTGGCTAACTCATACGAATGAATTTATGTTTGTGGTTAGCAATATTTAGAAGAATTTTTAATTTTCCCGCTGATTTCTTCCTACTGTTGGCCTCTTGGAAACACATCAGTCACATCAGTCACATCAGTCACACAGCGGGCAATGGAGAGAGCTATGCTCCGAGTTTCTTTGCGCGATAGAATCCGGGACGTGGATATTCGCCAAAGAACCAGAGTCACTGACATAGCTGTTAAAATTTGTAGCATGAAATACGCTTATCTATATAACTACTAGCTGCGCCTCGCGGTTTCACCCGCGTAGTGACGAAAAATGGTGATGATGATGATGATGATGAAAAGTATTTAGTAAAGAAGATTTTTATTAAATCATATAAGCGTTTCACCCGCGTAATGATTAAAAGTGGTGATGATGATGATGAAAAGCCTTTATCACTCTCTGGCTCTTGAGCTATACCCATGCAAAAAATCAGGTCGATCCGTTGTTCCGTTGCAGCGTGAAAGAGGAACAAACATCCATACATACAAACTTTCGCGTTTATAATATTAGTAGGATATAATATAACTAGCAGATGTAAGGTTACGGTTACACTGAATGTAGGCAAAATACCTATATAGGTAAGATAAAAAAATTACACATTTTTCTTTTTAGGGTTCCGTACCTCAAAAGGAAAAAAGGAACCCTTATAGGATCACTTTGTTATTCGTCTGTCCGTCTGTCCACCTGTCTGTCAAGACTAAGAGAAACAATAAAAAAAATATAGCTTATTTATTATTATTTATTTATTTAATACTTTATTGCACACTTACAAATTAAGTAGATATGTACAATTGGAGGACTTAATGCTAAGCATTTTCTACCAGCAGCATTTTTTTTTTTTTTTTATAATAAAAATATAACTATTAAATAACTAGGTCAACGGGAAGTACCCCATAGGTTTTGATTCCCTTTAATTTTGACAGACAGACATACAACAAAGTGTTCCTATATGGGTTAATTTTTTTTTCTATTGAGGTACGGAACCCTAAAAAACTAAACAAAAATCGGTTTAACAGACAGACAAACAGATACACACGTCAAATTTATAACACCCCTCTATTTGCGTCGGGAGTTTAAAAAACCGGACTAAATCGAAAAACTCCCGAAGGACACAAAAAAGGCTCAAAATTAGAGACTACATACTATTTACCCAAATGAAAATACAAACAAAGTTAATTAAGTGCAATTTTCTACCCAATTTATGATTTGATTCGCCCCTGGTCGAGGAGGGTAACAGCCGTGTAATCATTTATAATCTGTCTAGATAATTCCTGATAATTTGATTTCACCCCATGGGTGGAAAAGGGTGACGAAGGTGAAAAGAGCATTGATTTGAAACGTCTATGAATGTACAGCATAAATAAATTGTTGATACAAATAAATATATAGGTAACAAGCCGTTACCCGCGACTTTGTTCGCGTAGGCTTTCACCTAAACTGTCAACCCCCTTTTGTACCCTCATCATGTTTCATTATGTACATTGTTTCGCAAAATAACTACACCCGATAAGGAATCAACTTGCCAAATTTCAGCTTCGTATAGTTACAACACTTTCAACTAAAAGTTCAAGCCCCATTCTCACCTCCTTAGTGAGACTTTTTCGGAAAAAAATAATTACTGCGGTATTACCATTAACCTACCAAATTGCAATAATTGTCGCAGCAATCGCGTAACAATCATACAAAAAAACATACCTACAGTCGAATTGATAACCTCCTCCTTTCGTTGGTTAAAAAATACAACCTAATTGAGAATCTCATAGTCATAGTCATTTTATTCATAAAGCCAATTTACATGTCAAATTAAAAATAATAAATAATACAATAATAAATTACTAAAAATACTACTTAGTAGGTAAAATTAACATAACGTATATTGCCTCCTGCAATATAATCCTCCTTCTTTGAAGTCGGTTAAATGAAACGAGATTTATCCCCTAAATATCCACCGTTAGGGGTAAAAAAATCAGAGGGGAAAATAAACCTGTTTTGGAAATTAATGTTTCGACTTTACGGATAGTGTGTGAAATTCAATAAAACATTTTTTATAACTTAAAATAAATAAATATATGTATACTTTTTTCTTGTAAAGAATTGTGGTTTGCATCAAAGTCCCGTGCAGTTGGTACGTGGCTCTACCCATCTGCGTTGTAGTCTGTCCCTAGTACTCCCTAGAGAGCCAATTAAATTTATTAGCGGCAAATTGTCGGGATCTTACGTTACAAATTGGGTGTACTTGATTAGGAACTCTATGGTTGAAAAAGCTAGTGTTTTGTTTATTTATGATATTATACGGGAATTGCTATAATATATTACTATTGTTTTAAACGTTTATCGGGACAACCCTGCCATTTTTCAAGATCAAGTGAGGGTAGGAGAACAAAACACCCGCTCTTCTCGCCGGACTCACCCGCAGTGTTCAGTCAGCTCGTGACCACGGCCATTGTAACATGGTCGAAACGTCGAGCGAAAGGTACATATTTTTTACCTAAATTAAATAATACGTGATAAGTCCCGATAAACGTTTAAAACATGTGTTCAAATCGCGAAAGTTTAAAAATTACTATATTACTATTATCATAGATATAAATATACTAGAACAGATAACGTTTTGAATTACTTAATTGTTTTATTTTATTTATTTGGAACGCTGGTCACACGACATCGCAAGGCAGAAAATACCGACAAGAAGGGAGTTCGCTTGGGTGAGATGACTTATTACAGATCGCACTGCTTGATCGGAAAAGATGGCGAGCTGAAGAGGAGATACCCTAGCAGTGGGTGGAAAATGATTCATGATTATGATGATTTATTTGGAAGTCTGGTCTCATTGCAGTGGTTTTAATAGCTGTGTTGTGCGCCTATTGTAATACCACAATGTTATCTATGGTTAACGTCAAACATAGCAATCCAATCACAGAAAAGAGAAGTAAATAGAACGGAAACGAGAAGGAAAATCTGTTACCAGGCATTATGAGTGAACCTTGATTGAACATTCTTATTTAGATCAACGCGTCGAACTCCGCATCCAAAGAACTTGGACCTTACCTTTTTGGGTTAGGTCTCAAAGTTCTTTGTCAGCATACAGTTGCTAACTGATTTCGAATGACTCACGTTTCGTTTATATGCGTGCAACTAGCTACAACGCCTTGACAGCATTTCTAATTTAAACAAAAAAAAACTTTTCAATAGTCAAAATTGTTTTACTGGCTACCTACATTAGGTCACAAAATAGTAATCCAGTGTTGTCTTGTCACTCAAAAATTCTTGAACTATCCCGCCGCGCGCCGTTTTCCTGTGACAAAATCTGCTGGTTTCTAGTCGTGGGAACATCGTGGGAAGGACTGACTTCGCTGATCAAAATTGACATTTTATTGGACTGTCAACTTAACAAACCTACCGAGTTTTATGTAGTTAGTCGGACTTGAAATAGTACACACACCAGCCTCACTCGCAACGCTTGTTCGGCACAGCTTCGCTAATCAATATTGCCGCGAAATCTATACAATGTCAGAACATGTTTGTTCTAGCCGAATCAGTGCCAGAAAATATGTATATATACGCGACCATTACGCAGAAATCGTGTATATTTTCTGGAACCTTATTTTGTTATAAGTTCATTCTAAAATCATCATCATCAGCCAGAAGACGTCCACTGCTGAACATAGGCCTCTATCCTTCTACCATACCATAAAACCATACAGTGTAAAAACACAATGAATGCGTATTGGCCTTGTACCTATGCTTTAAATATACGCGTTCCTACAGATATGAATGTGTTTAGTTTTATGTCATTTTGCCCTAATTAGGGTTAATTTCCAGTGCCCTATACGATACACGTGACACCTACACTAACAGATTTATTGCCACAAAAAACTGCCCTTTCTCTGGCGAGGGCGGAAAGTGACGAGCTTTTTAAGGCTAGCTTACTGTGGACATACCTCAATATCCAATTGAATTAGAATATTTAGTAGTAAATATGGGTAAATCTAAGAATAAACAAATCTAGGGTGTCACGCTAGGCTAGAAGCCATGAATTCTTTTTCAATGTCGTAGAATACTTGATTAACAAGCTAACATGCTAATGGTTAGCTTTAATCTACTATATAAAAATAAGTCGGGTTTTCCTTCCTGACGCTATAACTCCAGAACGCACAAACCGATTTCCACGGTTTTGCATTCGTTGGAAAGGTCTCGAGCTTCGTGAGGTTTATAGCTATAGTAGCGAAGCCGAAGACCGAGCTCTACGCGTACGAAGTAGCGGGATTCAGCTAGTTAAGTATAGATAATAAAATATGCTATACATAACTCTGGAAGCTGACGTCAACCAATCAATCCTAGCCTTATTTGTTTCAGTTCTAATGCAATAGTACAATAATATTCTGATTTATTTTAATTTTAAAGATAACTATAGTAACAATGCGTGACTACGCTCACGTTGTGTATTAAACATGAAGGGTGCACATAGAATTTGATTTAATCTAACGAGATATAACTTTTTACAATATCTTTGGGCTCACTGCGCTCGTTTCTTTCATACCCCTCGCCCGACAATTTATCTTACGTTGGCCATATTAGAGCTTGCAATGCTCGCACATTACCTACTAAAATTTTCGCAACCGCTTCGCTCGCTTTTATTAGATGTACTAGCTTCATCCCTGGCCTCTGTAAAACAAAACCCCCAAATATAAAAGTGTAAAATCATGGTTTTAATAGAAATACTAGTTGATACCCGCTATTTCGTACGTGTTGAGCTCGGCCTTCGGCCTCGCTACTACGAACCGCTCGTGGAGCCTCAGGGACACCCTAATCACCTAGCGGTATAAAATATAATTTACGACCTATTCTCATAACTACCAAATATACATTTTAAAAAACATAAAAATTGGTCGAGCAGTTTCGGAGGAGTGCGGCCACAAACACTGTGACATGAGATTTATATATATAGAAGAAAGACTAGCTGCGCCCCGCTGTTTCACTCACGTAGTGATGATGATGAAGATGAAAAGTAGCCTATGTCACTCTCCAGCCTTTGAACTATACCCATGCAAAAAATCAGGGCG
Organism: Agriopis aurantiaria; assembly: GCA_914767915.1. Lineage (NCBI taxonomy): Eukaryota > Metazoa > Arthropoda > Insecta > Lepidoptera > Geometridae > Agriopis > Agriopis aurantiaria. The sequence goes on from OU612006.1 coordinate 6,752,529, forward strand.
ATCTGTTGCTCTGTCGCTGCGTGAATGACGACCAAACAAACCAACAAACACTTTTGCATTTATAATATTATACTAGCTGACCCGACAGACGTTGTCCTGTCCTAGAACTGTCATACGCGCGTAGTTAAAATTGTCGTAAAGTTTTCTGAAATTTTCCAATTTTATCGCTATTTTCTTATTTTTCTCTCCGTAAGAACCTTCTACAAAGTATTAGAAAACTTTAAAAAAAAAGACGAATTAAATCGGTAACGTCGTTCTTAAGTTATGGCGTGACCAAGGTAACGGATTCAATTTTATATAATTATATAGATAAACCCATAGAAAAAGAAGTTTTATTATATCTTATCTTACCTAGGGATATAATTGTGTCTTATCTATGTATTTCTTTTGCCACCCTTCGCAACTAATTTAAAAGCTTCACAAAACTTCATAAACATAATGAGGTGTCAGGTGACCAAAAGAAATCAAATAACCAAAGCTCGCAGCTGACTTTCAAACATTCTTTGTGTAAAAATGCAAGAAAATATCCACAGATATGTGTTATAACTTTTTGTCAATATTTTTGGGGTAATTTGTCATGTTCCTACCTATTTTCCCCGTTTTTTAGGGTTCCATACCCAAAGGCTGTAAATATGAATATTTTACTAAGCCTACAATGTCTGTCTGTCCGTCCTACTTTTAAACGGCTGTATCTTTCGAACCGTAATAGATAGCCAATTGAAATGTTCTCAGAATACCTATGTAATGTTACGGCGGATTAAATAAGAAATAATACTAAAGTCAAAATCCGCCGTAACATTACATATTCTGTGAATATTTCAACTGGCTATCTATTACGGTTTGAAAGATACAGTGGACGGACAGACAACGTAGGCTCAGTAGTAGGGTCCCGTTTTAACCCTTTGGGTACGGAACCCTAAAAACGGTAATACGGTAAACGTCAAACTTGGCATGACTATAGCACTCCGGACCCTAAAATGTTGAAAATGTGCGATAGAGATAATTATAGCCGGTGAGAGCAGCATGAAAATATTTTATAGAATATTTTATTTTATTAAAATATTTACAACCGCTCAGAAAAAGCAAAGAAGTTGTGCTAATTTTGCATAACTAAAGCAAAGAAGTTGTGCTAATTTAGCATAACTAAAACAAAGAAGTTGTGCTAATTTAGCATAACTAAAACAAAGAAGTTGTGCTAATTTAGCATAACTAAAGCAAAGAAGTTGTGCTAATTTAGCATAACTAAAGCAAAGAAGTTGTGCTAATTTAGCATAACTAAAGCAAAGAAGTTGTGCTAATTTATCATAACTAAAGCAAACAAGTTGTGCTAATTTAGCATAACTAAAGCAAAGAAGTTGTGCTAATTAAGCATAACTAAAGCAAAGAAGTTGTGCTAATTTAGCATAACTAAAGCAAAGAAGTTGTGCTAATTAAGCATAACTAAAGCAAAGAAGTTGTGCTAATTTAGCATAACTAAAGCAAAGAAGTTGTGCTAATTTAGCATAACTAAAGCAAAGAAGTTGTGCTAATTTAGCATAACTAAAGCAAACAAGTTGTGCTAATTTAGCATAACTAAAGCAAAGAAGTTGTGCTAATTTAGCATAACTAAAGCAAACAAGTTGTGCTAATTTAGCATAACTAAAGCAAAGAAGTTGTGCTAATTAAGCATAACTAAAGCAAAGAAGTTGTGCTAATTTAGCATAACTAAAGCAAAGAAGTTGTGCTAATTAAGCATAACTAAAGCAAAGAAGTTGTGCTAATTTAGCATAACTAAAGCAAAGAAGTTGTGCTAATTAAGCATAACTAAAGCAAAGAAGTTGTGCTAATTTAGCATAAACGAATTAAACATGTTACATTCTTTACTCATATGCCAAAACTGTTATTATATATGTTTGACAAATTGCCGGGTTATACACTGTTTTAATCAAATTCAAATTCAAATTATTTATTTCACGGAACATAGGGTGTTACAGTTTTAGTAATTGTGACAGTGTGTTAAGGTAAGGTTACGTTCGCCATGTTCCTACCGGAGGGTGTGCGAAATTGAAGACATATTACAGTTAATACATAATATGAGCACCTAAGTATTGTTTATAAATGGTAAAAGACTTTATGTACTAGGCTTTGATCGTCAAAGGTACCTACCTATAGGGACCTGTAAAAAGGCTCCAAAGGTTACATACCATTTGATAGATGGCGTGCTACGCTTTGTAAATCACGTGACGGATACGTTGCAACTTTAGCTTTTGAAACAATATACAGGTAACACGGTCGACTCAAAACTGACGTGGCGTGAAATGGAAACGTCACTCTACTCCAAAATAGAGTGAACATGACGCCGTGACGCGCTCGGAGAGATTTGTCACGATTGTTGGACAGTACCTGGCGGTAGGGTGTCATGTCAGATCAGATTAACAAGAGAGATAGGCAGGAGCAGATTTGCCTATAGGCCGAGTAGGCCCGGGCATAGGGCGGCAAAATTTAGTGGGCGGCAAAACTCAAACAATCAAATCAAGCTTGTAAGTCAACGCGATCAAAAGATAAGACCGTTAATATCGCATTACTTATAGGGTACTTCCCGTTGAATTAGAACCATGAAATTTGGCAAGATCGCATATATGAAATAACTATTAGTCCACATGCAACAAGGACGAAAACTGCAGGGTGGGTTCGACTATAGCTAAGCATCAAACCTGAGCGTTCGCTCCTGCCACCCACCTTATCATATCTCCCTTGTTTGCCTGATCTGAGGGTTTCATCATCCTTGGCCTATAACTATCTACAAAAGATGATTTATGTAGTGTCTGAAATACATATATGCGCTCCTAGCAAAATACTCCCCTGGAGCTCTTAACCCTACCCCTTGGTCCTGGTCACCCATTTATTGATCATCTCGTTTGCAGTTGTGTGCAGCTCAATATAAAAGTGTGCGTTTAAAAAATTAGACTTGCGTTTGACTGCCATCTCGCCTGATGATGCGGTCTACGTTGGAGCAAGCTTGCCTCGAAGAAACCGATTCACTCGTGATTTGAAGACACCCAGATTGTAACTATCGGGGAACACCCATTCAGGCAGCGCATTCCACTGACTAGCGGTTCGTACAAAAAAATGTGGAATTCAACGTTTGTAGAACTAGTAAGAATATGTCAGTGTATGCAATACGTGTGTACCTCGCCACCTTCAGTTTTTGGCAGACTTTTTTCGGTACTTGTTCGAGTTTAAGGCAAATCCAAGTTATAATAAAATTATAATGATTGGTTAAAGGCTAAATAGCCCGATTCGGAAGAAGTGTCAATTATTTTTGACACAGACGCTCTATCGCCTGATGTACGCTATTTCTATAACCCCTTCGGCCGCGTACGAAACTGGAGATTAGTACGTAACCAGTTGCGTAAAAATATTTTTTTTTTACTTGCACGAAACCGATGTTTCTTAGAAGAAAATATATTTTTAATAAAAATGTATTACGACGGAGGAGGTTTTATTCTTAAGGCGAGGTTTTTTCACTTTTAGCCCTGAAAACTCCGGACGTATGGCAACCCTACATTTGGGGGAAGGACATTCCATACCTTGCAGGAGTTGCAGGTCCGCGGTAGAAAGGAGCGGAAAACCGGACGGTGTGGGATTTCCGCTTTTGAAAGACAATATTTTTACAGGATAATGTCATCAGCTGGCCATTTCAGACAATACGATGGTGGCTCCACTCAACTCTACAGTGGGTGTGGGTCCCACTACTCCCACTGCACACTTTAAACCAGGCGCGATTGCGTTCCACCGTAGAAAATGCGACGTAGGTATTAGTTAAGGTTTACCACGTTAGATGGCACTACAACTTTGAGAATAGGGATGGGATGTGAAGTGTTTCATAAAATAATGTATCGATAAAATTACAACTTTAGATATAAATATAATTTTTCTAGAGCACTTACAATTCGTCGTGTATATGTTATGTCATGGTTAGTTGTTAAGTCTAAGTTTTGTTTGTATTTTAGATGTGTAATAATGAAAATATTGTATTGAATTGTAAGTCAGGAAAAAATCAACAGGTTAAGAATGATTGTTTACCAAGCATTTGTTTCGACGTCATTTATTCATAAAGACAATTCAATAAATGAACGCACTAAATTACAATAATTTTGAGATATGTTACTTAGATATTAGTCCGTGTAAGTCTGATGTCATTAGTTAAATAAAATAAAATATTTGGTGTTATTTAGTTAGGTTAGTTTTTGCGATAGGTATATTATACCCGATGTGAGAAGCCCGTTTTCTAATAAGCTGCTCTTATCTTAGTATATTTGTGTTTGGTCATTTAATTAACAATGACATCTAGCCCTTCACTTTACAATCATTATTAATAATTATGTATATAATAAGCTACAATACTTTACGCTATTGTTATAAGATCAATGTTACTGGAAGACAAATCGTATGGCATAATATAATAATTTTAGTACAACATTATTTTTAAATATAAATGCACCGACATGTACGTAATGCTACCAAACTATTGAGGAAACAGCTACGGGATTACAAAATATTAGGAAAATAGTATTACACTCTCATTCTACTAGAAAAAGTTTCAGAAATATTATTTCAAAATGAATGTAACGTTATATTAAGATTTTATAGAATTTAGAAAAGAATATAGTATTATTAGAATAGTAATTGAAAAGTGGCTTACGTATAGTCAAGAAATATTTACATTATGATAAAAGCCATGTTGTTATTATTATGAATAAATATATCGAAAAACACGAGTAACAATCGTGACTCAAAAAACAAAGCTGTTGACAGCTCCTTAGATATAAATCTGCAAAATGAAAGCTACGTTTATATACAGCGTTTAGCGAGCAGATAATAAATTAAGGACTATAAAACTAACTTAAAGCTACTTTTAACCCTAAATTATATTAAAAACTTACAATAAAACAGTAATCACAAAACGCGTGCGTCACACAACTTATAGATTACATGAAAAACGATATGTTAGTGGTAATTGATGAGTATTAGATACAATAATAAACAATAGGACAGTCTCTCGACTAATATACGTAAGCTTTACACACAGCACTCCCTAATTAGCAAAACTTGGCAACTAGTGTCTTAAATTGTAAGATATATTTTATACAGCTCTGTTATATTACATAATTTGTATTATCAAGAATGGAAAAAATCTAAAATAAATCGAATCAAAAATTGTCAAAATATTTTATAATGTTATTTGGAAGTTAATATAGAGGTAGTTTTATTGCATGCGAAGTCAGTGTTCCTTATAATGACTTAATCTGTAAAGAAAATACTCGGCATATTGCTGTTATACCTACAGGAACTTTTGTCTACGTAAAACAAATCGTGTATAAGATATTATATTTTTATGTATCGAGAAGTGTCACGATAAGAACAAAATGAAGTACATGTTAGCTGATATAAACCTATTGGAAGTTTCTGAGTAAGTCACTATTTTTATGAAAAAAGTAATATATTACACATTTACAATAATAATCAATACTTAGAACTACAAAAACACTAGTATCAACCAAGTTTTGCGCACATTACAACATCGAAATTTCAGCCATATGTGTCTTTACGACGGCATTCAATAAAAACGTAGTTATTGCTTGTACACGTAATATCTTCTTTTATAATAATGTCCACTACACGCAAACAATGTCAAATTATTTTTAAAATTACACATGAACGTTCGATAAACTTCTTTTAGATAATAACTATAATATGTTTTGTCATCTCGTTGACAAGAAATACCTCGTGACAAAACGATACATATGATATTTTATCTAAAACAGGCATATCGAACGTTTTTGATTAAGACCACAATAATATACAAATTATCGATAAAATTATGTTTTTATTATCATCTGATATGTACGCTAGTGTGATACTAATATAATAACTAATTAATTCTAGGCAACGTTCACTCCAAACCAATCAAAAAAACCTACATCTACAATAATATTTCGAATAAATGTAAGCCAATTTTCTTAACCCAAATTAAAAATTTAATTAATATAATCCTATGGGTTAATTTGGGGTTAAATATATTTTATACATATTATTCAACATTTAACAACAATTAATTTTACTTCTCTGTATAGACAAAAGCGGATTTCCATAAAAATACATATTAATATTTCATGCAGCTATGTTATAATGATTTGCTGCCATGTTACAATTAATAAATGTATTCTTTCATAAAACATCAACACTTACGCATTTTATACTTACTAACTTAACTTATCGATAATATGCGAACATCCCTAAGTTAAGTATGGCGTAAAATAAATAGTTTTTCTCTGTTATGTACCTAATTGTCACTTTTTCTTGAATCATCAACAGTTGGTCTACCATCATCCCAATAACAACAGTGGCATCATTTTTGTTAAACTTCAATAAAAACTTTAATAAATAATAAAATATAGTCAAACTAGTATTTTTTCCAATTTTTTCACAAGAAAACGCCAAGAATTGTATAAATTATGTATATGGCAACACAGAATATAGTCTCTACAATGGCCCTGATTCACTAACTACAAACAAGCTCGTAACGCGGCGCGTTAAAGGGCGTAAGCCCTAGGGAATAGAGACCACATTTTTAGAGGTTAACTTAACGCGACGCGTTACGTGTACGTTTTAGTTATTGAATAAAACGCCCTGTTGGCCCTGATGTTGAATACGATCAACTATTCATTCTACCGAATAATTAATTTCGTACCTAAAACAATTTGGACACTTGCATCTTGGATTGTTTGTTTGACATTGACCAAAAAAAAATTGCCATCATAAAGAAAAGCCTTGTGACAAAATATACTACTTAGTTTAGTTTGACTACCAACATCTTATATTACATAGTATGTCGCTTTCATTAAGATTTGATCAAGTCAAAAATATAGGTGTATAATAGTCATTTGGTACAAGGGAGGTCTATAAAATGGAGGTTGATTGAGTAGATATAGATTGGGTTTAAAAATTAATTATATTTTACGTTCGCTCTTGCTTAGCACTCGCCAGTCGCCTCGAGTTAGTTTGCATTTTCTTCAGCTTTACAATAAGTAATAATTAACTATTTAACTAACACTAAAACTACAAAATTATCAAATTTTAAGATTTTTAAGAGCATTTCATGGCCTGTGTGTTCATCTTTTTCGATGTCATATCCAACATATTGAATAACCTCCTTTCTTTTCTAAAACTCATGGTTTCAAACAAAATCTTGTTCCATTTTTCTTTGCACGGCATCATACGTAACACTATTTAAAAACCATTTATTATCAAAAATCAAAATAAAATTCCAAATTCAAAGAAATCAAATCCTATTGCTCATGCATTCCATCGTCGTATTAAACCTTTTTAAATCTTCAAGTAGGTACTTACCAACAAACTACATAACGTTATAACCGGCAAGCGGGCATACCGCGGTTGCAATAACCCAATGACAATTTATATTATCTTTGCAATAACCTAAACTGCGCCAACAACTACTTTGGACAACGATTAGCTCGACACAAAGCAGTTCTACAAACTTTGCAGCACTTCTCAAATCAGGTCGTTCCTTTGCACATCAAAAACTACACCTTTATTTTCCAAAATTAAAACATTCTCAGACAGTATGTAAAAATATCTCACAAAACTAAAGCAACTTAAGACGCTCTTTTCCGACTTTTAGCAATTATGGTCATTCTAGTTTAAGTGTGCATACCTCCATGGTTAGCTTAAAATTACAAAAATAGTCTCATAACAAAATTGAATGTTTTATCTAGGAAACCCATGAGACCGAAACACGATTAAGCACATTTCGCTCGATAGAAAAAAGAAAAAAAAAAAGTGGCATTGATTTGCGCTTTTATCCCTGTTTTTTTATTCATTCAATTACCTATTTACTAAATTATTTCTGCGATATCTTTATTTAAGATTTCATAATTATGAAGGAAACCGCAGAGGTACATTTTACATTACATCTATACTTTTACCCCAAAAATAGAAGTAGCGAAACGCACGACTGTGTGTAAGCGCCTTGATTTTGCTCCACTAAATGCGACTTTAATACAATAACCCAAGGATTATGGTCATCTGTAGTAATAAGCGTTGCTTAAAAGTGGGAAAACTTCGCCTTAAGATAAAATGGACCAAATCCTACAAGTAAAAAAATCACGTCCCGTTTCACGTTCACTCCATCGTGTCATATTGAACCTTCTTAACCTTCAAGTATCTCCAGACCGCGTAACCCACAAGAGTGCCAGCTGTTGCGATGGCCAGCGCTGCTCCAACTGCCACAGGGGCTGCTTCAGATCGCGCTCGGCCAGATTCGGAGCAGTGCCACGGTGGGCCGAATTCGCCTGATCGCTTGAACATGAAGGGTTGAAGGCGCATTTGTCGTAGATAGAGTTTAGCTCGGTGGGCGTCTGAAGAACTGGAATGCGATAAAAAAAAATACATGCTTAAATCATCGGGAATTTGAAGCCTGAGTCGGGAACAGGAGAACAGAGAGGTGCTCCATACATGGAGGCATTATTTGGTAACCAGTAGGTACTAATACCTTCCATAAAGATTATACATTACAATAGCAGCGAAGAATGAAGAAATGTTCGTAAGTGTACCTACTCTACTTGTGAGTACAACAGGGTTGTGTACAACAAGCAACATGCTGAGCCAAGGGCGTCGCCAAGGGGGGCAGGGAGGGGCATCCCCCCCCCCCCCCCCCCAACCCCCGAGATAAAAAAGGCCAACTGCAAAGAAACCAAAGTCCTAAGGCCGTGCAATTGTCTTGCTTTGCCGATAAATCCCGCGCGTCAAAACTAGAATAAATTCACTAGCACTAGTACAACCAAATACAACCAGTTCCTCCATAATATTAACTTGCCCCCCCCCCCCCCCCAGAAATGAATACAATAGCCAATAATTTTTGTATATATGATTTTCCTGTTTGTCGGGCCAAGGAGAGCAGCAGGTAGGAATAATCTCTTCTTACTTGATAATTATCGTCTTTAGCAAGATTGACCATTGGAGCGGCAGGTCTTTTGAGCCAGTACTTAATGACACAATCGGGTATGTCACAAAATCTCTGCTAGTCTGTGGAATGCGCTGCCTGAATGGGTGTTCCCCGATAGTTACAATCTGGGTGTCTTCAAATCACGAGTGAATCGGTTTCTTCTAGGCAAGCGTGCTTCACCGTTGACCGAATCATCGCTTTATTTCAAGCGAGTTGGCGGTCAAACGCAAGCCTAATATAAAAACCGGACAAGTACGAGTAGGACTCGTGCTCTGAGGGTTCCTTTGGACGGAACCGGAGCGCGAGTCCAAAAAAAAACTAACTGAAGTTGTAATATTGAAAGACAAACTTAACTTTGTGGTTGACTATAAGGTTCTTCCATACATTCCAACTACAAAATGTAAGTTTATAATAGCAAATTATTATTTTTAAATACTATAACTTCAAATTTGTAACTTTCGGATTTATTCCTATATATGTACTATAAGACTTTGCCTTTTGCCAAATTTCATGATTCTAGGTCAACGGGAAGTACCCTATAGGTTTTGATTTCCCTGTGAAATCGCAAAATATACGACATAAACGTTCATATCTTTTGATTGCGTTGACTTACAACTTTTATTTTTTACAGCCGAAAGAAACCGTAGACCCAAGTATTTAGTATAAATTTCAACTTGCTACCTTTACGCGTTCTTGAGAAAAAGGGTCTTGACAGACGGACAGACAGACGGACAGACGGACAGACGGACAGATAGACGGACAGACAGACGGACAACGAAGTAAGTATAAGGGTTCCGTTTTTTCCTTTTGAGGTACGGAACCCTAAAAATGTAACCATTTTGACTTTTCTTACCTTACATCGTCCTCAGTAAGATTTATCACAGTCTCAGTGGGACAGAAGAAGGATTTGCCGACGGGCGTCGGGAACAGCAGAGTTCTCGAGTCGGTACTCTGTAACACTCTTCGGCCTTGCTTTGCTGCGTGCTCGAGGATTCTCGCACTAGAGTTGTAGGATAGCTTGAGACTTTCAGCATACCAGCGCTCACCGCCTGGGGTCTGAAAACAAACAAGTTATAAGGTCAGACTACAAAAGAGGCTTATTTTTTTTTATTTTTTTTATTTTTTTTTATTTTATTTTTTTTTATTCGGAAAACTAACAGCTACTTAAAAAACATATTTGATTATATATACATAACTTAAGGCTAATTAAAAAATTTCACATATAGGAACTGTATTTGTGCATGGTAGATGTGTACGAAACTTATTTAAAAAAGGAATAAACAAATTAAGAAAAGAAAAATAACATATTAGTTAGACTGAAGCGACCTACGAACAACTGCCCCCTCGACCCGCAATAGATAAACCAAACAAACTACTTAGTCTATTTAGTTCATCCATCACGAGTCAAAGAAACAATCGTGCATAAGTCGCTTAAGTCTGAACGCCGATGTATTAAACAGATCTACATCAATTTCTCTGGCCAATGTATTATAACACCTGCACGCTCTAATTAAATAACTGTTCTGCCTGTAGCTACATTTTACTAATGGAATGTGAATTAGATTAGGTTTTCTAATTATAGTTATATACCGTATACACCGTGGTGAAGGATGCTGACGGAGACTGAAGGAGACGCCTGGTTCTTCGTAGTAGATATCAGTGCGCAAAGTTTTTCACATTTTTTGAGCTTAAATTTTTTCGAGCGGGCGCGAATTGATTGAATTACTTTTGAGTCTCCAATCACAAGCGCCATACGATCATCAGCCAGAAGACGTCCACTGCTGAACATAGGCCTCCCCCTTTAACCTCAACACTGAACGACAACCTGCCTTTTGCATCCACTGGATGCCAGCGACTCTTACTATGTCGTCGGTCCATCTAGTGGCCTACCTACGCTGCGTCTTCCGGTTTGTGGTCTCCATTCAAGAACCTTTCTTCCCCATCGGTTATCGATTCTCCGAGCGATGTGGCCTGCCCATTGCCACTCAACTTGCAAATTTTAACAGCTATGTCGGTGACTTTGGTTCTTTGACGAATATCCACGTTTCGGATTCTATCGCGCAAAGAAACTCCGAGCATAGCTCTCTCCATTGCCCGCTGTGTGACTCTGAGTTTTTCTAAAAGGCCAACAGTTAAGGACCACGTCTCAGTACCATACGATACCCCCGATAAATAGCATCCATAGTAATGCTGGTCTTACCTTGGCAAAGTACCATTCTAGGACGAATTCCTTGAAAGTGAGCACGAGGGTCTCGGCGTCACCTTCTTTACACACTCCAGTGACTTGAGCGTTGTTGGGCACGAAGGTGTTGGCGTCCTGAAAACAACAAATTGAAACATGCAAATTTTTTTCCTGTTTACATTGGTTGCCACTACACTTGCTTCAAAATATTCATTATATTTTTGTGAATATCCATGCAATGTTTGAGAAAAGCGCAATCCTTGGTGGTTGGTATGCTGGTTTCGGCCCTTGTTTTTACGTTCGTCCATAAATGCCTATGTTATGTTATCTGACGCAGTTGCTTCTCCAGAAATGTACTATTTTCTTCTTTTTCTGTATCTATACTAATAATAATAATATTATAAAGAGGAAAGATTTGATTGTTTGTTTGTTTGTTTGCATTGAATAGGCTGCAAAACTACTGAACCGATTTGAAAAAAAAATTCACTGTTGGGAAGCTACACTGTCCCGGGTGACATAGGCTATTTTTTTTTATATCCCTATTAAGTAGGGATACTTACTAAAACTCCAATAATGTAACCCAAGGTGTAAAAAAATAAGACTTACACCCGTGCGAAGCTGGGGTGCGTTGCTAGTTATACCATATATAAAAATGAATCCCTATTTACCTTGGTCACGCCATAACTTGAGAACGACTTTACCGATTTCATTCATCTTTTTTTAAGTTTTCTAATACTTTGTAGAAGGTTCTTACGGAAAGAAAAATTAAGTAAATTGCGCAGAAAATTGGAAAATTTCTGAAAACTGATCGACTATTTTAACTTCGCGCATTTGACAGTTCTAAGACGACAACGTCTGTCGGGTCAGCTAATTTTACATAAATTATTTTTATAAAAAAACTGAACTGAAAACATCGTGAGAGTTGCAGCAATGGATGCAGATGGAAGGTTGTCGTTAAGTGTGGAGGTCTAAAGTGATAGGGTAGGCCTATATTCAGCAGTGGACGTCTTCTGGCTGATGATGATGAAACGGTAACCGCCATCTATGGACACCTGCATCACTAGCGGTGTTTTCTAAACTTTGTCCAAAAAGTTTGTAGACAACCGTTATAAACTCTCCATGTTGAAACTAGGTTGAAACTTCGACCAAAAATGTATAGACGGGCCATAACCATTGAACTTGCTCAGTAAAAACGAGTCAAAACCGTCGGACATATACTTCAACACATAATTATAACCATGTACAGTCGCATTTTTTGAAGATTACAAAATATTTTGACACAACATTTGTTACAAAAAATAGATAGCAGTTTTTTGTTGTGTATTTACACTTCGGGAAAGCACACGAAGGGATAATTTTGTCAGATGTTTCGTTATCATGTAACAATAGTCTTGTGTCGCACTTCCTACGGCTAGAGACCGACTGAAACGAAGTGAGCGCCGGCGCTCATTTTGTAATCTTCAAAATACGCTCCTTCTGGGCCAGTCCATTAGTTTTATTTTGGTCGAAGGGTTGGAAGACCTCGGGGAAAGGACTTCCACACCTTGCATTTATGTGTTCTTGGTTCTACTCACCGCCCGCTCGTTGAGCTTGGTCATGTAGGATATATCAAGAAGTGCGTCGACAGTGAGCAGGATGCAGGTCTCGCCGGCGCCGCCAATCAGCCGGTACGTCGCTGTCTCCAAGTTGCGTTCCGTACCTGCTGGCTCCTGAAAAACAAATAAACGACTTCTGTTGAAGTTTAATAAACGGGATTCATCGGGAGTATTTAGGTATGTGGGAGTATTAGTTTGTTAATTCGGGCCACCATCAAGGTAGATAGCATATTCAATGAAAAATAATCACTAAAATTGGTTCACAATCGGCGAAGATATCAAGTAACATACACAAAACATAACAAAACCTCCCCCTTGATCTCCTTTATTCGTAATATTAAACAAAACTAGTCTTAATCACAGTCAGAGTCAAGCAAAGTAAGATCTTCAAGGTTATAGTGATAGTGTTATCATTAAAAGCATTTTTAATTTTCCCGCCGTTTTCTTACGACTATAATTACATTTATAATTTTAAAGTCAAAACCGAAAACTAAATCCCCAGTTAATATTAAACATCACTGTTTGGGCTTTAAAACTTAATAATCCCGCTTTGGCTAATTCTAAGCGGCCATTACGCGAGCCTAAAGACCGTTGAAGCGAGGTTTACGATATGAATTAGTAACGAGATTAGACTGTTTACTGGTTCCGGCTTATCCTTTACGACAGAAAGACCGTCTCCCATTAGACCAGGGGTGTCCATCATACGGCCCGCGGGCCACAATGCGGCCCGCCAAGGTTCCTAATCCGGCCCACGAATTAGTCAAAAGTTGGGTAACATTTAACTTTTTTTAGACGTAATTTTTTAAATAACGGAAATTCATTTTATCTATATCATATATATCAGTGTGCCTGTGCATGTAGTTACAAGTGAAACCTGCTGTGAATTCCGCCAAAATGTTATAATTATGCCCTTTCTACCATTTTACTTATATTAGTCTTGATTTGCTCAGTTACAAAACATCTTTTGGCCCGCCATAGTTACAAAGTTAATAAATCCGGCCCGCCACAAAATTTAGTTGGACACCCCTGCATTAGACATACACTCAACACAACCGGGCTAGTCATGAAAGCTTTGCAGTCACAGACTAGGTAAGTTATAGAAAGTCTTTGCTTGCAGTAGGTATAAGCAGTGGTCGAATTGGACTTACTAACGAACCGGAACGCATTTCCCTTGAAACCTTGCGAACTTTTAACCGACTGTCCAAGAAGAAGGGTAATGGTTTTGTGTTGTATGTGAGCATGTAAGTATGTTTCTGGGTTCCTGTAGTACCTCCTGTAGCCTAAACGGCTTGACCGATTTTGACGAGTGAGGTGTCATTGGATTTCTTTACGAAACGGAACGGTGATTTCACGAACCGGCGTTCTGGTGCGTTCCGGTCCATTTCGAGCTCATAGTGCTGTTTTATCGTGTGTGTTTTCGAAGTTGCAAATTTGGATTTACTCCACCCTTACTGGTCCATACAACCAAGGATCCATCATTAGTCTTATCTTTCATCCTCATCATTATCATCATCATCATCATTATCCATCATCATCGTTAGATCCAGTCAGTCTATCTTCCTTGATACAACATACTAAATAAACCAGCCAAGTGCGAGTCAGGCTCGTGCACTGAGGGTTCCGTACCACCACAAAATACAATAAGCTTGTCCAAGTTATTAATAACGCCTTCCAACATTGTCGAAGCAATTGCTACGCAGTTAATTACTTTGCTACAGGCGCTCGCGTATAATAAATTGGTAATGAACAGAAATTTGTCACCGACTCGCACTTGGCCATTATTTATTGTTTGTTGTTATACTTTAGAGTATGTACTACAATCGTGCCAGGTTTGACGCTTGTGCGTATTATCATTTTTACATTAGAGCAAATACAAAAAAAAAGTAAAAAATATGTTTGTTGTATGGGGACCTCCCTTCCGTTTTTACTTTTTGACTTTTTTGTGTTTTTTAGTTAATCCGCCGTAACATTACATATTCTGTGAAAATTTCAACTGGCTATCTATTACGGTTCGAAAGATACAGCCGTTTAAAGGTAGGACCGACAGGCATCGTAGGCTAAGTAATAGGGTCCCGTTTTTACTCTTTGGGTACGGAACCCTAAAAATACAGTATGACCAATTTCTCTGTAGAAATAACTACGTGCACAGATTGCGCCTGTAGAAAAAGTAGGTTATCAATTTGTCCAGAAAATATGATCTGTAGATCAGCTAATCACGAAGTATTTAAACATGATCCAAGAAAACGAGGTCTAGCGCTCCGGGAGTTGACACTCAATTACGTCACTGTTCAGTTGCCACTTTATTGCAACAAACACAGATAGTGGGAAACAACATTGTTAATAATCTATTCGATAAATTACTAAAAGCATTTCAAATGTCATTTGTTTTGTCCGCTCAAAGCAATTCAAGTTAAGCACGAATTTACATTATTTATATCAAAACCACATTGATTTATTGGATTCCCACAGGTAATATACGGAGATTGGGAAGTTACAATGTCACGCTACTGGTAATACAGAAAATCAGCTGTTTCATTTTCATAGTGGTTCCGCCATTGTTTCGTGTATGTCATCTCTCTCGAATTACTTATTCTGCCCTTGCTTATGCACGTGTACGTGAATCCATGGCATCGATGACGTCAGTGGGTGTCACCCACTTGATTTTTTTCTCGGAGCGCTATACCTGGCAAAGTATATTATTACACCATGTATTTAAATTAGTATTACCGTCGAGCCCCCCGGCGCCACTGTGGTCTTGCTGTACTTCGTGACCCGAGGCCTCCTTGTTGACGCCTGACTCTCCAACTGAAGACTCTGCGCTGAACATATCACCAACACTGCCAAAAACAACATCAAAACACACTTATTTCAAATCCTTCAACATCACTAAACGTTCGTTTAAAACCGTAAAAAACAAAAAAATATCCCGCATCTAAAATAAGTCAATAAAAAAAATATTGGCAAATGAAAGAAACTGATACAGCCACAAAACAAATGAAAGATAAATAAAATAAGAATGGATGGTCGCTACGTTCGCGTTGGTTCATAAAGGACTGGCACAGATGCATACAATGGTTTGATGTTGATTTGATCAGAGAAGTGCCACTAACTTATCGATAGGATCCTTGAAGTAGGAAACTATTTAGCACAATTCATCTCTGTGGGCGATTGAAATTATTTTTAAAATCTTAAGTCATCTAGGTATACCTAATAACTATAAATAATTATTACTAACTTTGAGTAATCTTAAGTAATACCGTTTTTAGCTTTATAATACTGTTTAGGTACTATTGAATAAAAAAATGCGTAATACTGTTTAATTCATCATCATTTCATCTGTTTAAAATTTAGTTTCGATGTGTGCATGGAATATCGAGCGCAAATGTTATGTTGCTGCCTGAGCGCATGCTAGGGCACTAAACACTAAACAAGCACATAATCTACTTTTCTTTCAACTAATTCTAGAGTCCTTTTCCACGGCAAACAGCGGAACTAAATTTCCATGTTGTAGTTGTCAGGTGTTGTCACTGTGTTTGGACGCTAGTGAGATTTTTATTAATTTTCCATCGTTAAAGAGTCGTGTACGATGCCAAAAGTTGTTAAAGTTCTACTCGAGAAATGATACTGATAGTGATTGATACGCGATGACAGCGCCGCGTCTGGGGGACTTCAAACATGAAAAGCACTCTACTTACCGTGATAAAATATACTACCTACTCAAAATAAAAACTCAACTTAATGAAACAACGTTTAATTCATCTTCTCCTCAAACATTTAAAACTTACAATTATACAAATATTGTACAAGTGACGTTAATATAAACGCGTGTAAAATAATTGGTATCTTCATATTAGTATCTGTTTCACTGATGAACTAACTACTACTACCTATTTTAAGACTAACACCTACACAGTTTTACCATACATTATTTCTGATTACTTTCATCAAAGGAATAAAATATCGATAATTTTACCGACACCCGCTTTGTTACCCCGTCACTACGTTCGTTAGATGCGGAAAGTTTATCTCGAGAGCGTGCTGGAGCGTGCCTTACAAATTGCATCACTCCTTACCTACTTACATTTTGGTACATAGGTACCTACATTGCCTAAATTTTCATAGAATATGTAGTGTTTTTTTTTATATAATTAGGCTTGCGTTTGACCACCATCTCGCCTGATGTTAAGCGACGATGCGGTCTATGGTGGAGCACGCTTGCCTAGAAGAAAGATACACCCGTGATTTGAAGACATATATTGTAACTATCAGGGAACACCATCGATCTAAGTAAGTATAGGTATGTACTACGTGTACCCATTTATAGATGTTTAGCCTGATATACATATTCTAATAATAATATTGAAGTGAACTTTCCGACCTACTCTACTTGATCCAACCTTGGTTTAGCTAGCCTATAGATACCCAGGGTATTCTCCAGCCGAGGTCTTTGACGTCATTTGATTAAAATGGCTTCTAGCCAAAATTGGGTGCACGTAAGTATTTTCAATTTTCAGAAGCATGAATGAAATTGAATGTAGGCAAGTATCTATTCTTGGATCGAAAACTTAAACAGTTTCTCGATATGGTTATTCTAATACTGCACAATCTCTTCTCTACATAGTATAAATTAAAGTCGCTTTCCGCGTCTGTCTGTCTGTCTGTATGACCTGGTTAGGTAGTAGATATGTGGCTGTGGTCGTAGGTATACTTGTTCTGAAAAATTCATTATAATTTAAAGTATTCCCTGGAGCTATTACTACAGATTCATTAATTGATTCTTGTAAGAAGTTCTTTTACAACACCTCCAGTCAGAAAAGTAATAAAAATGTAGCCAGCATAAAAATTAAATTACCCGACCGGGAGTCGTAGCCGTGAAGTTGACAGCACTAAGACCGGGAGTACACCTCAGATGGTCTCGTATATCGACGGGTAAGAGACAAGACAAATTGATCGAAACGCTAAGCAAGTGGTGTATCCGCGCCCAAATAATAAAGATGGATTTTATGGTTTTTCTATAGTTTTACTTGACTCACATACAATCTTTCCATGTGATAAAAGTAAAAAAAGTTTAAATACTTTTTAACCGGCTCAAAAAAGGACGGGGTTCTCAATTCGGTTGTATTTTTTAAAAGTTTTTTACCTCTGAACTCCGTCATTTATATAACGATTAGTTTTTTTTTATTATTATTATTATTTGCAAGGGTTATACTTTCATATTGGTCCTAAAAGAAATTTCATCCAAATCGGTTCTGTAGTTTGGTTTTGAAATCAAAATAACTGGAAAAAATA
Organism: Agriopis aurantiaria; assembly: GCA_914767915.1. Lineage (NCBI taxonomy): Eukaryota > Metazoa > Arthropoda > Insecta > Lepidoptera > Geometridae > Agriopis > Agriopis aurantiaria. Next base: position 6,770,602 of record OU612006.1, read on the forward strand.
TGTCATCCCAGTAAATCAAATTGCGTATCTACTACCTGCTTATTATTTTGTAGTCGATTATTTAAATTGATAATTATTAGAAAACAAACACATGTATATCAAAAAGGGTTTTTTTTTAAATAAAATTTCAAATTACTGGATAACCATTTTTTTAAGTGTATAATAAATAGGACGTAAGGAATAATCGAAATTGTGTTTGTGTGTGTTTTTCTCTTTCCTTTCCATTATTATTATATTTGTATTTTCTTTCTTTTCTCTACCTTCCCTTCCCTTCCTTTTCCTTTCTTTTATTTTCTTTAGTTTAGTAATTATTTATTTTTACTTTAGTTGTGTAGGTAACTGTGCAATGTTATATATAGGTGCAATGGATATGTGGCCATTGGTGGTATCAAATTGCAATCGTCCTCTCACAAATCAAGTGACTCACTTTTTTATAGTTATTTTATTTATGTATTGTAAAATAGAAAGAAAAACAAAACTTGAACTTTCACTGACCTAATGTTACCTTAATCACAGCTTAATGTTGCCCATAGCCTCTATAGAGATAGGTATAATTATGTAAAGCTATCATTGAACTAAAATCACTAAATACCAGCGTATTTCTACTGACACATAAGTGACGTTCCACCGCGACACGCTCTTTGTTGCTAACCCTTAGCCGGGTGTTGGCCGAATGATGGCCACTTCATAATACACGAAAGTGGACTGTACGAGTACTCTGCTAGTTAGAATAAAAAATGAAGTGACCATTATTTGTCGAATGCCTGGCTAAGGGCTAATATATATATATATATAATATATAGAGCGCGGCCTACGCATGTACTTAATACAAAAACTTTATAAAATATGCCAAAAGTCTTCTTTTTAACTGACTTCGAGAGGAGGTTATCAATTCGACTGTATGTTTTTTTTAAAATAAATTCTTAGGATGCAGGTATCGTCTACTACGCGGTCAGTTGGCCGCTTGCCATTAGGCTTGCCTGCTGTGTGGCCCTGGCTTAAAGCAGATGTAATTTCAACGGCTACACTCCGCTCAAGTGCTAAGTTCTAATTAGCTTAATGAATTGCCTGTACTTGGGAAAGTTAAATCACTTTGCTCAACATTCGGATAGAGGTTTCTCTAGGAGTAGGGGTAGGTGTACATCTTGGCAAAAAAGTCTTGAAATGCTTCGACCAAAACAAAATTAATAGACGGGCCATAACCATTGAACTTGCTCATTAAAAACGAGGCAAAATCGTCGGACATTATACTTCAACACCTAATTATAACCATGTACAAGTACATTCGTTACAAAAAAATTATAGCGATTTTCTGTTATGTATTTACACTTCGGGAAAGCACACGAAGGCATAATATTGACAGATGTTTCGTTATCATGTAACAAAAGTCACATGTTGCACTTCCTACGGCTAGAGACCGACTGAAACGAAGTGAGCGATGGCGCTTATTTTGTAATCTTAAAAAATGCGCTTCTTCTGGGCCTGTCCATTCATTTTATTTTGGTCGAAGTTGAAATGTAATCAATTTTTTTTGACAATTCTGTGGAAAACATGTGTGTGAAAGAATTTCATCCAATCATCTCCTACAGATGTATTGCAGGGTTGCTATAGAACCATTTGCGATAGTGGCGCCCCAATTCATTTCTACTCTTTTTTGCCAAGCTGTACCTAATTAAATATCTAGATGTATAGATGTATGTAACCATTTATATAAGTCTACTGCAGCGACAGGCAACTAGGTAGAAACATACGCCAGGGCTGGCGCACTCCGCCCTTTACGTATGAAGCTACAGGTATTCTGCAAACGTGATAATATGATGAAATCCTGTCAAATTCTCGGTGCATTCTCCTCCTTTTAGCGGCAAAACGTAAACAAACTTCAAGGGAGAGAGAGAGTCCTAGAAGAGAGTTTTTGGATTCATTGTATTTTTTTTATAAAAAATTATTATAAGTAATAAATAAGTCACTGATGCAGGATCGAAACGTGTGCCGTCAGATTGTAAAGCGCACTTGCTACCGCTTGGCCACCATAGCTCATAATGGTGGATTATTTAATGTTTAAAAATGTGCCAACGATTTCCATCTTGGCCATAAAATTCAATAAAAAAAATTTAAGTAAGTTTTCTTTTTATTAAAAGTCATGAACCAAAAGTTGTTAGTAAATAAGTACGTTAAGCATAGGTACTTACCTATGCTTTTGGGAAGCTGTATGCGAGAGCAATTACCAATAACCATGTACCTAAAGCAAGTTCTGATTTTTCTGTGTAACTGACAGAAGAAATAATAAATATCTCGCGAATCAATTTATTTCGGTCACGTGCGAGCGCGCCCGACCCGCGAGTTTCATTATGGCAACACAGGGAACCAGCGAAGTGTAGTTTCCAACTCCCAATCCCGCGGGAGATATTGGAATTGCAGGGAAATTGCAGGTCGAAGTTGCTATGTAGATTATACCTCAACTTATGTAGGTTAGGTATAGGTATAGTACATACTATTATTTCTTCTGTGCCTTCAATGGCTTTAATATTATACAAGGTTCCAATGATCGATGGCACTAAGCCAATATATAGAGATCATTGACGATAGCCCGTTGGTCCAGTTGGTAGTGAACCTGCCTTCTGCGCTTGGGGGTGTGCGTTCGAAACCCACGTAGGACAAACATTCATGTGATGAACATTTGTGTTTGTTCTATATCTGGTGGTTAGTATCTAAGTATTGGTTTATAACTAAATATCTATATAATATGTATGTATATCAGTCTCTGGCAGCCATATAACAAGCTTTGCTTCGTTTGGGGTCAAATGACAGAGTGTGCAAAAATGTCCCGAACGTTTTTTTATATATTTTATTGTACTCGTAATTACATATTAAAAACTCTTAAGTTTATGACTAACAATGAAATCACGGGAAAAAAACAGGTAGTTTTGCTGTAAATCACTTATATACTTACCTAACTTTAGGGCTTCAGACAAAGCCCCCCTAAATAAAATAAGGGATATAAAAAATGTACCCGCGTCGTAAATCATGGCGACGCTCATTCTCCTTTACAACCTTTCAGGTTTTTGAGTAATCTTTTACAGCCCTAAAGGGACTATGGACGATACAGGCATAACGTTTCAGAGTATTCTGGGTATAAATAGGTAAACACCCACGACAAATCAAATCGTACGGATCCCGCATAAAAAAATACTTTCTCTGTATAATCTGTTTTACAGAAAGTATAGCGATAAAACTAGCAGAATGCACAAACCGTGTGGAGCCTCAAACGTAAGCGAAAAAATACACGTTGAAAATTCCCGCGCCGCACAATAAGCTTAGTGTTGCCTAAAATTAATATCTACCCATTAGACAGGGAATTAATTTTATTTTCACCACAATGTGTGTGTTTTACATTGTGTATTTTTTCTTTCAGTATTCTTTTTCTGTTCGAGTCAACCTATACCTATATACCTATCTATTATAATATTAATACTTCTGACCAGTAGAAGGCAACATAAACTGTGGCAGCGTATACGCGTATGCGTATTTCAGTATTATTTTTAGAGGATTCGAAAATGAATTATTATTATTTGTTAGGTGTATAAAAGAAAGCGTTATAGGTTTAGATTAACTACATAAGGTTACAGGTAACACAACCTATAGCTGCAAAAGTTTGAAATGCCATGACATAAATCACGCTATCTTCTAGCTAAAATTTGCGTTAACCTTTGAGAGCGCTGAGTCACCCACGATCCATCGAAAACAATAGGCTATTGATTCGTCGGTATTCTTGAATAAATGTGGGTAAAAGATCTCCTGGATATCTATGCTCTAGAAATATGTTGGTAGTATGTAATTTTTAGGCATTTATCAAAAAGAGGTTATTCGTCATTGACACTTATCAAACCAATAATGTAGATTCAAGGTAGATAGACTATAAATTTCTACTTTTGACTTTTGTCTATGGTAGATTTCAATCTATTGAATGGATTGAATCCACTTAGATTATTAATTATTCTGTAACTACTATGGGACCTTACGCCTAGCTGTTTAAAGCAATTCAGTTTATGTGATGAAAAAAATGTTGCGCGACCGCAAACCGTATCTGGGCGCGTTAAGGTTCACGTTCGCGTGATTTTCCAATTGAGCGGATTTAACTTTAGTTTGGGGCAACAATAGCAGTTGTCCGTAAGGGTGTAGACAGTTACCTATTAGGTATATTATGAAAACTTAACTTCAAAATCGAAGGTCTTGCGGTAATGCTTAACTCACGTTAAAGCTGATTCTACAAGCTTAGAATTAACGGAGCCAAGTGCGGGCAGGGCCCCCCGGGCAGGGCAGATTTTTAAAAGATAATTTATTCTTTTTTATACTATGACAAAATAGTTAACACTCGCGCTATGTGTGTGTGGTGTGTGGGTGTGTGTGTGTGTGTGAGTTTTGATGAATGATTTTTTGCAGTTCCTATCTCATATTATCATTATTTTTCTAACGAGAAAAATAACTTGGTTCAAAATGTCACAAACAGTAAAGTTCTTCCTAAGGACACGTCAAGTGTGGCATACAAGCTCTATAGTTCACATATTTAATACAAATAGCGGCGTCCTGCCTGACCTCGAGTGTCAAGAGCAGTTGAAACGACAACAACGCATGCAGAAATAATCAGCAAAATACGTATTATATTCTTGAGGAAAAAAAACAGTTCGTTGCTAGTTTACGTGAGAGCGCAGATAAAGTGCTTTTCATGTTTGAAGTCCCCCAGACGCGGCGCTGTCATCGCGTATCAATCACTATCAGTATCATTTCTCGAGTAGAACTTTAACAACTTTTGGCATCGTACAAGACTCTTTAACGATGGAAAATTAATAAAAATCTCACTAGCGTCCAAACACAGTAACAACACCTGACAACTACAACATGGAAATTTAGTTCCGCTGTTTGCCGTGGGACTTCTTTCATGAAAAGGACTCTAGCCCGCGGTTTCACTTGCGTTATATAGGTGCCTACCTCCTTGAAGCAACCTCCTTGGTAGTGATAGAAACCTCCTTTGACTTATTTTTTATCTATGATGTAGGAATGGCGGAATGTGTGGATGTGGTCAATCACTTCTATTCTTACCGTATCATACAAAATGTTCGGGAAATTAATTTTCTCTGTAATTTTTGTCGACAATTTTTCCGATATTTAAGAGAAATCCAACAAATCAAAGATGATGAAAATCGATGCCGCCGTTCTTGAGTTATTGATGGTGTAACTAACTATATGAAAACAAAGTCAAAAGTTTTAGGCGGGGATAAATAAAAAAAATATCGGGATATTAGAGACATAGATAGAGAGGGAATACTCTGTCCCTTTCTCGCAAAGCGTGTGTCAGTGTGGCATTTGTATGGCGCGCCTGATGTGTGGTGTGACGTCATAACTCAGTATAGTTCGCTCTCTGTCTGTCAAGAAATTTATTAAAATACTTACTGATAATTAATTTTTTAACTAACTTTAATTTTGTTTTCGTTGATGTGTGCTCTATTTGAGATCAGCTTTATTAAGAGTTAATTTAAAAAATCAGACATCATGCCTATTAGTCGTATGACGATAACAACATTAGTTTATTCAAAGCAACAATAACAAAGCTCCACAACATTGGAACAACTAGTCTGTGCAATTTTAATTCCACGGAACGCGCTGTTTTACGCGCGGTCCCGAGGGTCTCAGCTGGGAAACTTGCTACGTAGAGCGTGATTTCATTGCATTGCACAGTAATAAACTTGTTTGTTGACCTCTACTTGGTGTTTGTATAGTATATCTATCCCCTAAATCGTAAGTCATATGACAATAACAACACTTAGGACTCGTTATTACGAGTCCTGAGTTAGTTAGTTTATTCAAAGCAACAATAACAAAGGTCCATAACATTGGAACAACTAGTCTGTGCAATATTAATTCCATGGAACGCGCTGTTTTACGTAGCAGTGGTCCCGGGGGTCTCAGCTGGGAAACTTGTTATGTAGGGCGTGATTTCATTGCATTGCACAATAATAATCTTTGACAATACTAAACTTATTTTTCATCCCCCCACCTCGGAAAGAGTATTTTTGGTCTTCGATATCTGAGTGCAAAAGCCGTTTTTATCCGCTAGAGGATAAAGTAAAATTGAATTTAGAACATCGTGTGCAGTAAGTTTGTGAATTCAAAACATTATCAAACCTATTTACTTCTACCTCCATGGTGCCGAATTTATCATACAACCTTTTTTAATTTGTTAAGAACTTAGACTCGGAACCTTCTTGGTGTACTTTATTTTAATTTGCTTTGTGCGCGCCATTTTCTTTTCACGTCATATTGTTTTTAACAATATGACCTTAGGTTAAAAACAAGAAAACTTGAAAACTAGTAAAAACCCTAAAATGAGTGATTCTAGCGACGTTCTGTTAATAATGCGCAAATGAGCTTTCTCCCTCAACAATCACGCGAGAAGTATTTGATACAGTACGATATGTTTAACATGTATTATTATTACAACACATGTACATGTATCATGTATACATGTACATGTGTTGTAATAATAATTATTACTATTACTGTTAATAATAATTCACACAACTAATTTTCTTCTTAAATTAAAGTTTTTTTACAATATCTATACAAAAATAAAATATTATAAAAAAAACTTAAATCTAGGGTGCCGCCGGCAGCGGGGCAGGGCCCAAGCTACCGGTGGTTAGGGCTGCAGAGTGAGGAACCTCCTGACAATACGTGCCGTGTCAAGGATTACCGCCTTCTGCATCTGACCCTTGACCCAACCATCTAGCGAGAGCCTCTTAAGGTGTTGGTCGAGGCTCTTCGCTATAAGACCGTTCACCGATACGACTATCGGGACAATGATCGTCGAGTCAACATCCCACATGGCGGTAACCTCGTGAGCCAAGTCAAGGTACTTGCTGAGTTTGTCCTTCTCGGCCTTCACGAGGTTCTCGTCATGTGGGATGGTGATGTCAACGAGCACTGCCCGGCGCTGGGATCGGTCGACCAACACAATATCAGGTTTATTGGCGACAATAGTCCTGTCCGTGATGATAGAGCGGTCCCAATAGAGCAAAGCACGACCATTTTCAAGAACTGGCGCTGGTGCGTACTTATAGTACGGCACCTCAGACTCGGCAAGGCCGTATCGAAGGGCAAGTTGCTGGTGGATGATCCTGGCCACCTGGTTGTGCCTGTGCAAGTACTCGCCGTTAGCAAGATGCGAACAACCGGAAATTATATGTCGGAGAGACTCTCCAGGACGGTGGCATGCCCGACAGATGTCGACCGTACCGTCCTTCATGATATATTTCCGATAGTTGTTCGTCTTGATAACTTCGTCCGCAATCACACAGGCAAAACCCTCGATTTCCCCAAAGAGGTCTCCGTATGGTAACCAGTTCACCGACGAAAGCAGGTCCACATCGGGCCCTGTTTTAATAATTATTATTATTACTGTTACAACTTAACATGTATTATTATTACAACACATGTACATGTATTACTGTTACAACCTAACATGTATTATTATTATTACTTTGTTATTTTTGTTTTGTAATGTTGATGTTGTAGTGTTTTGTGCGCAAATTTTTTTTTTTTTCTTTCTTTCTTTAACACGTGGCGACTAGCTAACTGAGGTGGGATGAAAAGTTACGTGTTGCACTCGAGTGCAAAGATTTTTCACCTCGTGCTCTTTTGATTCCCTCGCTAACGCTCAGGATTCTAAATTTTGAATCAATAATATTAATATATAATAATAATCAATAATTTTTCAATTATAGAATCCTTCACTTGCTCAGTCTTCAAAATTGAGCACGCGGTTAAAAAGCAACTTTGCACTCTTGTATAACAAATAACTATTATAAGTACATGGATTTTGAAGTCAGTACCAAAAGTTACTCGTAGTCGAGCTTTAAGCACAATTTTGTTACAAACTAGGGAATTTATAGTACAATATCGCCCATTGTTACTCCCCCGTATTGTAACAATAAGCTATTGAACGGGATAAAGTCCGCAGAGCTTCAGGCTTTCCATATTCATTCGTAGAAATGACGCACAGCTAGGTACGAATTGTACAACAGAACAATGAAAACTTGTTACTGGGTACATAATGTAGATACTGGGGTACGTATCTTTCTATCTCGATGTTACACGATTCCGTTTTTTAACAGACTTCAAAAAGAAGGGATTTCTAAATTTTGTTGTATTTTTAGGGTTCCGTACCCAAAGGGTAAAAACGGGATTATTATTGATCCTATATGCTGTCTGTCTGTCCGTCCAACCTTTTAACGCCTGTATCTTTTGAACCGTAATAGATAGCCAGTTGAAATTTTCACAAAATATATAATGTCGTAACATTACAAATTTTGTATTAACTAAAAAATAATAAAGAAGGCTAAAAGTCAAAACGAAAGGGGGGTTCCCATACGACAAAACGTATTTTTTACGTACCTATTTTTGTATTAGCTCTAATGTGAACATGGTAATACGTACAAGCGTCAAACTTGGCATGATTATAGTACACACTCTAAAGTATAACAACAAATAATAAATAATAGCCAAGTGCGAGTCGGTGACAAGTTTCTGTTCGTTACCAAGTTTTTTTTTACGCCATAGGTGGCAAACAAGCAGACGCGCTGTCTGATGGTAAGCAGTCACCGTCGCCTATGGATACTTGTAACACCAGAGGCATCACAAATACGTTGCCGACCCTTTAGAACTCGATTAACTCGCCTTTTGAAGAACCCCATGTTGTAGCTTCTCGGAAACACCGTAGAAGGTAGCTCATTCCACATTTTGCAGGTATGAGGCAAGAAGGATCGTGTGAATCGCACAGTGTGCGATTTCCACTGATCTATGATGTGTGGATGAGCCTTCAGGCGGTGGCAGCTAGTGCGATGGTAAAACCGCGACGCCGGCATCGGTAAGTTATAACTGGTACCTAATTTCGTTATTGAATTTTGTGGTGGTACGGAACCCTCAGTATGCGAGCTCGACTCGCACTTGGCAGGTTTATTTAAACTACTAAAATGATTAGTTTTTTGAAATGATAATTAATTCACATCTGCCAGGCGTCTTATGACGGACAACTTTTTTACACTTACTAAAATCACGCGACCGCAAACCTTATCGCGCCCAAATACGGTTTGCGGTCGCATGATTTTCCAACTGAGCGGATTAGGTGCCTCTAATAGCAGTTATCCGTAAAGCCCCTGTACCTAATTAAACTCGTGCGGGATATAGAACCACGTTCTGGATGACATATTTTATTGTTACGTTTCATTGCAGTCTCTGAAACTGGTGTCATCGGAATTTGCTAGCAATCTTCGAGCTTTGACCAGACAAATAATAAGCAGTTGAAGAACAAATACTTAGTCAATTCGTAAAATTAAGTACCGAATTTCACACATATTTCAATTTCGAATTAGTATGGAATTTGATGCGTAATTTTCGAAACAAGAATTTCCAAAAAAAAAAACTGTACACTTTATTATTTTTAAAATGTTGTTTTTTTTTTCATCTAAAATGTTAACCAATAATTTTTTTCCGCTATTCTACACTACCTAAAAAAAATTACAAGATATTCTAATAAATATTTGGTTAATGTAACCGATATTTAGATTTAAATACCTGTTATAACCTATTCTAAACCTATTTTAAGTACCTAGTTTTAGGCACTGTTTTAAACTATCACGGTTGTTCACTAAAGTTATATGATTATTTACGGGATATTTACCGTGGTAAGGTAAAAAACCCGGTAACTGCGCCGAAATATCGGGAGCTCATTACCACGGTAAATATCCCGTAAATAATCATATAACTCTAGTTTTAGGCATCTATGTGCAATTGTGCGTAAAATTATAATTTTTCCTTGCCTATTTTATTTCCTTACAGTGTAGGACAATTTTGATTGGACCTATTTCAAACCAGAATGAGCGTTTAGTTTGGTTGGAAGCTATAAAACGTTCTGGGTTAGTCATAAAACAAAATTGTAGTCCATATCTACATAAAACTGATCAGAAAAATATATTGTAATACATAAGTATATAATAATCTTTGGTAATACGTACATTTTTAGTCATGAAATTTTGATAGAAAGTAAATTGGATTTACTATTGGAAATACGTGTGTATGTCTGTATGTATGTACCGAAACATACCTAATTAAATAAATAGGTACTTAGTATCGTTGTTTATGATAAATTAATACATAAAATGTGAATGACAGCGTACCTATATGCCTTACCAAATGAAATAATTATTATTCATTATTATAATGTACAAATCTCATATTAGGAACATGGATAATCTACACACGCACCCAAATTACAGCGCTCTAATGTTATGATTAAGCACTTTGGTGATTCATTTTTATTTGCTTAAAAATAAATAATAAATTTAATATAACACTACGCATATAATGGCTATTGAGATTTAAATAACGTTAACAGTCTTACCTAATGCGTATATTAGAAGAAAAAGAAATATTGCATGGAAGAAGTAAAACTAAATTTAAAAACAAAACAACAATAAGTAAAAAAAGGTTTTACTCACATAAACACAGCAGCTTTACCACCATAGTTGTAGTTACGTTGAAAATCGCAGGGAAGTTATTTCGAACGTTATGGTAAACCATTTTGAGATCTCCTTAGCTACCGTATCCCTGACTAAGTACACAAATCAACTTCCTATATCATTTACAGCGATAAATTAATAAAACTCTATTTTTCATCTATCACCGACAAATTTGGCATGTAATCTGTAACATCTGCTACTTTTAAACAAAACGTTGAAGCGATATTTTACTTTTTGTGCTGAGCGACTTGGATCAAATGGCAGACATTTTGTGACGTCATTTTTTTAAAGGAAAAATCGATGGCTTTGAGCATGCGCAAATTTTCTCCTTGGCCTATTTCATGCGACGCATCATGACCGTGACGGAACTCATTTTCCTTTATGATATAGAAATGGCGGTCATATTTTATGAATGAAAGTGTTTTATTCATTCATTTGTTATTTTTAGATGCGATTTAATCAATGACATAAATGTAGTAGAATTCCATAAAATGTCGTCTGCATTCTCTTGTACCCGCATGTGTAAATTTTACATAGATATATATAGATAAACATAATAGATACCTATATAATACCTATTATTTGACCAGTTTTCTATGTGAATGTTATTTTAGGATGATGTTGCTTTAAATAAATTGAGACTATTATTGGAGCATGCTAATTTCGATGCGTAGGTTGACGTAGGATGTTCTGGTGAAAACAAATCTGTAACAGCTATGTAGGTAGTAGTAGGTACTGAATATAATATAATTTAGATTTTAAAAGACAAAGTAAACGCACTATTAATAAATAACTAAACAAAACTACATAATTATTATGTAGGTAATTAAAGAGTATATTTGTCTATCTTTTCTTTCTTGCCATCAGGGGCCTTACGGCTAGCTGTTTTAAGCAATCCAGTTTAGGTGATGAAAAAAGTTGCGCGACCGCAAACCGTATCTGGGTGCGTTAAGGTTCACGTTCGCGTGATTTTCCAAACTGCGCTTTTTTAACTTTAATTTGAGACCGCGATAAGGACTTGGGCGTAAGACCCTAGGTCATTATCTTTTTGTTATGGAACATTGCTGACTACGAGCGACGGTGAAGTAGGTATGTGTAACATAGTAAAAATATAAGTAATTGACTTGGGTGCGGAACCCTTTCACATTATATATGTAACACGCACTTGACATTTATTTAATGACTATAGAAGCTGTAGGTACCTACCAAGGGCTGGGGAGGGGCAGGGTTCCAGAATATAAAACAACAAAAACCGGCAAAGTGTCAGTCGGGCTCGCGCATTGAGACAAAAAAGTACCTACTGCAAAAAGACAAAATCACGCGGTCACCCATCCAAGTACCTACCGATCTACCGAGCGCACCTGACTTAGGCGAACAGAAATTTATAGAATTTTTAGACGCTTGTGTTTCGTACCTAGAGTCTGGCTAATGAAAGTAGAGACTGAAAAAGCGCGGCAAATTTAAAAATATCAGCATTGAAACCCCAAAAATTGGTATGAAATGCCTGGAATAATCTCACTTGATACTTGTAAGTTATTAATTTTTATTGTAACACAGTCAGAACACAGTAATGTTTGCATTTCATATAATTTTGGGGTTGCAATGCAGATTTTTTTAAATTTGGGGGCGTTTTCAGTCTCTACTTTCATTAGCTAGACTCTGTACCTAGGTATTACAACAAATAAGTACAAAAATACGTGTTTGTAGTTAATCCGCCGTAACATTATAAATAATTATATTCTGTAAAAAATGGCTTAATAATCATAATGATAGATCATGCGTTTATATGTAATACTCGTGTTTATGTGCAAATAATAAAAAAAACTTATCTTATCTATAATCATATTTATTAATAACAGTAGTTATTAATAAGTAGGTACCTATCTATTATGGGTCGAAAGATACAGCCGTCAGGTACGTATAATGGTAGGAGTGTAGAACAGACGGACGACGGACAGACTGACCGAAAGCGTAAGCTTGGATGTTACGATTACCCTAAAATGTGTATGAAATTTATCCTCACTCCTCACCTCTCCTTATTTCAATAAAATATTAATTTTTTGACCCCCAAACCCCTCCAATCTTGGCTACGCTCATGGTACCTACCTACAATACAATCACTAGGGATTAGGGCACATCCATAAATACACATATTTACCCAATATTTGGTACTGTTTTGTTTTGTAAGTATTTAGTACATTATTATTTTATTCATTTCCAAATATTTATAATACTTACAACTAAGATTGTAGTATAAGTATAAAATCTTTGACTTAGAATTTATTTAGAAGAATCCTTTTGTTAATCGTTATCGCAGATGGCGCTTGCTGATGGTTGATGCTCAAATATTGGGAGAATTATTTTTATGGGATGGCAGGCAAATGGCAATATTGTCCAAATGTATGCGTTTTGTTCACAGTGAAATAATAAAATGTTTGTTTTTTACATTATACTATATTTGGATTTATTACTATCTTGCTAACATCATTTCATAATGAAATAGTAATGGAATTTAGTTATCATTGCAATATTGCTAAATACTCAATTAAGTTTTGTAATTAAAAAATAGGGTACTTGACTGTATTAAAAATATTATGCCAATTGACGCCATCCATAAACATGACATAATGAAAAAGCATATTTCATTGATTTTTTGATAAAAATATGCTTATTTTTTGTAAAAAACGCGAATAAAATAACTGTATTTTCGACATTTGATCACGTGATTGAAAACGGTCTGTAACTGGCTCCATCCCTAGTGACGTCACACAAATCTAAACTAACAGATTTTGTATTGATATTTGCGAATTTAATGTTGTAAAGCTATTTTGAGAGCGATTTATCCAGAAATTTTCACCAAAAACATTCCGGAGGTTAAATGTGAGAAGAATGGAGAAACACTTTGTGCAAGCAGACAGCAGTAACTTACCCGAAATTAATGTTTTTATGGTTGCATATTTCTTTAGTAATAATCCACGTCATTGTTTCTACGCTGCAGAACTCAAAACGTAAAAACTACAATGTCAGTATTAATTTTTAATTGTTCTCCAAGCAAAACATTCAATCAAGTTGTACAAAAAGTATGTTGTAGTAAGTGGATATAACTATTTTGTTAGGTTATGTCGAGCTTTACAATGTTTAAAAAGAAAGTAACAGTACATAAAATAGTAATGCAATAAAAACACAAATTATAATAGAAATATATAGACTCAAATATGTACCTCAAAATGATCTTCGCACATAGAAACACTTGAATTAGCTCCAATACTTTTGGGTTCTCTACGAGCTACTAAGTTCCAACCTTAGATTGGTTCCAACCACTTTTTTCGAGTTTTGGGGAGTTTTGGGTGCATTGGAACAGGAACAAATATTTTATCCGGTGTCTTTATGGAAGTATTTGTACATTTTGGCACTACACAATATTTATAAACCATTACTTCTATCAGAAATTAATTAATCATCGAACTTTTGCAGCCTGGCTGCAGTTGTTTTGTTTTGTGTGACGTCAATTAGTCATGTGATCGGAGCTATGACGCAGGTCTGCGTTTTGGCGCGATATTTTTTTATTCAAACTTTAACATCGATTTATATCGCAAATACGACTGATATCCAGAAAATATAAATGCAGTATACATTATTTTATATCAGACAATAATGTGCAATAGTTTCCCAAAAGTAGTCAAATACCCTATTGTGACGTTTGTTTTGACATTGACAATGCGAAAATAAAAGTATTAACCAAACCAAATCTATTGTATTCTCTTTGAACCAAATAACCAAACGCACTGCAATAACACACAAAACATGCGCGCGATCATAATTAATATTAATTAATATAACTGTGAAAGTGTATTAGTAGAGCTAGAATATTAGTATTCATTTACATCTACTCAGTGAATATGTCGTTGAACCCCCTAAATGGTAAGTTCAATAAATATTTCTACACACAATTCATAACCTCAAAACCTAGCTTTTCAGGACTGCTAGCTCATAAATTAACATTTTAAATTTGGGTAGTTGTAAAACTAGACGAGATACAAATTAGTCTTGTAGTCATCATTGCACTGTCACAAGTTCCTGCTATTCTTAACATTATTATGTTTAGTTTCGACGCTGCAGTTATGCGCAAAATGTACCTAACATGAAAGGTAGATTCTTTCTCTTTTAACTGGTGGTGGTGGTGTGGTTTGCGCGATAACACCCGGAACGTGGAGATTCGCCAAAGAACCGAGGTCACAGACTTAGCTATAAAAAATTTCAAAAGACAAGGGTCTTTGACCAGTTTGTGTTGCTAGTGATGACATATGGTACTGAGACGTGGTCCTTAACTGCTAGCCTTATGGAAAAACTCCTGAGTCAGCGGGCAATGGAGAAAGATAACGCTCGGAGTTTCTTTGCGCGATAAAATTAACGGAACGTGGATATTCGCCAAAGCACCAGATTCACAGATTTAGCTTTAAAAATTTGCAAGTTGCAAAAGGGCAAGCCACATCACTCGAAGAACCGATAACTGATGGGGAAGAAAGGTCCTTGAGTGAAGACCATGAACTGGAAGACGCAGCTTAGGTAGGCCTCCTACTGGAAGGACCGACGACATCATGAGAGTCACGGGCATCCAGTGGATTCAAAAGGCAGGCTTTCGTTCAGTGTGGAGGTGTAAAGGAGAGGCCTATGTTCAACAGTGGACGTCTTCTGGCTGATGATGGTAATAAACTGGTGCAAAACAAGATTTTTCACTAAATAAAATAAATAAATATTTGGGACATTTTTGCACACACAGTCATCTGACCCCAAACTAAGCAAAGCTTGTGATATGGCTGCCAGAGACTGATATACATACATATATAGTTTTTTAAATACATACTTAAATAGATATTAACAACCATATATAGAACAAACACAAATGTTCATCACACAAATGTTTGTCCTACGTGGGAATCGAACCCACGCCCTCAGGCTCAGAAGGTAGGTTCACTACCAACTGGACCAATGGGCTATCTTAAACTATCTTATCTTCACTGATCTTAAAAGTGTTTATTTAGTACCTATTCTACTCTTACACATGTTTATACATGGCTGTAGCTGCGGGCCCTATACTAAGTCTGTGCTCTGAAACAGACCTCTGTTGATTTTATACACAAAAGATATTTTTCATTCAACCCTGATAAAGTTATGTGATTTTGGTTGTCTCTTAATTTTATTTACAACTAGCGACCCGCCCGCCTGGCTTTGCACGGGTGTAATTTACGTGCGAAGCCAGGGTGGGTCGCTAGTTACATATATAAACCTTCCGTGAAAATGTATCTAACTGATGGTGAAAACCGCATTAAAATCCGTTGCGTGGTTTAGGAGGAGTTAGCGGCTATACAGACAGACAGACGCGGAAAGCGACTTCAATTTATACTATGTGTGTGTAGAGATGGAACTAACCCTGTTATAAAAAGAGATGTAGAGAAGAGAAAAAATAGAGATGAATGTTAGAGAATGCTCATGTTTTTTTTTCAAGATTTCAGGGTTGGCCCTATAGTAAAAGCTGTTTATAAAGATGATTACAATAATCTTTTGGCTTAGTACCACTGTTCAGATTCAGATTAGGGTTGCCAACTGTCCCAGTCCTGCTGGGACAGTCCCGATTTTAATGATATTTTTCTCAATAACCTATAATTTTGATCGCTCAATTTGTTCAGACACACAGCACAATAACGCGTCGAGCACAATCATCCTTACGTCGGTAAGGATGACTTTGGCAATTTTGAACCCAACCCCCCTCCGTCGTCAAGGATGACCGACAGATTATCACAACTATTTTTTCAAAATTGTGGCATGCCTGGTTCTGACTAATGGTATATGGTTATTTTACATATGTCCGCACAGTATACGCGTCTACAATTTCAGAGTTAAAAAGACGTCTTGACGATGAGGCCACACCACTTCCGAAGCGGCTCTGCCTTGCCAAGAACATCGTTACTTCGCACCACTTCCCCACAGCTCCGAAGGAACGCGTCATATCAGACTGGCTGGACAATCTGATAATGGAAAATAAACTCAGTGGAGCGGAGTTTCAGAGGGTGTTAGAATGGTCGACGTTGGACGATCTGACAGGAGAGTTGAAGAGTAAACTTGTTCAGGTAACACTTATCAGACAATAGACAATATTTTATTTGTAACAAAAACCCACTACACTTACAGATAAACACTTATGTAAAGTAAAAAAATTGCCACAAACCAGCCCCAGTTCAGCATGATGCTGTTCGTTACCAACCAAACAGCAACCGGCAGGTGATGTCACGCACTCCATTAATCATAAACCTGTAGCCTTAAAATAGATAAAGGTAACCATGTTTTGTCATTTTCTCTCATAACGTTTTTAAACTCATTTGAAAAAGAGAAGACAGAGTACACTGCTGGGATACAGGCCTTCTCTCAGAGAGAGAGACAGAGAGCAGCTTAGGGCTCCTAGGGCACACCGTTGCTTGGCGATAGATAACGCGGCGTTGAAGCGCTATTGGGTCTTTTTGAACCTACAGTAAACTAGAAAGAGTTGTCTTTTTCATGGCTGTTTGAGTTATTTAAAGTTCTCTGTTTGCTATGGAACCCTGAAAATAGAGTTATCACCCAATCAGAATACCAGCTATTTTTAAACACTGATCCTTTCTCATTACAGGTGGTATCGCAATACGTTCAAAAAAACATTCTACAAAACAATGAAGTGAAATCCATCATATCATTTATGGAAAACCCAAAAATAGCTCCGCAGCTATGTCAACAAATTGATGATTGCCTCACGATAACTGTTACTCTTCTACAGTTACTGAAAGATGACGAAAACAATGTATTATCCTGTAACAAACTACTGAATAATATCTTAAAATACTACAAAGAATCTAAAAAGAAACTAGAGTTTATCGACAAGTTTCTAAAAGGAGACAATCTGGAGACTGTATTCTCGTATTTAGAGACTGAGTGCCGTGATACAGTCATGAACGTTTGTCAAAACATTCTGTTTCCGATATATAAAAAGACCTTTTTCATAAGTTACCTCCGAACTATAATATGGAAAGATAACATCGAAAAGCTTATTCAAGAGAAAGGGGATAACATTCAATCAGTGTTAAAAATTATGAATGTGTTCTTTAATTTTCCAGAACATAGAACAGAAATAGATCATACGTTCTTGAAAAACTTCATTGACGTCTTCACATATTGTTTTCGTAGAGAAAATCAGGTTGTATTCGCATTTTATGTTATGGTGTCAAATGTGTTACAATTGAAGCAAGATTACATTGTCCCATCAATAGGTATGAGACCAATTACATTTGAGGAAAACAACGAAAAAATCAAAAGAAATCTATTCCTAAATATGCTTGAAATTATCTTAAAAAATGAAATTGATATTACTGTAAAACTGACTGACACATTTGGCGAAAAGATATCTAAAGTTGAAACGAAAAAGAATTTCCTGACATTCTTGCAAGTTGTCATGATGGGACAGTTAAAACTAGAAGGCAAATTGGACAAAACCACGTTACAAATACTAAAAACAGCTCTAAAACTAGACCCAATTCTGGTTGAACAGAAAATGGAAGAAATTCTACCGCCTATCATGGCAAGTAAAAAGAGCTCAAGCATTCTAGAATCGTACAAAGACATGCTAAATTGTTTATTAGAGATACTATTCAAGTTAAGTCGAGGTACCCAGTTTTTGAGCCAAATCCTACCATCAGTGAAGTTGAATTTAGTAGCTAGCAACACTGAGCAGCTAAAATTGGTAGAAGAAATAAAGAAGAATGATGAAAAGGGTATAGACAGTGAAAAGGTGAAAAACAAATTGATTACAGGAAATGATGTTTTTCCTCAAGAATGTGTAGAAACATTTGGGAAATTGACAACAGATTTGATGTTTAGACAGAATAAGGAGCTTTTGGAAGTATTTCAGAAAGATTTTGAAGTGCATTGCTTGTTGGAGTTAGAAGAGGGATTTGCGAGTAAGTGTTGCCATTCAGCATCATCATCATTTCAGCTGTAGGACGTCCGCTGCTGGTTGGAAAAGGGCCTGTTGGAAGCGGCCTGCATCCAGCGTTTCCCTGCGGTCTCTTTTAGGTCGTCTGTCCATCTTGTGGGTGGACGTCCTACGCCACCATTGTATCCAACCTATCTTAATCCGCTGTTGGACTTTTCGCATTGTCACTCCATCAAATGTCAGGGCAAAGAGATCAAGTATACCCAGCGTCCCAGAGCCTCACTCCGATATTTCAAGGATATCGGAGTGAGGCGTTCGAGTGAGCGAGGAGTTGGCTCGGGTAGGGGGAAATGCACAATACACCCCAAGCGGGACGTTAGTGCAGGACTTATCGCCCCCATCTCGAATAAGAATTAGAATGTACCTGATGAATAACATAAATATTGCAATAGTGGACAACCAGCCATGTATTGTCTCTATTGTTGTGATGCCTTTGGTATTACAAGTATCCATAGGCGACGGTAACTGCTTAGTGCTTACCTTCAGGCAGCCAGAGCTAGATTGCCACCTATAGCATAAAAAAATAAGTGTGTTAAGACCACATGACAGAAGTGAAAACTTCAAGGTTGACTATGTCTCTCACTCTCTTAGTCTACTCGAACGGTATCTGAGCGTGACGGTCACGCAAGTTCAGTGCATTTTCCCTATCCCAAAAAGTACCCAGCGAGCGTGTCTAAAAGATTTTGTACTTCTTTCATGAAAAGCACTGTACAATATTAGTATGATTCCAGACCCGTCAACCGTGACAGTGACAGAAGTACTCTCATCCGTCATATCCTCGTTTCTCCGTCACAACAAGATGTCGGACCACACAGTGCCGCACCACGTGGCCGGGGACTTCTGGAGCGTGTACGGACAGTTTGAAGGATGCCTGAGGAGGTTTGGAGTGTGCGTACTCAAAACTACAAATGTAAGTGTTTTGTACGCTGTTCACATGTCACACTACGTAGATTATTCCAGGAGTTTGTCAAGCATTTCAGATGACAATGGATGAGCTTCCACTGGCCCGGAGACGATGGCGTGACCGAGAGAAGGGGAGAGACTCAGTGGGTTGAGACTGTATAGATCAGTGATTCCCAAACTATTATGGGCAAGAGACCCCTTTTCCAACATTAACTGATACCTCAGTACCCTTAGTACAAGTTTTGATAGTATTCGAAAACTTTTTTCGTTTACGTATTGTTCCATACATTGTAGTAAAGCGCCTCCAGCGGAAACACGGAGGAACTAAAATCGGTAGTAATCGGCGTTCTAGATTGCTTCACTATAATACGAAAAGAAATATCGAATACAGTTTCAGCCCAGCAATGTATATATTCAAATTACTTTGATTTTTTTGCCTATTGATACAAAATACTTACCAATTTTGAAATTTGGTTACGGTTGGTTAAGTGAGTAAACTTGACATTATTTTCTCATCAAAATTTAACAAAATATAGGGGTCGGTTTTTGATCTCGTCGACCCCCAAAATCAGTTTTCGTATATGCCGACCCCTTGGAAACCAATTTCGACCCCAAATGGTCGATATCGACCACTTTGGAAATCCCTGGGTTAGATGAATAGAACCAATATTTAAACAAAGAAATGTGTAAAAAATTATTTGAATATATTATCTCTTTACAGAGCTCTCTACTCCACTCATTCCTCACCATCTGCCTCGGCTACTCCCAGCTCAAACTCCTCAACATAAAGTACAGTAACAGCAAGATAGACCTCGTGTTGGATTCAACTGAGGAATATGACTTGAGAGTGATTCTGCCTTGTCTGAGCAAGGACGAGTGGAGGGAATTAGCTGGAATGGTTGAGGATAAGGCTGCTTTTGTGATGGTAAGTTTTTAACCAAGATACCACAGTGCCTAAAGACAAGGGTCTTTGACCAATGTGTGTTGCCAGTGATGACATTATTGTACTGAGATGTGGTCCGTAACTGCTGGCCTTTTGGAAACAACGGGCAATGGAGAGAGCTATGCTCGGAGTTTCTTTGCGCGATAAAATCCGGAACGTGGATATTCGCCAAAGAACCAGAGTCACTGACAAAGCTATTAAAATTTGCAAGTTGAAATGCCAATGGGCAGGCCACATCGCTCGGAGAACCGATAACCGATGGGGAAGAAAGGTTCCTTGAATGGAGACCATGAACTGGAAGACGCAGCATAGGTAGGCCACCCACTAGATGAACCGAAGACATCGGGAGAGTTGCGGGCATCCAGTGGATGCAGATGGCAGGCTGTTATTCAGTGTGGAGATTTAAGGGGGAGGCCTATGTTCAGCAGTGGACGTCTTCTGGCTGATGATGATTAAATGTTTAACCCTCGACACAAACAGACGGGTGTTATAAGTTTAACATGTGTATCTGGGTCTGTCTGTCGCATCGTAGCTCCCAAATTGCGGAACCAAACCCAGTTAGTAGTGAACCTGCCTTCTGCGCTTGGGGGGGGGGGGGTGGGTTCGATTCCCACCTAGCACAATCATTCATGTGATGAACATTTGTGTTTGTTCAATATCTGGGTGTTAATATTTATTTAAGTATGTATTTAAAAATATATATGTATGTATAACAGTCTCTGGCAGCCACCATAGACTGTTTTAGGATACTTTTTATCCTATGAATGTCTTATTTTTCAGAACAACCTATTACTAATCAAGACTATGTGTTTACAAATACTTATCGACGAAGAACAGACGAACACTGCTTTAGACGAAACCAAATCATATTTGATCAAGCAATTGAACTCATACCCGACCATTTTGGAAAGTGAAAAATGTTTCCCAAAAGTATTATTCTCGAATTTGGACAGAAATCAAAACAAACAGCTGTCAAAGGTACTAGTAAAATTATACTTGAATGATCAAACAGAAATGTTCAACGATGTTGCCATATCAAATAATAGATCATTGCTAAATGCCTTAGTGTTGGAAGCAGCAAAAAACATAACCAAATGCCTGGAAAATTGCGAGTCGTTGTCGAAAGCGCTGAATAAAACAGATTTTGACATGGCTACATTCGCAAAAGAAACAAAAATGCAAGATTATTTCAATAGCATAAATATAACAGAAAATCAGGATGAAAAACTAAAGAAATGCATTGAAATATTGAAATTACTACGGATTCCATATTTAAAAGAAAACTACCAATTGACGGCCATCTTTGTTTTGTTATGTGCTAAAAAGAGTAGCCAGTCGAAAAAAAATAGAAGAAATATCGATTATGTCTTGCAAAATATATTCGAATTGAGTCAACACGCACCGGATTTGTACCAAATATTTCCAGTAAATTTCATATTTTCTTTCAAAGATACAACTATGATGGATTTATTGACATTGAAAATCAAAACGTCAAATCAACTTTTGATCATAAAAAGTATAGTAGAAAAGGCAGTGAAAAGAGTAAAAACGGAAAGCAATTTGGTCAAAAACATTGTAGAATTGCTTATCTCCAAAAAGCTAAAAAATAACTCTATAGAAGCTTTTAGTGATCCAGCATTCCAGATAACTTGCATAATTCTACCTCTAATCGTTAAACAGAAAAAATCAATCACAGCAAGCGCGTTTAGATCCATTCTAGCTGATTTGCAAGAAAAACTGCACAAAACATTGTTGGAAACCTTCAAAAATGTAGATTTTAGCCAAAATGGTAGTTTATTTACAAAAGCTGGCAACACAGAAGACAGTATGGTAGAAAGTGAGAGTAATATGGCAGCACTGAACGCGATAGCAGCGTATACGTTGACTCTCTCAAAATATTGTGAAACAACAGATGCTCATGAAATACAGAATTTAGATTGTCTCTGGTCTGGATTGGAATTCTTTATTCAAAATGCTGTAAGTATATTTTTCTGCGCACACTTTCAGTAGGAGCGGTCTATAAATTCAAAATGGCTAAACGTGCTATGAAAATTTATATGCTTGTTTCTCTGCGGGATCCTATACGGAACGAAGTTATCTATACTTCTATACTGTCAATACTAATATTATAAAGAGGAAAGATTTGTATGTATAAGTATGTTTGTAACGAATTGCCTCAAAAAGTACAGGACCGATTTTAAAATTTCTTTCACTGTTGGGAAGCTTCTCTATCCCCGGATGACATGGCTATAATCTATACCCGTGCGAAGCTGGGGCGGACCGCTAGTTCACTAGAAAACCAAAATCTGTCATAACTGATAAGCCTGTATTAGCCAGATAAGTAGCAGTGGGCCGGTATCTGTTGCAGAATCAATAACCATAATCCAAACTAACCCAACCACTTGGGACTTAAACCAGTCCCATATATTGCATTAAGTGACTAGGGTCTGATGATGGAACCAGGATGTGGAACTCTTCAATATCTTACCATGTTTTTACCTTTTTTAAACTATGATAAAGTCCGGTCGCGAAGCAGGAAGAATTTCGTACAATGACCTTTTATTACCTGTCTCAGTTGCTCCCGCGTAAATCATAATCTTTATTTGGCATAATCTTTACTAAATACATGCGTCTCGCTCGCACAGATGTAATGACAGACCATCTTAGTCAAATATTCTATAATTTTTCAGATACAATCAATATCTAACCCTGACTCCAAGCACCATCACATCGAATCTTCGATCCACCTTCTAAACGTCACACTGCGTCATATAAAAAAACTCGAAACGCACCCAATATTCCACGAAAAAGACAAACTTTTCATTCAAACATGGAACAGCGTTTGTACTAGACTACAAAAAGTTTTGCAAAGTGAGGGTAGTTTGAGAAATTGTGCGTATTTGGAAGAGTTAGGTGTGACGCTTAGGTTTGTTTGTGAGTTGGTATCAGTAGAAGGTTTTGAGGGATTCGTTGGTGATCTGGCGAAACTTGTTGTTTTGAAGGTAAGGTATTATTTTCTTGATGCTTTAAAAATATGTGACACGCACATTGGGCACTTTTTGGGATGGGGAAAAAGCACTAAACTCACGTGACCTTCACGCTCAGATATGTGTATCTTTAATTTTTAATACAGCGCCATCATTTTTTTATTTTTTTTTATAGAAGACAGACTTGAGCTTGTCCTTCATCTCGCCTGATGTTAAGCGACGATGCGGTCTACGATGGGGCACGTGGAATCCTTCCATTATTATTCCATCTCTTGTGGAATTGGTGAATTATTATTTAATTTTTTCACTTCTGACGTGCACTCCTGACAGTTTTTTTTTAAATCGTGTATTAGTCTGCGTTTGTCAACCAACTCGCCTGTTGGCAAGTGACGATGTGGTCGAAGACCTATTCACTCTGGCCTTGAATAAGCCCAGATTATATCACTCAGGAAACAAGGAAGCGGGCAGGTTGTTCCAATCCTTGGTCGTACGGATTGGATCGTAAAATCGAGACGTTTGGTACATATCCAAGGAAAATCCACAATGCTGTAATATTTTGATGGAGTTTAAACTAAGGAAAAAAAAATACATCTACATGTACTAAATGTAATAATGTAATACTACATGTAATAAAAAGCTTTCCAAATTCAAATACTTGGACTGAGCATAATTTCCTAATCAGCCACATTTACGTTTTCAGAAACCAATTGAAATAATAAAAGACCCAACCAAATTGGACTTAACCAAACATTTAGTGTCAAAATACATATGGAGTCAGTGTCTCAAAGCAAACACAGTGGGACCAAAATGTGGTACCATGACAAAACTAATCTACCAAAATAGTAGAAATCTCAAATCTTGGATACGGCAACACTACGATTCAGTTCACAGTGCTGCCAGTAAGAAGAAAAGAAAATTGGAAGTTTACAGTGACGAGAGAGAAGTTAAAATAGTGAAAGTACATGATGATATTTGTAACATTTTGAGGGTAGAATTGGATACGCTTACTGAAGTTATATTTGCTGGGAAAAAGGTGCGTATATTTAAACCAATGAAAATGTTTCGATGTTAAACATCTATTGGCGCGTCCTGGCAGTAAAACCGACTCGTATGACGGCAAACGATATGACGCCCTCTTATGCCGTCATGTTTCACATCTGCCAGGTGTCCTTTTTTTATTTTTACCTGACGATGCAAAGCGTAAAGGGAGGGTATTGTCTATGTATGTTTCCACCTAAACTCACTAGATTTTGATTAAAAAAGGCTTATGCTTGACCGCCATATCGCCTGATGTTAAGCGATGATGCGGTCTCCGATGGAGCATGCTTGCCTAAAATAAACCGATTCACTCGCAACTTAAAGACACCCAAATTGTAACTATCAGTGCTATCAGGAAACACCCATTCAGGCAGCGCATTCCACAGTCCAGCGATTCCCACAGTGAAGTGGAATCAAAGCGCTTCATTCGAGTTTTTGTAATATCAATCATGAAACAGTGTTGCCCTTTCGTGCCCGCTCTGGCAGTCCGAAAGAAAAATGGGCAGGAGGGAATTAAATCATGTAGATCCGATGCACTCTCCGAAATGTATCTGATAAAAATCTATGGAATAGCAACCCGACAACAGTGATTTTGGGTATCTAAATAAATAAATATTCGAGACATTTTTGCACACACGGTCATCTGACCCCAAACTTAGCAAAGCTTGTGATATGGCTGCCAGAGACTGATATACATACATATATATTATTAAATACATACTTAAATAGATAATATTAACAACCAGATATAGAACAAACACAATCATCACATAAATCTTTGTCCTAGAAATCGAACCCACACCCCTAAGCGCAGAAGGCAGGTTCACTACCAACTGGTCCAACGGGCTGTCGTTTTTTAATATTTATTTGTTTTTAAATTTTCAGATATTATTAGATTACAAGTTTTTGGACAGCATTTTTGAGCTCCAACACATGGTGCATTACATTTTGGGCTCTAACGCCGTGAACTTAAAGTGCGAAGTCACATGGCAGTCGTTCTTCAAGCTTTTTGAGGGCAGTGTTGCCATTCTGAACAGCCTCCTCGTTTGTAGGGAAGAGCTTTTGGAGGACAGGTAACTTTTACACACTTATATTGGCTTAAAGTTATATGATTATTTACGGGATATTTACCGTGGTAAGGTTTTTTGGAATGTATTAGTTAAGGTTGTATGGGTTGTATGGTTGTAAGGAATGTATTATCATAATATAACTTTAGTGAATAACTGTGATAGTTTAAGACATGTGTTACATTGGCTTAAATAAAACTGAATAACAATAATAAAACCGGCCAAGTGCGAGTCGGGCTCGCGCACTGCGGGTTCCGTACCAGAGGGACTGGATACAGAGGGGGCCCTAACGTTTTTATTTTTTGACTTTTTTATTATTTCTTAGTTAAACCGCCGTAAAAATACATATTCTGTGAAAATTTCAACTGGCTAGACACCGTAGGCTTAGTAATGGTCCCGTTTTTACCCATTGGGTACGGAACCCTAAAAAACTAATCAAAATCCTTGTAACCCTGGGGTAAACTCAGAACACCTTTATCGTAAACTTTGTATTAGAACAAAAATAAAGTTATATGATTATTTACGGGATATTTACCGTGGTAAGGTTGTGGACAACCGTGATAGTTTAAAACTTATAGAACAATTATTATTATTTTTCTTATACACAGGAAAGGTACATATTTTTATCTAAATTAAATAATATGTGATAAGTCCCGATAAACATTTAAAACATAGAACAAAAATGGTTGTAAAGCAATGTATTTTCATATATTTCCAGGTGGCCGTGCTATATGCAGTGCTATAGGGCTCTGGTGACGAGTCTATGCGAGAATCCAAGTATACAGGACCAGTCTGAACGGAATAAAGAAGAAAAACTGGCAGAGGCAGCGCATTCTATTGAAAAGTAAGCTAATTATTTCTTCATCATCATCATCAGCCGGAAGATGTCCACTGCTGAACATAGGCCTCCCCCTTTAACCTCCACACTGAACGACAGCCCGCCTTTTGAATCCACTGGATGCCCGCGACTCTCACAATGTCGTCGGTCCATCTAGTGGGAGGCCTCCCTACGCTGCGTCTTCCGGTTCGTGGTCTCCACTCCAGAACCTTTCTTCCCCATCGGTTATCGGTTCTCCGAGTGATGTGGCCTGCCCATTGCCACTTCAACTTGCTAATTATTTCTTACGTTTTCACAATGATTACAAATTGAAATTCATTTATCACTAGTTGCGCCCCGCGGTTTCAAACTCAAATTGTTTATTTTCAAGTAACCATGGACTCAGACATAACATTCGGACATAGATTTAATCTGAACCAAAACTCGGCGCACGCTACGAATTGCGCAGACTTTTGGTTAGTTACAAGGTAACCGCGATCCGACTACAACGCCGCGCGATGCCAGAGCTACGATGACATAGCGGACAACTAACGTTGAACACTATGCAAGCGACATAACGTCTCAATTGGAGTAAATGTGGCATTGTGAACTATATAATTGATACAATGTATGTACAATGCTTGGAAGCGGCCTGCATCCAGCGTTTCCCTGTGGTCTCTTTTAGGTCGTATGTCCATACAACCGGCCCTTTTGGAGATCGATGGGGGAGGCCTATGTCCAGCAGTGGACGTCCTACGGCTGAAATGATGATGATGTACAATGTTGCTCGGACGTTTTTTGACTGTTTTCACTGAGAGATTGTGACTTTAAGATTTGTATCTCGATGACCACAAGTGTTTAATTCCAATGAGAAGAAAAATGATTTTATTAACCCCCGACGCAAACAGAGAGGCTTTATAAGCTTAACATGTGTATCTTTGTCTGGCTGTGGCATCGTAGCTCCCAAACCGATGAACCTATTTTGAATTAGTATTTTTATTGTTCTATCTATGAATAATCTATGAATCATAAAAACCTGTTCAGCCGTTCGATGATTATCAGCTATTTATCGTGAGTTTAAAAAAACAATTTATACATATAAAAAAACCAATGAAAATAGCTTATGTGTTTACTCCAATTCCAGGTTAACCCAAGCAATATCGAAACGCAAGAAGCAAGTTTCCCGCATAGCCGCCTACACCGTCGCCGACCTTTGTACGACGTTAGAAAAGAACGCACCTTCTAGAAAAATCCGGCAACATCTAGAAAATTCTATAGCATCCCTCATACAAGCTAGCGACTCGTCTTACGCTATGCCGTTCTTAAAACGAGCATTAGCAGGTTCGGTGGGACAAATGACTATGACTAACTTGTATACGGCTTATAAGAGGTACCACAAGTATACCGGGAATGCGTAATTTAGAAAATTCTAGCACAATTGTGAGTTCTAGAATTTTCTAGTTAAGAATAATGTGAGAATGTGTAATCTGTGACTAACTTGGATACGGTTTATAAGAGGTATCACAAGTATACTGGGAATGCGTAATTTACAAAATTCTAGCACAATTGTGAGTTTTCTAGAATTATCTAGTTAGAATAAAGTGAGAATGTTTAGTGTAATATAATGAATAATTATGTTGTTTCTTTTAAATAGCACTATAAGTACATTGGGAATGAGTAATCTAGAAAATTCTAGGACTTGTGTGAGATTTCTAGAATTTTCTAGATAGTACAGCTAAATACTTTTTAGATAACTTTGAATAAATGAGACATTAGATTTAATTGCTCTTGTTATTTTAAATGACTCTTCTGTAAATATTGTTTCACCAAAGTGTAATGAAAATAAAATTGCCAAATTTTATCTAGTAGTTTTCTTTTTAAAACTAATTACATTGGAAATAACATTACTTTCTTGCTCAGTTTATGAACTGAAGTTTTTTATTGAATAGGATGTACACTCCTACAGGTAATACACCCGAAAAACATTACTCTCAGTTCTGGGTAGTGTGGAAAAACATTACTCTCAGTTCTGGGTAGCGTGGAAAAACATTACTCTCAGTTCTGCGTAGTGGGAAAAACATTACTCTCAGTTCTGGGTAGTCGGGGGAAAAAATCAACAGCTACAAAGTAACAAGTAACCGATAACAAATAAACAGATTTTATCTTCATATATGAATGATGAAGGACATGATAAAATAATTTGCTTCTACATCATGTAGCAAAGTAGATATTAGTACAAAGCAAACAAAACCAAATAAAATAAGTACCAAAAAAAGTGTTTACAAATGGATGTCCGTATTGTTCACTAACCCATAGCACAAACTCAATAAAATCCTAGTAAAAAGTTTATCATAATTTAACTATCGAACACGTATCCCGTGCTTCACCCAGGTGGAGCACGGGTCCGACCCCGTTTTTTCGACACCTACTGTTTGTCTTTGTGCTAAGCAAAGAATTCGAACAAAAGGTAAGGTCCAAGTTCTTTGGTGCTAAGGGTACACCATGAGGTACAGAGCATCGATGGTATCTCCCCTGAGCCCAACCCAACTCTACTCAGTCTCTACAATATTGAATATAGATCTTTAAGTATCCGAAAATAATCGTAAAACTTTTGTTCAAAGTCATAACGCGCCAAAATTCAAACAATTGACATCTGTGATGTGTTTCCGTCAGTCCATAAATGGGCATCGGTAGAATGCCAAAATCTTATTGGTGGAAACGTGCTCGTCATCAGTGACTCACTTCTTAGTTCTCCGCGTTGAATATATAAAATTATTTTTATCATTGTTCGCTGAAGGACTGATGCTATGACTGATGTATTCTAGTATCTTATCTCATAGAGACTGAAGTGGCTATTATTGTAGAAGAGAACTTTTTTGTGTGAAGTTTATTATAAAACATCGCGATTCTGAACGAACCTGTCAGTTTACATTTTAGAACGTTGTCGTTACCCGTGTTTTTAGTCGTCTAGAATACCATAACAAATTACTTTAAATACTTATTATAAAATTTTATATCTATTTAAAAGTGTTAATAATTTATCGGACTTAGATTTTAGGCATTTAAATACTATTGTGATATAATAAGACAGTGTTGAGATTCCGGCTTTCATTTTGACGCATGCGTTGATTGGCTGTCGCAAAAAAGCATAGCCAACATTCCGAACAGTGTCGTTCCGGTCGCCGTTGTCGTAGTGTCGGTGAAGTTAGTGGTGGAATTTTTACGTTTTTAACATCAAAAAATGGTAAGTGAAGAAAATAAATTGTAGTGATAAACGACCGTGTTGTGATAATCT
This sequence comes from Agriopis aurantiaria, assembly GCA_914767915.1. Classification (NCBI taxonomy): domain Eukaryota; kingdom Metazoa; phylum Arthropoda; class Insecta; order Lepidoptera; family Geometridae; genus Agriopis; species Agriopis aurantiaria. The sequence goes on from OU612006.1 coordinate 6,800,243, forward strand.
ACAACGGGAGTGTAAAATTTTGAGCAAAAATGTCGCAATTCCATGTTAAAATTATCTTCTGTGACCGGTGCCGCCATATTTCGCATTCGCACAGCTCATCGACGAGTTTGCATGTCTTTTCGTAAAAATCGTAGTCACCGTTCAGTGATTCTATGCCACGTGTTGTGATTTCGACAAAGTCTCCAGAGACCGGTCTGGTGGCGGGGCGTCTGCCGGTGAATGTGCGCACTCTGCTGATCCGGTATTGGATTTCACATACGATCGAAAGGTTATTCTTGCAACGCCTTTTTTGACTATTTCTACGCGACTCAGCATGTTTTCGTGAGCGTCATGGGGTAGCGGCCGGCGGGGGAGTCGCTTATCAGCCGTATGGAGCTTTTGAGGGCATCGAACTCGATAGGGGGTATGCATCGTCGCGCAATCGCATTTCTGTTTGACCATATAAGGCATAGCGGTTGCGCGACGATCTGTCACACATATTTCGGGGTAAATAGGCGTAGCTGAGTGCAACAGCTAGTTGTAGTCAATGCAGAGATCAACAGAGGTTAATGCCCTGTCACTGCCAAGGTCAACAGTCAAAACTGCCTAAAAATCTAACTACTTTAAAGTTAACAGAAGCTGAATGCGAGCTAAAGTGCACCTTATAACCATGCAGCAAGATTCATGCAGTTGCTGAGTCATTGCCCCCAATAGATATGACTATCAAAGTGTGAGTAACTCTGTGAATTCTAAGATTATCTCGTATGTAATTCTCCTTATTGGAATTATTGTATTTGCACTTCACTGACTCACTTAGTACATCCAACTGATAACTAAAGTGTACCCAAAGATAAATTTATTGCTTAAAATTACCTACATATTGATGACAAATCATTCAAAACTTTCCGACATAATTAACCTATTTGGTAAAAGCCAACTCTGAAATCGTCAAAAAATCAGCTGTTCCATAGAAAAGTGTTATTCACACTCTACAAAATGTATAAAAAATTTGCCATTTCAGTAGTAAAAGTAGAGTCCCTAAAAGTTGTTCATATGTGGATGTGCTCGAGTGTGGATAATACAACTCTGTGAAACATGTTTTTTTGTCTTGTTTCCATAGAAGCCTCTTGTAACATCTCCACTGCTTTACTAAAGCATGACTGAATATTGTAAAACTTGACAATGGCAAATGCACAAGAAGTGCCATGCCAATATCCTCAAAGAGGAAAAAAATAAGTAAATATCGGGAGCTCATTCCACAACCTTACCACGGTAAATATCCCGTAAATAATCATATAACTTTAAAAAATAAGTTGTTCATGATTATAAGTACTAAAACCTCCTTTCGGTTTAGTTCCAGTGTTCCTTGTAACTATTTATATGTAAAGTTATTATAATCTTTGAATCACCTATTTTCCTCCAACAAAACCCAGTAACTAAAATGGGTACATACAATTACAGATTTCCTTTTATGTTCACAGATCATGTAAAACTTGTTACTACATACTGAGTCACATTTATTGAATCATCTCATTTTATCCTTTTAAATGTAGACTTTCCCTGAATACTGGAAATTTCAGTTTGTGATATTGAAAAAATCATCATTATCAGCCCTGAGTGACCCACTGCTGGGTATAGGCCTCCCTTTGTTTATATCACTCCCTGACTGATGTCGTCAGTACAACTCATCCTCGGTCGGCCTGGGTTCCGCCAGCCTAGTCTCGGCCACCACGCGGTACTGTTGTACACCATCTCCCATCATTACGTCTGGCCATTTGTCCTGCCCAGGTCCACTTAAGTTCCTTCACCGTTTTTACAATGTCTGCAGCCTTGGTGCGACGTCATATCTCAGTGTTTCGGATACGGTCCTGCAATATGATGGCTCGCTCCACGGCTCTCTGTGCTACGGCTATCTTGTGCACTCTCTGTGAGCATCCGGATACGGTCCTGCAATTTGATGGCTTGCATGGCTCGCTCCATGGCTCTCTGTGCTACTGCTATCTTGTGCACTGTCTTCTCCGTGAGCATCCATGTCTCAGCTCCATAGGTTAAAAAGACATGGTGGATCATTGACTGCTCCGTTGATCCAGTTGGTAGTGAACCTGCCTTCTGCACTTGGGAGTGTGGGTTCGATTCCCACCTACGACAAACATTCATGTGATGAATATTTGTGTTTATTCTATTCATTCATCATCAGCCAGAAGATAGTCCACAGCTGAATATAGGCCTCCTCCTTTATCCTCCACACTGAACGACAGCCTTCCATCTGCATCCACTGGATGGCATCAAGTGGAAGGCCTATTTATGCTTTGTCTTCCGGTTCGTGGTCTCCACTCAAGAACCTTCCTTCCCTTTCTGTTACCGATTCTTTGAGCAATGTGGCCTGCATATTACAAGTTAGGACAATAAAACTAGCAATATTTATGTTATATACTAGTGTTTACCTTCGGTATTTTGTATGTTTTAATATTGTGATGAGGGTACCCACATTATAGTAATAAAGTTAGTTTGTTTTCGACTCAACTTAATGGCGTTTACTTTAATGGCGACTTGGATAATTAATTGATTTCGGCGAAGAAATGGCATCTAATGTGGCAAATATTGTGTTCCCTGGGCAGTTTAACCCAAAAACCGACAAATGGTGCGATTACAAAGAACTTATGTTGTGTGCACTCGACGCGGCGGGTTTTTCCGACGTCACGGTGAACAAGGCGCGATCTTTGTTCCTGTCGCAATGTGGAAAGGAGACTTTCGCTCTTATCGCGTCGTTGCTGGTTCCTGCCCGCCCTACAGCAGTGCCGTTGGCGAGAATTATCGCAGTTTTGGATCAATTCTACGAACCGGAAGTTAGCGAGATTTTGCAAGCGGGAAAGTTTCATAGACGCTCACAGTTGCAAGGAGAATGCGTGCAAGACTTTGTAGGAGCTATAAGTACACTCGGTGCCAAGTGCAAATTCGTGGATTTAGAGCGTCAGTTGAGAGACCGGCTGGTGCTAGGGGTGCGTGATGAGCGTTTAAGGAGGGATTTGCTGAAGACGAAGGATTTAACCTATGAGCTGACGCTACAGATGTGTCTGAATTATCAAGCAATATTTCCCGACCTGTACCCGGAGGCAGTCGAGTCTAAGCAAACTCACTCGGGTGTTGCCGAGCCTATGGAGATTAGCAAAATTAAATCGGTGTCGTGTAACCATTGTGGTCGGCAACATAAGGCTGATGAACGTTGCCGATTTGCGGCGGCAAAATGTTTTTTTTGCAAGAAGGCGGGGCATATAGCAGCTGCATGCAAGAAGAAGGCTTCAAAAATGCATCAAGTGGAAGAAAATGAGGGGAGCTGCTCAGATGATTCCAAACTGACAGAAACGGAAAATGGAATGATGGGGTTATATATGTGCGGGGTGGGAGATTATCTACCTCCAATATTAACCGATGTAACCATTAACGGAGCAAAATTAGCCATGGAAATAGATTCAGGAGCATCGAGATCTATTATATCGGAATCGACATACTTAAAACTGTGGTCGGTACCACCTACGTTGACCCCGACCAATATCAAGTTGGTAACAGTGACTCGAGAAGCATTGAAAGTCCTGGGATTGTTACATGTACGTGTGGTACTTGGTGAGAAAGAAGCACAGTGTGAACTTCTGGTGGTGGCACGGAGTACTCCAAGCTTGCTGGGAAGAAATTGGTTCAACACTCTCAACATATCGGTAGCTGGGCTGTGTTGGGCTCAAGACAGAGTGGCACCGCTGATGCAGGAGTTTCCAGAGCTATTTAAAGAAGGGCTCGGGAAATACAATGGTCCAGAAGTGTCGCTACATGTTCGTGCAGATGCGGTACCAAGATATTTCAAAGCACGTCCAGTGCCATTTCCACAGAAGCAACAGGTCAATGAAGAGTTGAAGCGGATGATTGAAAATGGAGTGTTGACTCCAGTCAAGTATTCAAAATGGGCTACACCGATAAGGGTGGTTAAAAAAGATGATGGGTCACTCCGGATTTGTGGTGATTATCGAGCTACTGTGAACGCTGCTATTGATGTGGACACATATCCACTCCCTACTTCGGTAGAAGCATTTGTGAAGTTAAGCGGAGGGCGTGTTTTCAGTAAAGTAGACTTGAAACAAGCGTATACTCAGCTAAAAGTTGACAAGGAGACAGCAGAGCTGCTCACACTCAATACTCCACTCGGATTGATGAGGATGAACCGTCTTGCCTTCGGTGTGAGTGCAGCGCCAGGAATATTCCAACGAGTTATGTCTGCAGCGTTCGCAGATATGGATGGTGTAGCTTGCCTGTTAGACGATGTTGCCATTATGGGAAATAATATGGAGGAACATAATCAAAGACTTCGGAATGTACTGTTCAAATTGAATCAAATGGGATTTACACTAAATGTAAAGAAATGCATTTTTGCATCAGAGAGTATAACCTTCCTGGGTCATATGATAGACGCTGAAGGATTGCATCCATCCCCGGCAAAGGTCAAGGAGATAAAAGAGAAACCGGCCCCTACAAACAAGGAGACTTTACGTGCCTTTCTGGGCCTATATAACTTTTATGAAAAGTTTTTACCTGACAAAGCATCATGGTTGGAACCGTTGTACCGGCTACTCGAAGCAAAAAGGCAGTGGGTGTGGACTGAGAAGGAGCAAAAAGCATTTGAAATGGCCAAGAAATGGATATCGTCTGACCTAACATTGGTAGGATATGATTTGAATAGAGAACTGCTGCTGATTTGCGATTCTTCGGAGTATGGTTTGGGGGCAATTATTGCTCATGTGATGGATGATGGGGTGGAACGACCGGTGATGATGGCATCCCGAACAATGCAACCCCATGAGAGGCGGTATGGTCAGATTGACAAAGAGGCATTAGCCATTATGTTTGGGCTTACCAAGTTTCATGACTTCTTGTCGGGTCGGAAATTCGGTATTGTCACGGATCACAAACCATTAGTGGGATTGTTTAATCCTGTGAAACCTATTCCAGACCAAATTTCCCCAAGGATGCTAAGATGGTCATTAAAGTTGGGGTGTTACAACTATACGATAAAGTACAGATCTGGAAAGTTGATAGGTAACGCAGATGCTCTGAGTAGGTGGACTGAACCTACGACACCAGGAACCTGTGAAGAGCCTTTAAAAGAAGTACTGTTGCTGGAGGATCGACCAAATGGATGGGAGATGGATGCTACTAAGATTGCAACAGAAACCAAAAAGGATCTAGTGCTACAGAAGGTTATGTTCCATGTTCTGCATGGGTGGCCACGACACAATTCTGATCCAGAGCTACAGCAGTATTGGACTCGAAGGGAGGCCCTTTCACAGAGTAAGGATTGCTTATTGTGGTGCAACAGGGTCATCGTGCCCACATCCCTCCAACCGGAGGTGCTAGCACTGTTGCATGCCCCACATGCAGGGGTAGTCCAAACTAAAGCGTACGCTAGAGGATATGTATGGTGGGTGGACATGGACAAACAGATTGAAAGAATTGTAGCAGAATGTGAACAATGCCAGATGGTAAGGAACAACCCTCCGAAAGACCCGCAGGTATGGATAGCCACCGAAAAGCCTTGGAGTCGGGTGCATGTGGATTTTGCTGGGCCATTTCAAGGAAAGACTTTCTTTGTTGTGGTGGACAGCCATAGCAAGTGGCTAGAAGCTGAAATTGTGCCGTCTGTGAGTAGTGGAACTGTAATCACAATGCTAAGAAAGATATTTGCGTCTCAAGGCCTGCCAGAGGTGTTGGTTTCTGACAATGGCAGAGCATTTAGTTCAGCGGAATTTAATAATTTTCTAAAAAAAAATGGAATAAAACATTTGTACTCTCCCCCCTACCATCCCGCGACAAATGGCCAGGTGGAGAGAGCAATACAAACTTTTAAGAATAAACTGAAGAAGTTGGAAAGCTCACAGATGCCATGGAGTGAGAAGATGTCAAAGGTTTTGTTTCACCTAAGGACAGTGCCTAATAGCGTCACCAATAAAAGTCCCGCAGAGATGCTAAATGGACGAAAGTACAGAACGGCCATATCAAGGCTGCACCCAGAAAACTTGCCAACACGGGCAGATGCTCAATTAGAAGCAGGGGCACAAAAGCCACCGGCTAGGCATTTTCAGCTTAGGCAACCTGTTTTGATACATATGTACGGACCCGGCAGGAAATGGCAGAGAGGCACAGTGGAAGCTATAGAAGGCCCGAGTGCGTACAGGGTGAGGACGGAATGTGGAGAATTGCATCGCCGACACGCGGACCAAATGCTGGCGCGAGCTACAAAGGAAGAGACAACACCTGGACCGATAGATCAAAGACGGTTATCTTGGGATTGTCCAGATATAGGTATGGATCAAGCATCTCCAGAACAGGTGCTTCCTGAAATACCAGACTCTAGCTTGTGGCCGGAAATCATCGGTATATGATGTTAAATTATGTGTGAAGATATGTTATATACTAGTGTTTACCTTCGGTATTTTGTATGTTTTAATATTGTGATGAGGGTACCCACATTATAGTAATAAAGTTAGTTTGTTTTCGACTCAACTTAATGGCGTTTACTTTAATTTACATCCCAGAATCAGTTGCAAATTAGAATGACAGAGTGAACCTGTAACACGATAGGAAACTTCATTTTAAACAGTACTAGCTGCTGCCTGCGACTTTGTACGTTTAGACTTTTTTGGTAGGCAACGCACTGACAATGCCCCGGGTATTGTAGGTGTCTATAGGCGGCGGTGACCACTTACCATCAGGAGCCCGTTGCTTGTTTGCCACTTATTCTATAAAAAAAAAAAAAACTTTCTTACAAAATGTTAGCCCCCGTTTGCTCCCCTTCAAAACGTCCCATTCGGAAAATCCTTTGTTAGCGGACCTCTACATCATAAGAAATCTACCTGCCAAATTTCAGCTTCGTAGGTCAAATAGTTTTCGAGATTTTGTGAAGAGCTAGAAAATTTCGCTTTTCTATAATATATAGATGAATGAATACTGTATCTCACATTATGTTATGTTGTGGTGCAAGTGTTTTCTGCAACTAGGCCATCCATAAGCCTTATTTGCATGAACCGGTTGCAGCTAGTTCAACCACCCGTTCTCCTCCAGGAAGGCCAGCAGCTCGCTAACGCATGATCGCTGATGCAGACTTCCCGGATTGTACTCTGTGACCCGAGGATATTTCATTGTTCTGCCACGCTGCTGCGTTCTAGCAGCAAAGACGCGGCCGATTCTTCTATCTCTATGCACCCTCTTCATAGAGTACTGTCTGTAACGTCAATTTTGAAAAGGTGTGTGTTTAAAGGCAGTGTTCTGTGACGATTCCGAAAACTTTCCAGAGCTTGTCACATTTTGAGATTTAGGCGTCTTCAGGAGTATCTCAGATTTAGGTCCGGGAAGGCCTCCCTTGACTGCCTACAGGTTTTAGTACTTGCCCAGTTAGTCTTGTTGTCCACTGCACTGTATGTTCTTTATTGTAATATACTTTGTTTATCGAATATTGACAATTCATTTTCTACCTAATGTCTGCTATTAGATGATCATCACCGCTATATGGTTGGTATTCCGAAAACCCGTACGAAGCGCTTTCATTCCACTTTTATTGTGCGAACTGCTCGTCTGTGGAATGTGCTGCCTGAATGGGTGTTCCCCGATAGTTACAATCAGAGTGTCTTCAAATCACGAGTCAATCGGTTTCTTCTAGGCAAGTGTGCTCCATTGTAGACCGCATCATCGCTTAACATCAGGCAAGTTGGCGGTCTTGCCTTTGACCCTTGCCTATGATTAATAAAAATAACTGCCTGTTTGCTCACTGTCATCTGACCCCAAACTAAGCAAAGCTTGTACTATGGCTGCCGCTGCCAGAGACTGATATATATATTTTAAATATAGGTCAGTCAATCGTTATTTGTTATATTATACTTGTGGTAATTTATTTCTTGTAAATTTGCTCTACCAAATATATGAATATAAAAGAAATAAATATTCAAGACATTTTTGCACACAGTCATCTGACCCCAAACAAAGCAAAGACTAGCAGAGAGCGACTTAACTATAACCTGAACTTCTTTCAAAATAAATAAATATTTTATTTGGTTAATCTCAGTGTATACTGGGCTACACGGAATCATATTACTAACCCAAAAGGAGGTCATAGTACTCTTAATCATGAACAACTTTTACTATGGGACTGACCGTGAAGCCGCATAAAATATCAGCTGATCCATACATTTTGCTGAGAGTGAATAAAAATTTTCAATGAGCTCTTGAGGTTTTTTTTATTGGAATTATTCATTTTCCCTCAATTTCCGGGAAAAAAATATCCTCACACCATAAACATACTTGCTTCTCAAATTAATTAAAATCAGTTCAGCCGTTTCTCAACGAAAAGATAAACCTTCAACCCTTCAAACCATCAATTTTGCACCAGTATAGAATAAATAAACTTTATTAATTTACAGTAATTATATTTACAAAAAAATAAAACACTGTTTTAAACTATCAGGGTTGTTCACTAAAGTTATATGATTATTTACGGGATATTTACCGTGGTAAGCTTGTGAAATGAGCTCCCCGCATATTTCGGCGCAGTTACATGCACCATGCTACATGCTCATTTCACAACCTTACCACGGTAAATATCCCATAAATAAACATATAACTTTACGAAAAAATACTTTTTAAAAACGAGCTTTTTCGTATTCTTAAACCCTTTCACAGTACCGGCGTTAGGGTAGGGCCTGGTTGGGCGACCGCCCAGGGCGCCAGAGGCGCCTATATCAAAATCTATTGTTTGCCTTCTTTGAATGGCAGACGCGGGGGGGGGGGGGGGGTTCCCCCCTGCCCTGCCCCGGCACTGCCCTTTCATTTAACCATGCCCGGTACCATAACATTGCAGTTGCAAAATTTGTCCCACACATACGATCAAACATACTAACTGGGCAAGTAAAATAAAAGCTTGAAACGAATAGCCTTGACTCCCGCCCTTGACTGTCTTGACTCATCAATTGAAATGCACACCTGAGTCAGTCATGACGCGTTTCATTAGGCTCAGGTCAGACTAGCGTGGTAGTCGAGTTTTTTCATCACAAATTATTTTGTACAACGCTGAGCGTTTAGCAAACTAGTAGCAGTGGGCCGTACATATCTGTTGCAGAAGCTTGAGGTGTGATCACGAATCGGCAAACTTTGCCTAGGACACCCTGAGACTGTATGAAGTGATATACGTAAGGCAGCTTGCAGTGACTGGAAGCGATAAGCTGAAGATTGGGCTGAGTATGCCTTAGGTAAAGCATAAATGTAGAGTGGACTATAACTACTCCAGTCTAGGGTCAATGGGTTATTACTAGGCAAACATGCTCCATCCTACCTCCATTCTAAGTTTTTTTTGTTTAAATTAGAACGGCTGTCAAGGCATTTTTGTTAGAAATTTGTTGTAGCCAGTTGCACCCATATAAACGAAACGTCAGTCATTCGAAATCAGTTAGCAACTGTGATGCGGACAAAGAACTTTGAGACCTAACCCAAAAAGGTAAGATCCAAGTTCTTTCGATGCGGAGATCGACGCGTTGATCTAAATAAGAATGTTCAATCAAGGTACACTCATATGCCTGGTAACAGATTTTTCTTCTCATATCCGTTCTATTTACTTCTATTTTCTGTGACGCCACCTTACCATATCTCCCTTGTGTCTGATCCGAGCGTGAGCTATTAGTATTAATTAGTATTACAGATGTGGTAGGCCACGATTACGCTAAATGCGCGACCGAGTTACACTCGTCTGGCCTCAGCCTTAGAGAAAGGTCGTTCAACTGTCAGTCTTCAAAGGCTACCCGCGTACTGGCGACTAGTGGAAGGTTTGCTAAATCAGATTCAATTGTGACTCAGCTTTCGAACTCGATTTACTGAATGTAAATGTCAGTCACATTGACATCGAGCCATCAACGTGTCTGGGGCTCGATTTTTAGGGTTCCGTACTCAAAAGGGTAAAGACCCTATTACTGAGCCTATGCTGTCTGTCCGTCTGTCCTACCGAACAGCTGGTTGACCGGAATGGCTGTATCTTTCGAACCATAATAGCCAGCCGAAAAATTTCGGGCCAATAGACAGCCATCGGCTGTCACAGATGCTTTGTCCCTATTGAAAAACCCTTTAGTTAAGTCGTTCTCTGGCACCTTCTGCGCTTGGGGGGCGTGGGTTCGATTTCCACCTAGAGCAAACATTCATGTGATGAACAATTGTGTTTGTTCTATATCTGGGTGTTAATATCTATTTAAGTCATGTATTTAAAAATATATATGTATGTATATCAGTCTGGCAGCCATCAGCTTTTCAGTCTCTGACAGCCATATCACAAGCTTTGCTTAGCTTGGGGTCAGGTGACCGTGTGTGCAAAAGTGTCCCGTATTTTTTTATTTGTAAATTATGACTGGTTTTAAGTTATCAGTGCAATCCAGCATTGAATCATATCCTCTCCTGGACATGATGATTGATGAACAACATCTAGCTCTCGCGTTCTGGCTAAAAATCGTTACACAGAATCCGGTTTCTGACTCATGACAAACTTGACTTGAATAAATAATGTAATTCAACTTGTTAGGTAGTTTAGAACTCGACGCTCAGAAACTGTTTTAATTTACCGAGCACTTCGCGTCTCAAGATTAGCTGCGGTATTCGAAAATACATCGCAAAGTTAATATAGTTTAGAAACCAACATGCACAGGGGGTCTAGACAAGAGCCACACAGTGTTAGCGTTCACGCCTGCGGAACTATGAAATTGTATGAAAATGACATTAGCTTCAGATAATTTATCTCATGCTAATGTCATTGTCAATGTCATTTTCATACAATTTCATCTTTCCGCAGGCGTAAACGCTAACAGTGTGTGGCTCTTGTCTAGACCCCCTGGGCCAGCATGGTAGATTAGGGCCACAGAAAGATAAAGATAAAGATTATTTATTTGCACAAAACACCAGTAAATCATACACACATTTAAAACGCATACACAATAGGTGGTTTAAAATATTTATCACTTTGTATCATGTTTTGCCTAGTTTATAGGCGTACAAATCTAGAGAGATGGTATAAAAATACCGTAAATATTATTTATATAAAAAAGTATTAATAAAAAGTATTAACTGTCGAAACAAATTTAAAAGTTTAGATAATATGATGTTATTAATTTAAATAGTTAACAGATAGACATTACTATAATTGTATGATAAACAAATTGACCTACTGCAGTCATTACTAAAATTTATCATTTATGAAATCACTAACTTTGTAATAACATTTCTCGACTAAAATATTTTTAGTTTTATTTTAGATTGACTAGATATTAGATCCCTTATTGAAATCAAAGATAAGAAGTAAATACCACGCGATCGTGATGTTATATCATCTATCATAAATTAATTCCTCTCGCCTTACCTATTTCTATCCACTATTGCGTCCTGCAGTTTTTTTTTTTACCCGGTCATCTGACCCCAAACTAAGCAAAGCTTGTGATATGGCTGCCAGAGACTGATATACATACATGTATATATTTTTAAATACATACTTAAATAGATATTAACAACCAGATATAGAACAAACACAAATGTTTGTCCTAGGTGGGAATCGAACCCACGCCCCCAAGCTCAGAAGGTAGGTTCACTACCAACTGGACCAACGGACAATCTAACCCCGTTTCACCCGCGTGGAATGTCGACGCAGTGTTATTTTTATATTTCTGTTCAATTTTGGTACTTTTTTGTGATCTTGGCCTTTCGGTTATCAATTTATCAAAGAGATTTCCTCAGTATTACGATATGCTAATCCAATTTTCTGCTAGGCGATAGCAAACCTGATATTTTACATTATCGCGTCCAAAAGTGACGTAATGCCACCGAAAATACGATACAGAAATAATTTACTGTCGACACCGGCAAGGTTATTTTTGTTTTGACGTTCGGCTAATATCTGGATGTAGCTTTACCTAGTCTGTGGGATGTACAGACCGACCAACTTGCATATCTACACAGTCGTCAACGAAAATGCGTTTAGTCGCACAATGTCAAAAGTTCTAACTGACAAGGGGTCGCAAACTGTCAAAAGAGTCAACACCACCTTGGACTTAACTCTTTGGACATTTTGCTTTTTTTTTAAAATATTTTGCGACCTTATTAATTTTGCACTTTTCATGCCGAAATTTATAATTCTTAAAAAAATAATATACGTAATAATTTCATACAAATCTTGCGCAAGTTCCATTCTGTTTCCAGTCCTCCCATCGAAAACCGTTTAAAAACAATGAATACCTGAGTAGAGCTTTGTCTTACTTAACAGGGAAAAGTGTCGACTTACGTTTCGTCCGGTGATTCACATCGTCTATTATCCTATTTATGGTGTGAAAGTTTTAGAAATAAACAAACTACCACTTGTGGTATACTTACTTGCATTATTCGTTACAAGTAGTGGAAAATATTTCTTTTATAGCTCGAAGGTTCGTCAAAGAACCAGAGTCACCGACATAGCTGTTAAAATTTGCAAGTTGAAGTGGTAATGGGCAGGCCACATCGCTCGAAGAACCGATAACCGATGGGGAAGACAGGTTCTTGAGTGCAGTGCAGACTACGAACCTGAAGATGCAGCGTATGTAGACCTCCCACTAGATGGACCGACGACATTGTGAGAGTCGCTGGCATCCAATGGATGCAAAAGGCAGGCTATCATTCAGTGTGGAGGTTAAAGGGGGAGGGGCTTAAGTTCAGCAGTGGACGTCTTCTGGAGGATGATTTTGATGATTGCTCGAAGGACCAAACGTTAAAATTTTTGTTCAAGTGTATGTTTGCCGGTTCTACCGTAGTAGAAAGTTTCTCTATTAGTTTTATTTCTGAAAAGTACCAAAGACAATGTAATAAGATTTCTAATAACATTTACTCGTAGCAAAGTCCTGAAATATGTCATTTTCTCCGAATAATCCATTTGTCTGGCTCGCCCACGCAAGCTTCTTTAGAATTACTCTGTTCGTCCAAACAAGAGCAAGATAAATCACCAGATGGAATATGAATACTGTTTATTCGGTATCTTTATCAACCAACTTCAAAAAATGAGGCGAGTTAATAGACGGCAACGTATTTGTGATGCCTCTGCTGTTACACGTATCCATAGGCGACGGTGACTGCTTACCATCAGGCGGCCCGCATGCTTGTTTGCCACATAATATGTCATTAATTAAAAAAGAAGGGGTTCTCAATTCGTTTGTATTTTTCTTTTGTTTCCGCAGAATTCCGTTATTTATGATCCGATAGCGAAAATTTAAAAAATCGGTTTTGTAGTTTGGCTTTTAAATCAAAATACTGGAAAAGTTGGTAACTTGAATGGCAATAGTATATCCTCCAATTATTGTTTTATACTAATTTTGTAGCCTGTTTTTAAATCAATAATTGTTTGAAAAAATTATTTCGGAAATATGGAATCGTAATTAAGTTATATGTATTGAGCGCACTACAGCACGTGATGACGTCAAGCCTTGCGCGCGCCATACAAATTCTATATATACTGACACACGCTTTGCGAGAAAGGGACAAAGCATCCGCTCTCTATCACCACCAAAAACTTTAACCGCTCAAATCTCAGCGATTTATCAGCCAATTTGATTCATTTTTTCAGTATGTGTATTTAGTTAATGTTTATATCTTTCGCTAAGCCAGTTATCTATACTAATATTATAAAGAGGAAAGATTTGTATGTAAGTATGTTTGTAACGAATTGGCTCAAAAAGTACTGGACCAATTCTTTCACTGTTGGGAAGCTACACTATCCCCGGGTGACGTAGGCTATAATCTATACCCGTGCGAAGCTGGGGCGGACCGCTAGTAATAAATGAAAGATTAGGACACATGCCTATTGCGCAAAGTCTCATTCAAAGTTTCATTAAGTTATGTATTATGTTTTTATGTGTATTACATTGGTAATATTATGGCGTTAGCAACGCACACCTGCTGTTTGACGTGCGTGACGTCACCTGGCGGTTCCAACGGAAGACCAGCGCTGGTTGTTTACAACCAGCATTACGCTGAGTTGGCACCGGCTTGTGACATCAACTATTTATTTTATTGTGTTTAACTCGTATCTTTTGTTTCTGTCATGAATAAATATATTTTTCTTTCTTTCTAATAACTATAGAAGTAAGAAGGTTCTAAAGAATTACGTCAGACGGACAGAATGAACTTATAAGGGTCCTTGTCCTACGGAACCCTAAAAAGTAAGTTGTATAGGCTGAGTAGCTAGCCCTGGTGCCAAAGTTTTTACGAAAATCTGTTTCGCTTCGACGAAAAATCCATACGTAACTGAATTAAAGGCACGTGTTCTCGAGTTCATGCACTGGTTATAAATAACCGTCTCGTAGGGCCAATGTCTTACCGCGCCGTCTATTTCCGTGGGACCACGCGGGAGACGCCATTTGAGAGCCACTAGGAGAGGTGGCGACAGATGGCTGGAAGTCTTACAAGCACCATGATACTAATGAGAAATGGAGGTGTCTCTCAGGTGTCTCTGAAGAATTGACGGCAACATGCTTGAAGGGCCCTCTTATTTATTGTCGTTTTTTTTTTTTTCGGGATTTCTGGTTTGGTCCCATAATAAAAGTTGTTCATAATGATGGGCACAATGACCTCCTTTGGGTTTACTACCAGGTACAGGGTATATGCGTAACCCTGTATGGGATAATGTTTGAAACATTCAATTAGATTTTTTTTTCCAGGGCAAGTGTTTTATTAACAAACAAAATACGAGCTAATACTAACACTACAAATACAGTTAGACTGCCCATAGACCGTTGAAGGTCTAAAGACAATCCAAATGCTCAAGCTCACTATGAGTTGGCAGCGTACTCGGCATGCTGGCGGCATTACCACGCCGAATGGCAATGCTTATGCGTTGAGCCAGAAACACGCCAGCATTAGTTTTTGCTTGTGATTTCAAATCAGGTGCCCAAGCCAAGCCAGAGACAAAACAAGTAATAACCAATTAGACCAGCTCGTGAACTGCCAAGAGCCGATGGAGCATGTCTACATTGAATGTTGTATTATTCATTCAGGCCCACCTGTTCAAACATGTCTACGCAAAACGAAACTTCGATAAGTCTCTGTATAATAACAACGTGTGAGAATATTGATTCATTTTGAAGCATTGAAATGAGATAAAGATTTATTTGAGATGGGTTAGTAAATCGCAAAATGACTGAAGCACATTTTTCAAAAGTAGACAGGTTTTTTTTAAACCATCTAATGTGAGGTGAGATAGAAGCGCGCCATATTCTAGGCCCGGCTAAAATCAGGCTGAAGTACCCTCCCCTTGACATTCAATAAAAGAAATTAAATTTTCAATGAAGAAACAATTTTAATACCGCCTGACGATTTGTGGTATTGTGACCTTTGATAAGACGAGATAAGAGACATTCCAGATGAGTCAGTGTTGATCTGTTGATGCAGACAAACAATAAAATGTGCTCGCTGTTGTGATAAGAAAATGACTTTTGGCCTCTGTGTGGCTTGTTGAACGGAACGCCGCCAATTTTAATGGGACTAAAAATTTAGTCTAGTCCTAGACTCAGACTTGACGGTAGGCACAGAAGTATATTTGAATACTGAATAGTATTTACGTTTCGAGATAGCCTTTCATTAAAATAAAAGCAAATGGCTGGTACTATGAGCCAATCGCAGGTCACCAAGGGCGTCGCCAGGTACGGGCAGGGGGGGAAATGCCCCCAGATGTCTGTGCTGTTGACCATTGAAGATTTTTCTTTATCTGGAGCTAATCCTGAATGTCGGTTCAGGTCATGCTTACCACAAAAAAGCATTGTCATTGTCGGAAACGAACCAACATGTAAAAATTCAACTCTGTAGGATAGGAGGAAGTTGTTCTAATTCAGGTTGCAAGATTTACCTAAGCACACATACAAACTTTGCAAGTAAAAAATCTTGTAATAAACTTTATTAATAAAAAAAAATACTTCTTAAAAATAACCTTTTTCATATTATTCTCAGCAAACCCTTTCCCCGTATACTAACAGAGCAAGTTTAATAAAAGCCTGCAAAAGGTACTTCTCATGTACCAACTATTTGATCAAAATAAGGATATTAGAACTACAGAAAATATAAATAATTGTTTAAATTAGAACGGCTGTCAAGACATTATTGTAAGAAATTCGTTGTAGCCAGTACACCCATATAAACGAAACGTCAGTCATTCGAAATAGCAACTGTGATGCGGACGAAGAACTTTGAGACCTAACCTAACCTAACCCGAAAAGGTAAGGTCCAATTTCTTTGGATGCGGAGATCGAGGCGTTGACATAAATCAAGATTCTGCCATAATGCCTGGCAACAGATTTTCCTTCTCATTTCCGTTCTATTTACTTCTGTTTTCTGTGATTTGAACGGTCGGTAAATGTAATGAAAATGCACTATGTTTCTATTCCTACTAAATACATTATTACGAAAGGAACGCATCGACCTTGCTGCTTCTGAAATAGCTCGAAATGAGGCGTCACGCCAGCTGCCACATATAGTCGCCACAGACTTTCGTAAACTTCGAACAAGGTCCAGCAGGCCTAGCACGGGACGTGGACAAATTGTCTTTCAACCCTTTCTATCCCACGAGAAAGGGACAAACGTATCCATATTATTATATTTATATTCATTTATTTGATAACGCCAATTTACAAGTCAATAATAAGAAAAAAAAACAATTATATCAAAAAAATACAAAAATAGTTTTTTTTTTTTTTCATTTTTTTTTTCAATAAAATAATCATAAAGTATGTCAAATCAAATTAAAATAAAATAGTCTCAATTAAATTAAAATTTTGTAATTACAATTATTTAATAATTACAATTAAATTAATAAATATTAACATAAAAACAATAATCATTATTACAGATCTAACTGCAAGAATTAATTTATGTCATAGAAGGAGTGTTCAACAAGCCAGCGCTGAAGCCGGAACAATTCAGACTTGAAGCTAAGCATATACGCGCGTCTACGCGAGGATAAAAACGGTGGAAAGACAAATTGACCACGGCCTAAGCTAGGCCTGCAGGGGCCTACCACGACCTCTCATAGTATTCTTAATTCAATCTTGCAATGTAATTAGCAACAAAGAGTTCAAAATAAGATTTAAAAAATATACATCATCATAATTTTAGCCGTAGTCCACTGCTGGACATAGGCCTCCCCCATCGATCTCCAAAAGGGCCGGTTGGAAGCGCCCTGCATCCAGCGTTTCCCTGCGGTCTCTTTTAGGTCGTCTGTCCATCTTGTGGGTGGACGTCCTACGCTGCGCTTACCGGTCCGTGGTCTCCATTCGAGAACCTTTCGGCCCCATCGGCCATCTGTTCTGCGTGATATGTGCCCTGCCCACTGCCACTTCAGCTTGCTAATCCGGTGGGCTATGTCGGTAACTTTCGTTCGTCTACGGATCTCCTCATTTCCGATTCTATCTCGTACAGAAACCCCGAACATAACCTTCCGTTTTTAATTTTGTTGTTATTTCTTAGTTATTCTGCCGTAACACACACACACACACACCGTTTTTTTTTACATAATTGTATGTAAAAAAACAACTGGCTATCTATTACGGTTCTAAAGATACAGCCGTTAATAGGTAGGACAGACAGACATCGTAGGCTTAGTAACAGGGTCCCGTTTTTACCCTTTGGGTACGGAAACCTAAAAAACTTGGTCCTTTCACGAGTCAGCTTTCCATATGAACTTCACAAGTTCACACATTAAAATAAATTCTTGAAAATCCAATAAACATGATGATGACATTTTTCCTAAACAAAAATCGCAATGAAATTCGACTTTAAGTGTTTTTAAAGTAGAGCCGTTTCTATCGTACATAACTTTTGGCTTGTTGCCCGCCAACAAATAGACGGAACAATAATACCGCGGGCTTATTAATGTACCGATGATATAATTCTGATTGTGGGAATGAGAACCACGTGCTGTAGCGAAGAGGTAGGATTATTTCGAAAATCAAGGAGAATAGCCTAAAATTAAGTAACACTCATCGGTGTATGTAATAGTACGATATGTATTTGGTTTACCTTGGAGCCGTGGTCTTAAAATGGCTCCGTCGCAGAATATCCCTTTTGCAACATGTCTGCTGGTTGCAAAAAGTCCCTTTCTCAAAATATCTCTTTCGCATACGCAATTATAACCCGTTCGCATAAAGTCCCATTCTCAAAATATCTCTTTCGCATACGCATTATATCCCGTTCGCATAAAGTCCCATTATCAAAATGACTCTTTCGCATAATGTTCCTTTCTCAAAATGTCTCTTGCATTTATGTCCCTTTCTGATATTGTCCATTTGGCACCATGTCCCTTTCCCTTTTCTTTCTCATTTAAGGCTTCGGTAACAAAAGCGACTTGAACCCCCTTTGTGGGTGTCAGATTTGGGGCACTGACCATTCATTCAAGAAAGCCTAGGGAAGACAATGGTGTGCAGAAGTCAACGTTTGCAAGCTTTCTTACAAGTGTTTAATACGCATAAGTTTTCCATGGAATTGCGCAGTTGCTTCTTCGTTTTTGTGATTTATATGTCCTGTTTATTCGTATAGCTAGTTATTTAATTGAACATGTTTTAGGTGTATAAATACAGATGTTAGTATTTTCCGTGAATGGCGTCATCCGTTGTAAAGCGACGTCATGACGTGTCACCGTGATGATATCAGAATTTGTAGCGTAAATAGCACACAGTTTTGTGTCTCGGAAGCCCGTTTTAGTCCTTTTGTCGTTCTTCCAAACTCGGTGCCCGTGAACTCCAATGACATCGAGATAAAATACATATAGATTCATAATCGTCACGCCACGATTTGCGCAGACTTTTTGGTTATAGTTACAAGGTAACCGAGATCCGACTACAATCCGCCGCGCCGCCGCGCGATGCCAGAGCTACGATGACATAGCGGACAACTAACGTTGAACACTATGCAAGTGACATAACGTCTAAATTGGAGTAAATGTTGCATTGTGAAGTATATAATTGATACTATGTATGTACAACGACGCTCGGACGCTTTTTGAGTGTTTTCACTGAGATATTGTGACTCTATAGAAGTTGTATCTCGATGTCCAATGATGATAAAAATCATACTTCTAGCTAAGGGACCTTGCAACATGATGAGGCCATTGACTATGACTCAGTCCATTATACAATATAGATTTTTGTTTGTTATCGAATGTCACTTGCCTATGAAATATGCTGATGCATTTCGCTTATTCATTCTCACGGAAATGAACAGGTCTTCTCTTCTCTTTGTAAATAACAGCAAAAATGTTAATATAATAATAGACAAAAGTACTATCATCCTTGCTATAATGCACCAATATGCTGTTCTTTTCCAAACAAGAAAATACCAGTCTGTTCACTTGCATGAGAGGGAATAAGTTAGATGCATAGTAATTTTCATAGAAAAGTAAGTGACATTCTATATAATGGATCATGGACTGAGTCATAGCCAACGGCATCATCACACTTCGTCAAGTTAAAGTACACTTCCGTGCATCGCAGCCGCGCGCGTCTGATGCGACAATGCTCGCACTTAGAAAATGTATGGCCGCGTTGGTCTGTCGCTTACCTCGGAAGCGATGCCATACATTTTCATAGTGCAAGTAATGTCTCATCAGCCGCACGCATTAAGGTAGCATTCCGATATTGGCGAACGTGACCGGCCGCTGCGACCGTGTCGCGCGACCCACTGCTCAGTATGAATTTATATGGAGTGTTAAACAATGCACGCGACCGCGTCGCGCGACGTGTGGGTCGTGCAACGCGGCCGCGGTCGCTAAGATCGGAATGGTACCTTTGGAAGCGCGCGTCAGACGCGCACGGCTGCGATAGGCCGCGCGCGATGCACGGAAGTATATATTTACAAGGCATTCGTTCAAGTTCTTGTTTCCTTCAGAACATGATTTTTTTGTATTATTATGTGGAACTAACTTAGCAACATTTCCTTATCAAACAGGCGTCAGGAGTGACAGTATCGGATGCTTGCAAAACGACGTACGAGGAAATCAAGAAGGACAAGAAGCACCGCTATGTCGTGTTCTACATTCGCGACGAGAAACAGATCGACGTGGAGACTGTTGGCGAGCGCAACGCAGAATATGAAGCCTTCCTAGAGGACCTACAGAAGGGAGGCACTGGAGAATGCAGGTTGGTACTTAGATTCCACGAACCGGAAGATAGACCGACGACATAGTGAGAGTCGCTGGCATCCAGTGGATGCAAAAAGCAGGCTGTCGTTCAGTGTGGAGGTTAAAGGGGGAGGCCTATGTTCAGCAGTGGACGTCTTCTGGCTGATGATGATGACAGTTTAACATCAGGTGAAAAGCGTGCCTGTCTGCCGCTCTTTAAAAAACGAATTCAGTATGCACTGTTGACCAGCAACTGACCAGTGATTGTTACCATTCCAGATACGGCCTTTTCGACTTCGAGTACACGCACCAGTGCCAGGGCACGTCGGAGGCGAGCAAGAAACAGAAACTGTTCCTAATGTCATGGTGCCCAGACACCGCCAAGGTCAAGAAGAAGATGTTGTACTCCAGGTGAATATTTTATTTTTATATGCCATAGGTGGCAAACAAGCAGACGGGCTGCCTGATGGTAAGCAGTCACCGTCGCCTATGGGTACTTGTAACACCAGAGGCATCACAAATACGTTGCCGACCCTTTAGGACTCGATTAACTCGCCTTTTGAAGAACCCCATGTTGTAACTTCTCGGAAACACCGTGGAAGGTAGCTCATTCCACATTTTGCATGTGGACTATTAGGTCATTGGTGTCTGGAAGTTTCTTAGTGTACGTGAAAAATTTGTGTTTTTTATTTAATAATATGCTTGCGTTTTACCTGGCCTGATGTTAAACTACGATGCAGTATACGATGTAGCACGCATGCCTAGAAGAAACCGATTCACTCTTGATTTGAAGACAACCTGATTGTGACTATCGGGGAACATCCATTCAGGAAGCCCATTCAATAGACTAGCAGTTCGCACAATAAAAGTGGAATCAAAGCGCTTCCTACAAGTTTTCGTAATATCAACCATAAAGCGGTATCGTTCTTACAGTCACTTACTGGGGGCACTCAAACTAATCAAAGCGATTTGTTTGAAAAATTTACTGAAAAATTTTCTTGACGATATATTTAACGAAACCTTGACAATATTTATTTTCAAAGTTTTGGATTTTGGTAACATTTGCACCAACAGCCAAATACCAGCTCGGAGCTCTTGAATCGGTCGACCGGCGTGCTGTTCGTCTAATAGGCGATGAGAAGTTAGTGGCTAAGAAACTTCTCAGTCTAGAACACCGCCGTAAGGTAGCGAGTCTGTCAATTTTCTACAGGATTCATTTCGGAGAATGTGCATCAGAGCTACATGACCTTATCCTGCCATCCCCTTTCTACTACAGGACAAGTAGGAAAACGGCCCACTACCACCCATACATTGTGGATTTTCCTTGGATACGTACCAAACGTTTCGATCCTACGTTTCTAATCCGTACGGCCAAAGTTTGGAACAACCTGCCAGCTTCCTTGTTTCCTGAGAGATATAACCTGGGCCTTTTCAAGGACAGAGTGAATAGGTATCTTCTAAGTCTGCGTGCTTCATTTTCGACCACATCGTCGCTTACCAACAGGCGAGTTGGTGGACTAAAGCGGACTTATCAGCGTTAAAAAAAAACAACGCCACCAAAATATGCTTAGTAAAAAACATGCAATCTCAAAAAGAATTGTTTATCACAAACAAGATGACAAGTAAAACAATGCGTTACTTTACCTTTTATGGTGATACCATTCTAGACCGTTATCTAGCAGTACTAGAAATTGCTTGTTGACTCTGATAACACCTTATCAGTCGTAGATTGTCTGAATCATAGGTCGTCATAGGTTATGCAATGTTAAGTTTGAAATATTTATTGAACAAAGAAATATTTACATTTCACTTAAGGCCTTTTTTTTTTTTTTTTCGCTGGGGAAATCTTCTAGAGATACCCGGCTGCATTGGGGTGCAGCCAGGTTATGTGGGATTGTACCCACTAAAACCCCCCCGGTGACCAGCCTTAGTGCTTGACAAGAGGGCTCCGAGATCTCCAGAGGAACGCACCGGAGCCCTCGGCACTGTGCTACGGCTCCTCCCGAGACAACCGTGTTGTCTCAGCCCCTCCACCCACGACAACGTTGGTCACACAACGTTGTCGTTCTCTCCCTGGGCACGCTTATGTGGATGGTCAAAGCCCCAACTTTGACCATCCCGAGCCCGGAGGTCCCCTTTTAGTAGCCTCTTACTACAGGCAGGGGTTACCGGTGCCGTATTCTATTGCCCCGGTGCCGTATTCTATTGCCCCGGCGCCGTATTCTATTGCCCCGGCGCCGTATTCTATTGCCCCGGCGCCGTATTCTATTGCCCCGGTGCCGTATTCTATTGCCCCGGCGCCGTATTCTATTGCCCCGGCGCCGTATTCTATTGCCCCGGCGCCGTATTCTATTGCCCCGGCGCCAGGGCTATTCTCTTAAGGCCTAGAATATGGCGTGCGCTATCTCAGTCGCTCATATTGTATTATTATATAGAACTAGCTGACCCGACAGACATCCTGTCTTCGGGAGAAGTTAAAATCTTCGTTAAGTTTTCTGAAATTTTTCAATTATCTGCCCAATTTCTTTGATTTTTTTTTCCGTAAGAAAGAATCAAAGTATTAGAAAACTTTAAAAAAAGATGAATGAAGTCGGTAGTCTTTCTCAAGTTATGGCGTGACCAAGGTAAATAGGTATTCATTATATACATAGATAGACTACTATCTATGTATATAATACATACATAGATAATCACAATTTTTTTTAAAATATAATATAGCCGATGTCACCCCGGGGATAGTGTAGCTTCCCAACAGTGAAAGAATTTTTCAAATCGGTTCAGAAGTTTCGTAGCCTATTCAATGCAAACAAACAAACAATCAAATCTTTCCTCTTTATAATATTAGTATAGATAAACAAAACAAAATACTATAAATATCAAACTATCCTGGATACAATATAGGTACTTCCTGGCAAAGTGCAAAAGATTGTAACAACCCTGTAATTTCATGCAATGCACAATGTTTACTGCGTATAAGACAAGGTTTATGCATTTGGCCGCTACAACAATTAGGTTTATTATTCACACTGCACTTGCTAAGATTTATTATAACAGAAGTCTGTGAGAAATAATTTCTCGCTGGCCTTTTCAATATTAAATTGCTGTCTCGTTTTGAGACAATGTTAACGCGGCAGAAATAGAATCATGGACGTTATGAGAAGACTTGATAGTGTACCAACAACAACAACAACAAACAACTACAAAACAACAACAACTACTGTGTAACAACTACCTATTTTGAGAATTGAAATATATAGGTATCTTCTAAGTCTGCGTGCTTCATCTTCGACCACATCGTCGCTTACCAACAGGCAAGTTGGAGAGCAAACGCAGACTTATCCGCGATAAAAAATAATAATATATAATTTCTATTGATTAATTCTAATTATTAGTCTATTGGTTTTAATTTTTATCTAAATAATTACTTGCTTCCCCTTTTAACATTAAAACGCCGTCTCAGCGGTGTGACATAATGTTAAAGCTGCAGAAATAGAAACATGTATACATAAAGTTTATTCTAAAAAGCATATTATTGTCCCCAGCTCTTTTGACGCGCTCAAGAAGTCGCTGGTTGGCGTACAGAAGTACATCCAGGCGACTGACCTATCCGAGGCTTCCCAAGAAGCCGTGGAAGAGAAGCTACGCGCCACCGACCGCCAGTAACAGCATTTACCCGCTACGGGCCGCGGCCGACCCCCCGGGGGACCCAACAACCCCCCCAACGCTTAGTCAGTATTCTGGGGCGACCACAGGCCTCTATATTTCAATCCTTGCTTTGCTGTCTCATGTAGTCGAAACTGTACAGAGTCGACACGACGGCCTCTAGCGATAAGGGATCTAATCTAATAATTTAAATTATACTAATTATTATTATATATTTTTTTTCCTATAACTAAAGAGTAAGTTAAGCTCAAACTCGGCGCGCGAAGTTTCTTTCTGCAGTAACGCCGGATGGCTTTTTATACTATTTAGATTGTAAAATAAAGTACGGTTTTATACGATCGCAGAGTTTAAGTTGTTACTTGCTGACGCGGGCTTGTGGTGAGAATCGCTGCTAACGTTGGTTAAGTATTTTGTAACCAATTTATCCAGGAATAAACTCGGTATAAGTGAATATTAGTTGTTTTATTCAGAATTGTCCTGGTAGGCACTGGAGAATGGTATGGGGACGTGCTCATAAATAGATAACGGCACGCCTATGTTGGTTCATACGCTCTACACAACATTAGTTATCTATAATGTATATAAAAGCGAAATACACAGACTGATTTACTCGTAATGAAATTTTGAACAAGTAGGTACATATACAATGCTTTTTTTATACCTGTGATAAAAAAAAGAAAGCATTTTTTAGGTCTGTGGTAGAAACATGCATCGTAGGTTGCGTCAAGCGCAAGACCGCTCGGTTTGACCACAGCAGCGCCAGTGAGCGCCAGCGACATTGAAAGTGTTCACTAAAGTTATATGATTATTTACGGGACTATTTACCGTGAAAATGGTGCATGTAACTGCGCCGAAATATCAGGAGCTCATTCCACCTTACCACGGTGAATATCTCGTAAATAATCGTATAACCAAGTTAGCTGCATATACCTCTGCTGCGTCGTTCAGGCTGGCGTCCGATTTGCTAAATAAACTAAGCCATTGAGTGTTTTTCATCCTGTTTCATAGTACAATTGAATGCATGCGTGATACTTTAATATGCGTGTTGCGGGCAAACGGCCACTCGAATGCTAGTGATTCGTTATCAACCGTCTCAGATCAAATAAATAATAGCCAGGTGTATCAGCGCGAACACGAAAAGTGAAGCCACTTTTTGAAACGTGTGCATTAGTCGAAGTGTTGCCACTGCATTTTTTTAAGACAACCTTGAATAATTTGTTAACAGTGAAAATTAAAAGTCTCAGGGAGCATATAAGTAAGATTTATTAAGATAAAAAAATCATGTTTGAAAATAGGAATCATGGAAAATGACTTGGACTAGACCATGACTAGACTTACTTTTCATGTCTGTGACTGGCTCTTGTTTGACGACATTGTTGTGTCAAAACATTGAATACTTGACACTGGCAAATGGACTAGTCATGCGACCCCAAAACCCTCCCAATAGGAAAAGAAATAGAACTGATTTGGGGGTTATTAAAAAATTAAATAATAGCGAAAGTCACTCGTTCAAACATTTATTAAAATTCTCAATTCAACAGTCTGCACACTATCAACAATCACAATGAATTTGAATTAATTCTCATTTCGTAACCAAGCCAATAACCATAGTTCCGTGAATTAACAAGATGTTACATGGTCTATCTATGGTGTGTACACCAAAGAAATGCTTTTTACCTACTTTTACATATCCCATTGTGGTTCGTTTCGTATCCATAATTATTATTTACGATCTCAGTAATGAATGTCGTCAAAACTCAAACTGTCATCGCGATAATAAAGCAAAAAAATATTGTTGGTCAGCGTCCAGTAATCAAAAGAGATTATTATACCCTCTATACCTATGTTTGAGACTAGACAAATGTTATACACATAGCACATAGCGCATAATAAATAATAGTACAAATAACCATAAACCATGAGGAAAAAAAATTACACGCTGATTTGTGCCAGTAATTTTTCGAGATTAATTGCTGACCATGATCATATTGTCTTTTTTTTTGAGTAGGCAGTTTGTACGGCTTTAGTTTAAAGAAAGATAAACGTACCTACTAAACAGCGCCCTAATCCACAATTCCACATTCATTAAAAGCTGTGTTGCATTGTACAGTCCTTGTCTAAAAAGTGTAAACAAAAATGTCGGATCGACAACCAATAGTAATAAGATAGTTGTCGTTGTTTGCCGATCTGCCATTTTTGTCTACACTTCAACCGAGTTGTAAAAACACTGCAGAGTAAATTGATGGTGAAATTTCTACATCAACCATTTCCTTAAAAGGTAAGTTTAACACAATAAATTACAAGTTATACCTACTTATAATATTATTGGGATCATTATGGCCCGTTTTATACCTACCACAAAATAGTAGATGCAGTAATCAGTATTGGGGCTTGAAACAGTCCCAGAAGATAGTAGAAAAATCCAAAATCTATGAATCTTTACTTAAAACCATGTCAGAGACAAAGTCATAGATAATTTATGGGTATTTTGTGCAGATTTTATACAACGTTCTTGGTGTAGACAAAGAAATAGGTCAATGCGTGTAGACTTTTTTTTGGTAGGCGATAGGCATCAGGAATACAAATCCTGCCGCTATCATTCTACGTTTAATATAATATATTTATTTGCTAATATTTTAACCATAAAATTAAATTATTTTCATATCTTGATTGTGCATACTTTCTTACTTAAACATAATTTTATAGGCAACATTGCTTATTTATAATTAAAATTTTATAATGAATTTTTATTTCATAATTTTAGTAATTAGTAACTATGTTTAGGTATTATATTTATAGAACTATCATGGAAGAGATATGTTTAAACGCTAAAAATACTGGTTAAAACTTTTTTTGTTTAGGATATTTAATAACATGCTAATTGTATTTTGTATGAATTACATCATGTGACGAAACGTAAAATTTATATGGAAAAGTCGCAAGCAAATCTCGCCGCATAGATGCAACACACACTTAATGAGACAATACGTAATTAAATTTGCGCCAAAACGATTTCTCCAATGTGTGGCATGCACGTGTCATGATTACTGCCATCAATGTCCACACTACTGTATAAATAACTAGCAATTAACTTCCAGAAGTTCACTTTCTCAAGCCATTTTGAACTGTGATGCTCACTTCTGTGTACAAACTTGTTGCAACGCATTCAATAAACTGCGGCAACTCTCGCTAGTCTAGCCATTCTAATTTGATTGTCGGCATTATATTAGGTTCTAGTTAAATGCTTATAGTGCTGATGGTGTCCGCGGGTGCAGGAGTCACGTTTGGCTGCTGGATGGACGGGTCCAGGAGCGGGATACTGTCTGTGGTTCTGCGAACAGAAGAATTATTAAACGTTAAATTATACTTTTATACTCTATCAAGCGTAGGATGTTCTGCTGTTCGGTAGAGTGACGTCGATAAGATAAGATCAACAGTAACAAAATCAACACACCCCGAGTGATTCAGTGATTGATTGATTGATTGATTAACTCTTTATTGTTCACACCATGTTCAGTGCTAGAGAGCGGTAATAAAGTTTGGCTTGGACTCTTGTGGTCACACGAGACACACTATTAAAATCCGGCCGCTGAGAGAATGCGTCTAACAACTGCAATAAAATAGTAAAAATATTAATAATTTTTTTTCTTGTAATATGTTACTGTAGTATGTATGTTGGCTACTACCAGCTACAATCTTACGTTCAAAAAGTTAATAAAAGTGATTTGAATTTGCTATTTTCGTTCAGCTTTTACAATGTCATGTCAACTGTCAGACGTATTTCAGTGATTGCACTATAGTGGGCCGACAATTTCTAAAATGTGTTTAGTATTCAGAATATCACCTGGTTCTAGTGAGCGAAGGTTCAGTAACGACGCTCTCGCAGCACGACTGGGCGATGCTCTTCTGCCGCACGATGGGCAGCGTCGTGCAAATCGTAGCCGTCAGGTAGACATACTAAAAAATATAGGTATGGAAATATTCTATCTAAGCATACCTAGATGATATCGTACATTAATGCAGCATCATAATTATAACTAAAATTACAGTAATTAATGAATATGCCAGCCAACATGGATGGTTTGAGTGGTCCGTTAGGAACTAACCATTTAGAAAAATCATTTTTGAGTTTTGTCCAAAAGTGTAAACAAAAATGGCAGACTAAAAAAGAAATAGTGAGGGGCCATACCACAGGCCATACTATAAGTTTTCATTGGTTGCTAATATGCTTAGAATAACTACATATTCTAAGCTAATAAGTCATAATATTTGTTTACACATTTGAACAAATTCGTTAAAAAAATATACTTATATAATCGGTATACATGACAAAATTAATTTATATTCAATCTCGTTTCAAACTCATTGAAATATTCACTGCTAAAGATCTTCTTTTCAATAATACCGCAAATTACGGCGTCATTTTTCTTTTATGTTGGTAGTTATCTTCCTGTGTTTTGACAGTTATAGGGATGTGGTAAGGAATAATCGATGCAACCTTACTTACCATAGCCACGACAAGTATGAGGTAAACAGCTGGAGTAGACCAGTGAGCTGCGTTTTCTATCGCCACCACCCCCATTACCCAGTTGACTGCGAAGAACGGCTCCAGCACGAGGCATAGATTGAGGTAGGTCTTCAGCTCGTTTCCTTCCGTGTTCCAGGTCAGTTTCCAGGACATGGTGTCCATGTAGAGCAGGTTTAGCAGGCCCTTGTCCTGGAGGGTTTTTGATTGGAAGGTTTGCTGTGGGGAGCAAGATTTAGTTTAGTTTCTTCTTTTATTTTACACTTCCTAAAAAAATTACAAATAGTTTCCTAACCGTTCCTAAGACCTTTTCTCCAGTACAGTCTTTATTACAAAATGAGTTTTTTTTATTCCGAATTTGTTTTCCTAAAAACACATCTAAGTGCAAAGTTATGTTGTCAAATCAATGAAAAATTATTTACAGGTATGATTATTTTCGAGAATTGTTTATTCTTTTGGGAGTTAAGATCGTTCTGTGCATAAAAGATGCTCACCCTCTGAGATATAACGTGATAATGGGGCCAGCATGTTGAGTACAAACTGTACAAGTACCACTAGTAGTGCTTTATTAGATTAGGTGCTTTTATACTTAGTTATTTATTTAGATTCTTCTAAGACTGTTGTTTATTCTTTGTTCAGTTTTTTGGTATTGTAAATAAAAAAATTGTTAAATAAATATAGGTAATTAACATCATTGATTTTGAAATAAGTATATTTACGTAAAACAGATAATGCTAATTATTTCATAACACAACAGCAGATCAAGTTTAACGTATGAATATATTGAATACAATTTACCTCCATTCCATTCTCAACATTCCCCAAATTAGGATACTGGCAGTCATCCTCACTCAAGTAATTCTCCTTATCCAGTGTTTCTGAACTGTCCGTATTTTTTCGGCTACTGCCGGGAGTATAGATATCTAGTGTATCTATGCTACCGTTTTTATCCTCGGCATGCTCTGAGTGTTCGTTTTTAGGCCAGTTTGCTATGTGGTGGTCGACCAATTCCTGAAAACATACGTGATTTGTTTTACGTAGGTATCGGTACGTTAGCAGTGATGTTTGCCTTATTTTTGCAGTAATTGGGTATGGTCATCCCAGCCAACCAGCGGTTTCACCGGCGTTGCGAACAATACTAAGGTAACATTTGTTATATTATGAGGCTATAAATAAATACATTCATTTATTTCAGGTACTTATAACCCATACACAGCAAAACAGTAGACAATTTATAATATTCAGGTTACATTTCACACACAATTAAGTCACAAATAAAAATCAATACATCAAAATAAATAGTTATGTCATTAGAAATAAAATGTCATTAAAATATAAAAATCAAGTAATTTAAATAGTAAATTACCAGAAGTGCAAAGGGCAAAGTGCAAAGGTGGGCTATGTAACTACCAGGGAAAGAATTTTCAGAATCGGTTTAAAGAGGTGGTTTTAAGAGACAATCACACAAAGTCACAAACTTTAACTAAGTAATTAAAAAACGAACCAGGAACAAGATGTATTATATAATGTGAAATTTGTGAATGAGAAACGAAGTCTACTAAAGACTAGAAGAGGCAAGATATTTGGCCATCTTGTACGACGTGACAAATTAATTAAAAGCATAATTGAGGGAAAGGTAGAAAAAAGAAAGGACCAGGAAGACTGAGGAGAGTATTCTTTGACCAAATGAAAGATAAGGCAAATATCATCATGGGAGCTAAAAATGCTGGCTTCGAAGACCATGAAGCCTGTAAGATAGGTACTCCATCGACAAGAGCTACGCTCTTATATGATGAATTAATGCATAACAACAGTCCAAGTTATTGCTTACCTGTATTTTAGCAGAGAGCATCTCCGCCTGCTTCTTGTTGACGCTCTGCAAGCCGAGGATGATGATAGTGGTGTTGATGAGGATCAGGATCATGGCTGGTACCATGAACCCCATCACCATACCCTTCTCAATAGACATCCAGCAGTAATGCTTCGTCTCGTAGTGCTCCATTGAAAGCGCGTAATTGAACTGAAAAAATAAAAGTTTTGACGCCACGTGTCATGACATGATGTAAGGGTTGTATTATTATGCAAGTATTTATGTCATATAGTCATACTAGCGACCCGCCCGCCCGGCTTCGCACGGGTGTAACTTACGTGAGAAGCCGGGGCGGTGCGCTTGTTACATAATTATATTAACCTTCCGTGAAAAATTATCTAACTGATGGTGAAAACCACATTAAAATCCGTTGCGTAGTTTTATAGATCTAAGCATACATAGGGACGGACAGACATCGGAAAGCGACTTTGTTTTATACTATGTAGTGATGAAGTGAAGTGAAGATGTAGAAGTATTCCTTTTTCGTTGAGACTATGTACTTTAATGTTTAATTTTTGACCTTTCGAAAGTGTACTTGTATTTGTACCCAATTGAAATAAAGATACTGAACTACTTGATTGTCAAGAGTAAAGCGTTTTCGATCTCAGAAGGCTGCGGAACGAGGCGGTGATGCAAGTAGCTGAATTGTGATCGATGAGGAGTTTACGATTCAAAGGTCAAGTTCAACACTCTTTGGGGAAAGAATGGATTAGTATTTATAATAAATACAACATAACTGTTCCTGCTTATAAATTTTCATTTTAATACTTTACTTTTATTTACTACATTACATTCTAATTCGGAAAAGCTCTCATAACTGTTAAACCACTGGGAAATTTTTGCCCTGTTGTCAGATTTTCTGTGCGTGCGTAATGACATTCTGAAATGTTTTACAATGTACCTACCTAAAACTTTTAGATAATAATGTTATATGGGTTACCATGACAACGACAGCGGGCACGCCATACGCGAGCAGATAGTTGTACTTCAGGGGCAGCATTGAGTCGCAGGCGCAGTATTCAGCGACGGCAGCCGCGAGCGCTACTATCCACATCGCGCAAGAGATGTGGGTGTAGTGCAGGAGAAGGGCTATGCGCTCGCATTGTGATGGACTTGACACTCCCTGGGGAGAAAGAGCTTACTGTTGGTAAACATTTAAACTTGCGGATAGCGTATTTGGAGGCCATACCTACGTACTGCAGTTGCAGATGTTAACAATGAGCTTGAAGGAAACCATCGTGAAATCATAGAATGGTGGAAGGTAGGGCATTTTCCAGTGCTCAGCTGTCTAGCACCCTAAAGTCAAAAATGTGTCAACAAATGCCGAACTGTGTGTTCCAGCAGCTTTATCACCACCACCACCGTCATTTACCTATCACTTCATCGTGATAACTACCATGTTCTCACTGCTGGGACATAGGCTTTCTGTCAGAGAGTGAGGATGAGCTAATTGTACCACACTGGCCCAGTGCATGTTGGTGAATGTGCTTTATCTTTGAACTTTTGAGGTTCTTAGTTATACCGGTTTCCTCACGATGTTTTCTCTCAGCGTTTTAGAGCGATGGCATCGGTATCGGTATTTTCTTTTCCGACTTGTAAAAAGCTGCTTTCATAACTTGCCTAATAGTGTAAATAACCGTCTGTGTAACGGGAATGTAACGGGAAATTCATGTCGCCTCAAGCTATTTTATGACTCGTTTTTTACCATAACAGCCTGTATGTATATGAGTGTGCAGGCACACAGACAGCAGCATAAGTTGACATTGATCGGGTAGAGCTTGCTGCTCCGGCGGAACTCAGCTGCGGAATTGCTCCACATCAGCCACAAGACCGCACCACCGACCAGCACCACAGCAATGCCGCTCGTTATGAATATCTACAATACAACAACACTTTATTGCCACAAAAAAAATTATAAAAGAAAAAAAAATACAAGATGCGGTCTTAGCGACAAGACCGCCTCTTGTATATTTTTTATTGCTGTTCCAATAGCATAAATGTGAACGATGTTTGTTACTTAACTCCATAGCGGCTTCTATTAATTTAGATAAAATTCGATGTAGAGGTAGTTCATAGTCTAGACGATTATCGCGTTCTAAATCATGCCAAGCCAACGATTCAACACGGATTTTTTTTACCGGCTTCAAAAAAGGAAGTTCTTTTTATATTGGTACCTCAGAACTTCGTCATTTATAAAACGATTTCGAAAATTCTTTCTTATTTGAAAATATATATTAATTATGTACTTTCAGATTGGTCCCATACAAATTTCATTCAAATTTGGGTCAGTTTGGATTATAAATCGAAATTACTGGAAAAAATATTGTCATCCAAGTAAACGAAATTGCGTATTTAACAATAATTTTGAAGTCCACATTAAAATTGATAATTACTAGAAAACATTGGATTTATGTCCAATATGGGCAAATTTTTAATTTAAATAAAAGAAAAAATTACTTTCACTGGCCTAACGTAGTTTTAATTAAAATTTAACCCATAGCCTCTATGGTATATAAATTATATACCTTGACAAAATAAAATAGCTTCTGCAGGGTAGTTGGCAAAACTGCAGAGCGCAGGTGGTTTAAATACAGTCAAAGTTCAATGATGTATTACCAAAATCATCCACTCGTTCCTAACTCCATGGCAGTTGTTGAACCCATACAGGTAAGTGACGCTGTCGATAATGTTGTGTTCCTTCAAGTCTGCATCAGCTAGCGAGTCGTCCGGTAAGTCGTCAATGTCAGTTATCTTGTTTTCTGTTGCTTTATTTACTGAAACAAAGGGGTTAATTTATTTAAAAAAAATATTCTTATTAAGAAACTTAACTGGCAAGAGGCAGCGCAAGACCAGGACCGATGGTGTTCTCTTGTATCGGAGGCTAAGATCCACTTCGGGCCGTTGCACCAGCGGAGTGATAAGATAAAAAATTGCTAGGCATACTAATAATGTTCATTTTCCAGAAACCACATGTTGGGCGCCACATTTAATACCAATATAGGTACTTATTTTTGTTCAAAATACATTGAACGAAAATAATCTGTGTTCTTCATTTTGGTAGATTAGAAACCAGTAACTACCAAACGTACCTACTACATCACTTTTGGTTGTTACTGGTTGCCGGTCGGCCATGTTTGTTTACACTTTTAGACAAGTTAAGAAAACAGCTTTGTACAAGTCGGCATGGAAAGTGCTACCTACTTATCGGTTGACTGTCATAATTGTAATAACATTTTCCCTTAATAAATAAATTAAATACCTTGATTACTTCTTGCCACGAGCTCCGGGTTGGGGTACAAAGGCGGATTATCATCATATATCGAGGACGTAAAATTAGACACCACACCCCCATACTCAGTATCATAAGATGTTATATCATAATCCCTCTCGTCATTTCTAGGGTACAAAGTTTTATGGTGCTTGATGAAGACTGGCTGGAACGAGCGGTACGAAGACTTCTGGTCGTTGTAGATGCCTTCATTTGTGGTCAACTTTCGACTGTGGTGAACCGTTTTGTTGATCTGAGACGCTGAAATTACTACAATTTATTCAAACGTAAACATCTTAGATATCGTTTTCATTCCAACTTAGGCATAGGTACTCAAGGATTTTAGTCTATTTTTGCTCGTATGAATTTATTGAGTGTACACAAATAAATTGTCTTCAAATATAGCACTAAACTTACCGTCAATACAGTAGAAAAATAAACATCCAAAAATTATTGTCTTAACAATAAAAGTCATGTTTAAGGACCAATTAATTCCCTTCGTTAATCTGGGCTCTTACTCTGTAATCACTTGATTAGTCTAATGAAACTAGCACGTTATGTTTATTTTATTGTAAGTTCATCGATTTTCCCAACGGACCTACCTATTTACATTTGCCGCGGAAAATCAATATTTTCGGTTCCGTTCCGTCGTACGTAAAATATAACGATTGTGTTCTTTGAAAACCTTATCCATGTATTAATTTATCTCTTCACTGTTATAATAAAGCTTTCTAATTAAACGCTCCATTATATATGCTGCAAATTTTGACCGACATTACCACGGGACATTAGATTAAAGGTGTACTTTTAAAAATTATAGCACCCAATCGAACACAGCTTCACACAGTAACTTTGGCAACCTTCTCAATCTTGAAAAAAAGCCTCTATCACCATGGTAGGTAAGAAGACTATGGAGCAACCATATCAATATATTATTTTAATTGGTGTACACTTCCGTTTATTTTTCTGAGTGTGGAAAGAACCGACCCCTAAGATGGATATTGAAGGCGAACTGATCAGACGAGCAATCGTCGATAACCACTTGAATCGATCGTTCGGCGTTCGCCACAGGTCACCAGGAAGACCGTACGCAGGAAGTTTTTTCAATAGACCATTGTGCCAGACCCGTTCATATGCCTTTAAAATGACCAAGATACAGCAAGTGCCTCTTCGTGCATTTCAATAGGGTATTTGACTACTTTTGGGAAACTATTGAACATTATTGCCTGATATAATGTAATGTATACTGCATTTATATTTTCTGGATATCAGTCGTATTTGCGATATAAATCGATTTTAAAGTTTGAATAAAAAAATATCGCGCCAAAACGCAGACCTGCGTCATAGCTCTGGTCGAGCGATTTATTGACGTCACACAGAACAAAACAACTGCAGCCAGGCAGCAAAAGTTTGATAATCACTAAATTTCTAATAGAAGTAATGGTTTATAAGTGTTGTGTAGTGCCACAATGTACAAATACTTCCATAAAGACACCGGAAAAACTATTCGTTCCTGTTCCAATGGACCCTTAAACTCGCAAAAAGTGGTTGGAACTAATTAGCTCGTAGAGAACCCAAAACTATTGGAGCTAATTCAAGTGTTTCTATGTGCGAAGATCATTTTGAGGTACATATTTCAGTCTATATATTTCTATTATAATTTGTGTTTTTATTGCATTACTATTTTATGTACTGTTACTTTCTTTTTAAACATTGTAAAGCTTGACATAACCTAACAAAATAGTGATATCCACTTACTACAACATACTTTTTGTACAACTTGATTGAATGTTTTGCTTGGAGAACAATTAAAAATTAATACTTACATTGTAGTTTTTACGTTTTGAGTTCTGCAGCGTAGAAACAATGACGTAGATTATTATTGAAGAAATATGCAACCATAAATACATTAATATTGGGTAAGTTACTGCTGTCTGCTTGCACAAAATGTTTGTTGTTTGTTTTTGGTGAAAATGACTGTTTATGGCAAAAATTTCTGGATAAATCGCTCTCAAAATAGCTTTACAAGATCAAATTAGAAAATGTCAATACAAAATCTGTTTGCTTAGATTCGTGTGACGTCACTAAGGATGAAGTCAATTACAAACCGTTATCGATCACGTGATCAAATGTCGAAAATACAGTTATTTTATTCGCGTTTTTTACAAAATATAAGCATATTTTTATTAAAAAATCAATGAAATGTGCTTTTTCATTATGTCATGTTTATGGATGATGTCAATTGGCATAATATTTTCAATACAGTTAAATACCCTATTACTTCGCTCAGTATGTGAGTGGCGATGGCTTACGCAAGAAGATCCCACCAGACCAAAATAGCTAACCTTAAATGCCTTTCAAATTGAGGTGAATCCCCGCGTGCGGCTGCGTCTCGCTTTGCTCTACGGGCCGCCGCGCCTAATGCGGTTGAAACTATAGTTGGAGTAACCGGCTTAATCTTACGTAAGTAATTCCCATGTAATAAAAATTAAATGTGTGAAAACCACGTCAGTTTCCATAATAAGACTTTCAAATAACTTTTTACATTTAGAGCAATGTAAATAAAAATAATAAAATGGCGAAATGGTCACCCTTGACAGCAAATCCATACAAATTCGATAACAACAGCCGCTCCATAGTGTTCCTGCATCACAGTCCTGCATATGACCATCTGTCGTCTGCCTGTCATGTCAATAATGTGTCAAATGTCAAGTCAAGTTTTGTTTATGTTCCTTTCTGAATCTATTTTTCACGACCAAAATACTGCCTGCATTAAATTTTTCTTTCCTGCCTTTTCTGACGCACATCTAATTTATCAATTTATCTCTTTCTAATGTTTCTTGAATAGTACAAAATCAACGAAAATCGGTTGTTTTTCGTCCGTCACCTGATTTTGACGCTTGTTTTCATTTTTCCATTCCCAACAAACACAAAAAAAACGCAATAGTGCAAACTGCAATGTAACCAAAAATAGCTACAAAATGAGTTCAATATTAAAATTTCTCCGTGAAAATCACATATTGGCTCTTATAGAACAAGCTGTAGCCAAGAAAAAGTCTCGGTTGTGTTTAAACGCGTTTGATATTACGGAAATACCTGCTTTACTATACACCTGTCTAGAAGTCGAGCATCTTTATTTGCATAGGAATAAAATTATGATAGTTCCCGTAGAAATAGCACAACTAACGAATTTAACAACTCTTACTTTAGATTACAATAATATTATTTCGTTACCAGCTGAGTTAGGAAACTTGAAAAACTTGGTGAATCTAAACTTGAGTTACAACCCCCTAAAAGTCCTAATACCTGAAATTGGGGACCTAGAGAACCTTGAAGCGTTCTGGTGCAACAGGATAGGGCTGCGGGAAATACCGAAAGAGATTGGAAAGTTAGAAAAATTGGATACTTTTGGCGCGAGAGGCAACGAATTAAGAACTATACCAGATGAGATGACCAAACTATCTAAACTGAGGTGAGAAAATAGTGATTTTAAATTATCTTTAAAGGTAAGACTTGTTACACAACAAAAGTTTCTGTGACCGCCAACATAACAGATTATACTGTCTTGCCTGAAGGCTTAGACAAACTTAATAATGCGCTTTGTATGACTATAGTCCCTGTCAGGATATAAGGCAAGATCTACTGCATTTGTAAAAACTACTTACGTAATCAATTTGTAACAATCCCAGTATAGTGAGCTCATTATAAAAATGATATAATGAGCAGTAAAAAATCAAACACCTCAAATCTACATAACTTAATAACAACATAAAAGTAGTTATCATAAATATAATATTAAGACCTTTTAATGTAATGTATTCTAGCAAATAAATGATTTGATTTGATTTGTTTAAAAAGACAAAATTTCTTGGTAAAACCACCGTAACATATTCTGTGAAAATTTCAACTGGCTATTATGGGTAGAAAGACAGCCGTTAAAGGGTAAGACAGAGGGACAGTGTAGGCTTAGTAATAAGGTCCCGTTTACATTGGAATGCTACCTTAATATGTTCAAGCCTCATCATCATCATCTTGACAGCCGTTCTAATTTAAACAAAAATAAATTTTCTTTTCTGTCTGCAACACCATCGGTGTTAGTGTCTGACTCGATCTTGAGTTATTTTAAATTTGACAGGTCAAAGTTGTAAAAAAGTATGGTACTGAGTTAAGCCCTTAATACGTAATCAAATATCTCTGGTTTCAGATGGTTGACCCTTGAGAACAACCACATAGAGTCGATGCCGAAGACAATGAACGAAATGGAAGCCCTAGTCCACTGCAACCTGCGGAACAACCAGCTGATTGAGTTCCCCGCGTCCATACTGAACTGCACCGAGCTCATGTTCCTGCAGCTTAATAATAACCATGTACGTCATTTATCCAAACTATTTTTATTTTTTAATCCCTACGAGCCCTTTTTAAGCCCTAAAAGCTCTGCGGCTCACTACTCTAGAAGAAAGACGCTGATTGAAACCTTTAAAATTCTCAATGGCTTTTACAACCTTCCTGACATACATGGCATCTACTCACTAAAAGATTACACATGAGAAAGCAGACGTGACAATACCCTACTGTGGCGTGCACCATCACAGACCAACACTGCTCACCACATCCTCAGCAACAGAGATGTTTTCAATTGGAACAGGGGGTCTAGACAAAAGCCACGTACTGTTAGCGTTCACGCCTACGGAAAGATGAAATTGTATGAATATGACATTGACAATGACATTAGCATGAGATAAATTATCTGAAGCTAATGTAATTTTTCTACAATTTCATCTTTCCGCAGGCGTGTACGCTAACAGTGTGTGGCTCTTGTCTAGACCCCCTGGTTGCCTGAGGACAGTACCGGCGCTAGGGTAGGGCCTGGTTGGGCGACCGCCCAGGGCGCCAGATATAAAGGGGCGCCGCAGGTATATAAAAATCTATTCTATCTTTATTTTTTTCTAATAATAGGCTTGCGTTTGACCGCCAACTCGCCTTATGTAAAGCGACGATGCGGTCTACGATGGAGCATGCTTGCCTAGAAGAAACCGATTCACTTGTGATTTGAAGACACCCAGATCTATCTAATTTATTCTTTGCCTTTTTTCGGTTTGAATGGAAAACGGGGGGTGGGGGGGAGGTGCGCCGCAAAAGTCCCCGCCTCGCCCAGGGCGCTGGTAGTGCTAAAACCGGCACTGCCTGAGGAGGTGGTGGTCGCTTCAAATTAATAAATGCGCTTAAAAACAAACTGGACAGATGGAAAAGAATGAAGAACATAATCTTGACAGATAAATACTAAATTTTGACACTGTGATATAGGCACATCAGCAAATGCTGCTTGCCTATCATCAAATAAATAAAAATAAAATAATTGTGTCACCGTGGTATCCTATTTGGGAGACCGCTAGACTTGAAAGCGTGAGGTCACGGGTTCAAATCCCAGGGCCGTACTAATGAGCTTTTTGGAGTTTATGTACGGATTTTCATACCACTGACTTCATTAATGGTGTATATGAATCCACCAACCTGTAACTAGGCCAGCGTGGTAGATATGGCACTATAACACGTGATGACGTCAAGCCTTGCGCGCGCCATACAAATGCTAACTACGCGCACGAAGTAGTGGGTTTCAGCTAGTTTGTAATAAATGAAACATAAGTACACATGCCTATGGTCCCGAATTTTTTCCTATTTTCAGATCTTGGTCCTCCCAGAGGACGTGGTCTCTCAGTTGCCAAACTCAATAGAAATGGTGGACCTAAGGGACAATCCTATCTGTGATCAGCAGCACCCCGTGAGTATCATACTTAATATTATAAATGCGAAAAGTTTGTTGGTTTGTTTGTTCCTCTTTCACGCAGAAACAGAGCAACGGATCGACCTGATTTTTTGCATGGGTATAGTTCAAGGGATGGAGAGTGACATAGGCTTTTCATCATCATCATCATCACCATTTTCCATCACTACGCGGGTGAAACCGCTTTGCAACAGCTAGTACTTTATAATACACTTGTTTTAGTCCCCGGCTTCGCCCACATTGTAAGCAGAACATAGCCTACGTTACTCAGGGATAGGATTTCAATTAATGCCCAAAAAATTATTTATCATTGAAATATCATTTCAATAATTGATAATTTATTTATTTTTATTTAATTCATAAAGAAACACCAACAGTACACATATTAAATAATACAAATAACACTTATTTATAATTAATACAGTTCTGATATGTGCACCCTTAACAGGTGTTTACAACGTTCACAATTAAAAGTGGTAAGACAAAAAATATGAGATATAAATTATATATATAGGTGTGATGTGAATACAATATATATTTTACTAAAACATTGAATATTAATTATAAATATAATACATAATTATATTATAACATAGATAATAAAAATAAGATAATTAAATCTTAACAAATTTAGTATGTAAGATTAATTGATAGTGGCACATCCCAAAAAATATATGAAAATCTAGTTTTTACATTGAGGATGTCAGAATATTATTAATTTGTATTGCTTTTTCCATTCATATAGGTTACCAGTTTATTCTTGAATACATTCAAAGAGTCGTGAAAGATATCGAGACCGCTTATGGAAGCATTAATTTCATTATATGTACGACATATTCTTAATAAAGGAGAGTTGTAAGCTAAGTTTGTTTTAGCATAAGCTACATGAAAAAGTTTAGAGATTATGCGACGTGGATAATGGCAAGGAACGTATAGGGAAATATCTTCCAAAATTGAGGGACAATCAGTGAAGCCGTGAATTAGTTTAAAAAGAAATGAAAGGTCTCTGACTTTCCTCCTGTTGCGCAAATTATCCATTTTAAAAAAGGACAAGCGATTTAAATATGGACTTCTGTGAGAGATTCCAGGGCAAGAAAATGCCAAGGATCTTGTGAAGGCTCGTTGAATGCTTTCAATGCGTTGAGAGTGTACTGTGTAGAAAGGGCTCCACGCCACACTAGAGAACTCCAGGCAGCTACGAACCATAGAATTGTAAAGTAGAATCTTGGTATGATATGATTTAAAACTCTTAGAATTTCGTCTAATGAAGCCTAGTTGTTGGGTCGCCTTTTTAACTATTGAGTCAAAATGAGCTCTAAAAGATAATTGGCTATCAATTAATACTCCCAAGTCCCGTATTTCTCTTACTTCCTGCAGAGATACATCATTTAGTGTATAGACCGAATTTATAGGGTTTTTCTTGCGCGTGTATTTTATATAAAAACATTTTTGGACATTAAGATGCATTTGGTTTCTGTCGCACCATTCTTTTATATTGTTAATGTCACTCTGTACGAGATTGATATCTGCGTTACTGTTCACAAATTTATAAATTTTAAGGTCATCTGCGAATAATTTATAATTGCAATGTTTTATTTGTGTAGTGATATCATTGATAAAAATTGAAAAGAGAATGGGACCTAGGTGAGACCCTTGCGGAACTCCTGATTTTGCAAAATATCTTTCTGATTCGAATCCATTGGCAACAACTATCTGTTCTCTGTTTGTAAGGTAAGACCGAAACCAATTCAGAAAGGATCCGTGCAAACCGATGAGTTCTAGCTTTTTAATTAACAAAGAATGATTTACTTTGTCAAAAGCACTGCTAAAATCTGTATAAACAGCATCGATTTGACGTCCCCTGTCTACTTCTTGAGCCAATTCAGAAACAAAACCAACCAAATTTGTTTCTACAGAGCGACCTTTTTTAAAACCGTGCTGCTGTTCTGATAAGACGTGACAAGAAAGACGAGATACTATCGGACATAAGAGCGCTTCAAATAATAATTAATTAATAACACCCCGATGCTAAAAGAGGGGTGTTATAAAGTTTAACGTATGTGTCTGTCTGTGGCATCGTAGCTCTCAAATGGCTGAACAGAATTTGATTTAGTTTTGTTGTTTGAAAGGTGTCTTGATCAAGATTGATTCAGCCATGAACAAGAATTATTTTTATTTTTTTAATATCGGACTAGGCTAACGTTTGACGGCGATCTCGCCTGGTGGAAAGCGATGATGCGGTCGAAGATGGAGCACGTTTGCCCAGTAATAACCTATTAACCATAGACTTGAACACTCCAAGATTGTAATGCTGCGGAAACACAGACAAGGAACATCCGTTTGAAATTATCAAGATCTTTTATTGGCGGTAAAAAAAAAATGTGTATTTCAGGAGCACCCATTCCTTCGTTACACGGAAACTCTGCCCGAGCTCTCGGCCGTGTCCCGCGTCCACGCTGCCTCGGCGCTCGCCATCAACGCGACGGCTCTGCGACTGCCGGCCGTGCCTGCGGCGCGCCACCATCCCATACTGGTTGGTAAGTACAACAATCGGACGAACGGAAGTCGGAATCGGTGTCATACAATAGGCATGATGACTAATATTTTTTTATTACCTCATAAAAAAGCTGATCATAAATAGAGCACATCAACTAAAACAAAATTAAAATTAGTTCAAAAATAAATAAGATATAAGCATTTTAATTTCATGCTAGACAGAGAGAGCGCTATACTGAGCCGTGACGTCACGCTTCAGGTGCGCTATACAAATGCTATACTAACACACGCTTTGCGAGAAAGGGATAGAGCATCCTCTCTCTATTCCCACCTAAAACTATAAACACTCATATCTCAGAGATTTAACCGCCTATTCAAATTATTACTATTATTACATTCTTAAAAGTATTACTATTCAATAAAAGTAATTATAATATTATCAAAATATTTTTTATAATATTCTAGATAATATGGTAGCAGAAATGGATATGGATAACTCTTCCGTGGAGTCATCAGAGGATTGGGAGAACAGCGTCAACTCTTCAGACCTGGACGTGCAGTACCAGAGTGACGACGAACGCATTGATAACGAGGTAAGGAAGAACATTCTATAATTGTTTAGAGCATTCTCTAATTGTCCAGAACATTCTAGACACTGAAATGGTTTTACAAAACTCAT
This sequence comes from Agriopis aurantiaria, assembly GCA_914767915.1. NCBI lineage: Eukaryota > Metazoa > Arthropoda > Insecta > Lepidoptera > Geometridae > Agriopis > Agriopis aurantiaria. The sequence goes on from OU612006.1 coordinate 6,842,690, forward strand.
AGGTAGTAGTCAAAAGATTGGGAAAACACCGTAAATTCTTCAGACCTGGACGTGCAGTACCAGGGTGATGACGAACGCATTGATAACGAGGTAAGGAAGAACTTTTTAGTATCGTCCAGAGCATTCTAGAACATGCTAGAATTATCTAGAACATCCTAGAATTGTTTAGAACAATCTCTAATTGCCCAGAACATTCTAGACACATAGCCAAATTGGTTATACAAAACTCATAGGTAGTCGTCAAAAGATAGGGAAAACAGCGTCAATTCTTCATATCTAGACATACCAGTGTGACGCATTAATAACGAAGTAAATAAGAACATTCTAGGATCGTCTAGAACATTCTAGAAACATAGCTGAAATGGACATACAAAACTTATAGGTAGTCGTCAAAAGATAGGGAAAACAGCGTCAATTCTTCAGATCTAGACATACCAGTGTGACGCATTAATAACGAAGTAAATAAGAACATTCTAGGATCGTCTAGAACATTCTAGAAACATAGCTGAAATGGACATACAAAACTCATAGGTAGTCGTCAAAAGATCGGGAAAACAGCGTCAATTCTTCAGATCTAGACAAACCAGAGTGACGACGAATACATTGATAATGAGATAAGGAAGAACATTCTAGGATCGTCTCGAACATTCTAGATACACAGCTGGAATTAATATGGACAATTCATTGGTGGTCGTTAGAAAATTGGCAGAACTTTTTCAAATCTTGACGTGTAGTGACGACAAACATATTGATAACAGGGTAACAAGAACTTTCTAGATACACAGCTCAGAGCAAATTAAAATACAGAGGGACTACCGCGAACACGAAAAGTGAAGCCACTTTTTGAAACGTGTGCGTAGTCGAAGTTCGTGCCGTGTAATTCATAAAAATAAGTAATAGTATAAATACTTAAGTGTGGAAATATTCCATCCTTGTTCTTATTTACTTTTGTGTTGTTTTTACAGTTCTTAACACTGCAAGAAGTCATTGTTTCTTTTTAAAACGGATGTTTTCAGTACGACGTTCTGACAAGAAATTCACGTAGTTTTGAATGCGTGAGTCGTGTATTTATTGGGAATTCACGTAGTTTTGGAAGCGATTTTGGCGTCACTTTGGCAGTGCGCCGTAAGGACTCTGTATTTTTATTTGCTCTGAGATACACAGCTGATATGGGTAAGGACTTACTGGTAGTCATCAGAAGGTTGAAGAACAGCGTCAATTCTTAATCGAGTCGTAAAGGGTCGGCACCGTATTTGTGACGCCTCTGGTGTTACAAGTATACATAGGTGACGGTGACGGCTTACCATCAGGCAGCCCGTCTGCTTGTTTGACACATATGGCATAAAAAAAAGTTGCTCGATGTGTAGCAGAAAATTCTAGGTTCATCTAGTATATTCTAGGATAATTTGGACGCTTTTAGAACATTAGATGACCCTCTGGAACATTCAAAAGTCCGTTATTACCATTGACGTCAGTTTCCTTTTTCAGGCGGTCGGCATGGTGTTGCCAGATCTGTCGCGCTACGCGTCCACTGCCAGCTGAATGACTTATAAAAATGGAACCTTTTAGAATACCCCACAACTTTCTGAAATAATGTGAAATGTTTAACTTTCCACTGTCTTCTGGAAAATTACAATTTATGGATACCGCCAAGTTTGCTAAGATAAACTTTCTAGGATCATCTGCATCAATCTAGAGCCTTACGGAACATTATTGAAGCCTCTGGAACATTCCACAGTGCGTAACTCTTGTTTCGCCCCACGGACGGACAAGTTACAAAACTCACGTCAAATTGCTCAATTCTTTCAGGCGGTTGGCATAGTGTTGCCTGGACCGCCGCTAGTTAAATAGTCTCTGGAAAATTCTGGACTCTTCCGAAACATTCTGGAGCCTTCTAGATTATTCTGAAGCTTTTACGGACGTTCTGGAGTCTTCTAGATGCTTCTGAAGCGTTTTAGAACATTCTGGAGCCTTCTAGATAATTATGAAGCTTTTAAGAACATACTGGGGTATTCTAGATGATTCTAAAGCCTTTTAGAATATTCTAGAGCCTTTTAGATAATTATGAAGCTTTAAGAACATACTGGAGTCTTCTAGATGATTCTAAAACCTTTTAGAACTTTCTGGAGCCTTCTAGATAATTATGAAGCTTTTAAGAACATACTGGAGTCTTTTAGATGATTCTAAAGCCTTTTAGAACATTCTGGAGCCTTCTAAATTATTTTGAAGCCTTTTAAAACATCCTGATGGTGTTTTGATCATTCTAGAGTTTTCTTGGCCATTCTGGTTCCTTCTAGAACATACTGGAGCTTTCTATAACAATTTAGTTCGTCTTTAAACATTCTGGAGTCATCTAGAAAATTCTGAAACTTCTAGATTTATTAACTAAGGATGAACAAGGTATTGGAAGACCGGATTGGAAGGCCGAGAAGCAACATAACATAACATAAACATAACATAACTTAACATGAGAGCCTCAGTTCTCGTTCCAGGCTAGGCGAATACACCATTTTTGTCCACACACATCGCTTAATATCAGTTGAGCTGTGGTTACACGCCTAGCCTGTCAAATATATAAATAAAATTACTGTGACATACAGAATGTAAACAGTGAAATAAGGGTTTCATTTTTGTAAGGAACACTTAAACTGTTACAATTTAGTACATACCATAAGAGAAACGCTCCCGAAGATAAAATGCTACTATTTATACCATCTAAACAATATTGAATACCAATAACCATTTGCCTTATACTTGTTTTTGTGGTTTAAAATTTTGCGAATCAGCAATGTAAAGCGTACAAACGTGCGCGGTGCAGGCCGTTCGTTGACCTCTAGCGTCAGCTGGTATTTTATAAAACGCAATAATTCTATCTAAACACAATCGAATACCAATAACCATTTGCCTTATACTTGTTCGTTATTGTGGTTTAGAATTTTGCGAACCAGCAATGTAAAGCGTACAAGCGTTTTCGGGAGGTTTACCCTTACACCAGGTAATAGGCAATGATACAACATAGCATAGACGCATCGAGATATATATACCTATACACAAACGTGCCAAAAATTACCGAACTAAAACTCGGCGCACGCTACGCATTGCGCCGACTTTTTGATTTAATTGTAAGGAGACCGCGATCCTACTACAATGCCGCGCGCTACGATGATATAGGGGACAAGCTACGTTGTACTATGCAAGCGAAAAAACGTCTTAAATTGGAGTAAATGTGGCATTGCGAACTATATAATTGATATCTAGGTATGTACGACGCTTGGACGATTTTTGGTTTCCCTTAGAGATTGTGACTCTGTAGGTATTGTATCTCGATGCATAGACGTCAATAGCTCATTGTTCAACCGTCTAGGTAACTATCAATAATGGTATCGAATTGTGATACAGGTCCGAATCTAGGATGTAAAGGGGGGAATAATTATACAATTATTTTATATTGGGTAAGGATGGTAATAACTTATTAATGGGTCCAGATCTAGGTTGGGGTAAGCGTAAAAATCATATACGTTTCATTATGTTTATTTATATTTTTCATTATATTTTAGAAGTCTGCGGACATTTGTTTTTGAACCGACTCCAAAAAGAGGTTAACAATAAGACTGTAAATAAAATAAACTAAAAAATAAATAAAACATAGTTACTTTTTTAGAGCACGTACATTTGTATTACGCAATCAGTATCGTTCGTTATTGGAACATATTAGATTTTAACCGACTTCAAAAAGGAGAGAGCTCTCAACTCGGTTGTATTTTTTTAATGTTAGTTACCTCAATACTCCGTTATATATAAACCGATATGGAAAAAATTTATTTGAACTGTCTTAGTTTCATACTGGTCCCGTTGTTCATCAAAACCGGTTCAGTAGTTTTGTTTTAAAACCAAAATAGCTGAAAAAAAATCGTAAAAAAGTAAACGAAATTGCTAATACTAATTTTGAAGTCGGTTTTTTAGATTGGTAATTGTTATATTTTATTTAATAGCTCCGAGATCTCATACAAATTTTAACAAAATTTATTTATTTATTTATTTTTATTTCCAACTTGACCATTAGTTACTAAAATTATCTTCATCTTGATGTATTTGTACGCGACACATCGATAACTATGGCGTTTGGAGTCAATTGCATAATTATTTTTTTCATAAATTCATTTTTAGCGCTAGTATTAAAAAAATGTATCAGAATGGATCTCTAAATTTTTGTTTAATTATATTAATTTCTTTTGTTTACTTCTTAAAAGTTCTATTATACAATAAAATAATACAAATGTATTATGAAATCTATGCTAATATTATAAAGAGGAAACATTAATATGTAAGTATGTTTGTAACAAATTGGCTCAAAAATTACTAAACCGATTTGAAAAATTCTTTCACTGTTGGAAAGCTACACTATCCCCGGGTGACATAGGCTATAATCTATACCCGTGCGAAGCCGGGGCGGACCGCTAGTAATTTATAATTGATTAAATTGGTCAACACAAAATTTACACAAATGTCAAAAAATTAAGTAGGTACGTATGCACAAAAAAGTACGTGCTTAATCACCACACGACAGCAGTGAAAACTCCATCAAGGTTGACTATATCTCTCTCGCTTAGTCGACTCGAGTCGACTTTACCCGAACGTGTAACTGAGCGTTACGGTCACGCGAGCTCAGTGCTTTTTCCCCATTCCCAAAAAGATGCCTAAAGTAGTTTTCACTACAAAAACGTTTTTTTTATTATCTTGTATATTGCAAATTAAAGGTTCGGATCTGTAAATGTGAGAGCTTTTTAAATCCACAGAAATAAACTGATTGTAATTATATTAATGTAAAATAATAAAGATATAAAGATATTTACTAGTTAGTTTGGGTTTATATGTAAATTAGGCAATAGCGCCTGTAACATGACCATAAACGACCAAATCTTATAACTATTCTGTTTATATTAAAAAATGCACGTTCTAAAATATTTCTACACTTTTTTTTAAATCGTTTAGGAATTTACTCTAAATGATTAATAAAAAAATGACGCCGAAAATGTTGAAAAAAATAACTACTTAAAAACAGGGTTACAAGGAAAGGGTACGTTAAGCCGAAAGGAGGTCATTGTATCTATTCATAATTTAGAACAACTTTTACTATGGGACAAACCACAGACCTACATCTAACTAGACTTCACAAGCTGTCCAAACCGTATGAAAACCAAGCGTGTCAAATTTTTCTTACTTAAAAGTGAAAAGAAATATCTTTATTCTGTCGGCCAAATCTATTTGCGGTATTCTTACAACTCAGTATTGCACAATTACCCATTTTCGTTTTAAACTGACACGTGTTGTCGCGGCACCGATTGAACAGACTGATTTTAGCCGGACTCCATTATGACGATTAATCATAATTGTATTGGAAATATGACATATTTGGTAGGTCGACTTGTGGCGTCTACTTGGATCTGTGGGACAAACCCTGAAATCGCAAAAAAAATATCAGCTTTTCCGTAGAAAACGTTCCATTGACACCAAGAAAGATGATGGATCCTTGATTGACACTCAACAAAATGTATGGAACAGCAGATTTTTTCGCGATTTCAGTTTTGGTCCCATATTAAAAGTTGTTCATAATGATGAGTATAACGAACCCCTTTCGGTTTAGCATACCCTTTCCTTATAACCTTGTACAGTAATGTGGTATTTTGTGTCAAATTATAACGTCTATAGTTGTAAAACAATACTGTTGTCACATGAAGTACCACGAATAAATAAATATAGAAGTTAGAAGGTTCTAAAAAAATGCGGACGGATGGACAGAATGAATTTGTAAGGGTTCCTTGTAGGACTACGGAACCCTAAAAAGGGTACAATAAGAGGAGGGATCAGAGGAATAATTTTTGTCGTTATTAGTTTTATAATTGTTAAGTTTTCATCAAATGGATAAAAAGTTTACAAATTTTTTTAAATGTTTATTTAGTAAAATCATTTGAATCTTTGTATATTTTTCTCTGTTCCTGTATTGGCCCCATTGTAATTCGACTGATGGATTGCAATGCTAACCTACCTATATTATTTTAACAAAAAAGAAAAAGAAGTGAACCGCAATGGTCTCTAAAAGATACCGCAGGGAAACGCTGGATGCAGGCCGCTTCCATGCCGTTTGGAGATCGATGGGGGAGGCCTATGTCCAGCAGTGGACGTCCTACGGCTGAAATGATGATAATTATTTTATCAAACTTAAAATAAAATTTAATTTTGGTTTTTATAAATAATTTTAGTAGCAACTTTGTGTCTATCTTGATTACAACTCTAGCACAAATATGTCGGCACTAGAATAATTAAAGTTTTAGGTTTTTATTTTTCTGTTACTTAATTATGTACATATCATAAATACACATATAAATGTATCATAATTATCATAACACCTGCCACTGTGGTGCTGTTATACCTACTTTTATAGTGCTAACAGACGCTCGAACGCGGCTGACGGACCGCCGTCCAACCAACGGGAGAGAAAGAGTGAGAATATCATATTTCCCTCTCTTTCTGTCCCATTGGTAAGACGGCGGTTGAGGTCAGCCGCGTTCGTGCGTCTCTTAGCACTATAAGTGATGTTTGAATTTAACGAATCTTAAATTCCAAATAGCACAGTAAACAATTGTCTCCATTTTTTACATGGGATGGAAAATACTTACCTCTCATTAAAGAAAAGGAAGTGTAAGTATATGTTTTTTTCTTTGTTTACATGGTTTTTAATTTGTATTTGTATTAATAAATACAATATAGATGGCGTTGCTTAGTCAATATGGTTATAGGTCAGTTATTTAAATATGGCGCCAACACGGCGGAATCCGTGTTACGTCTCACCAAATACACCTTTGGTGGGTACCACCATAACTGGGTTGATGGCCACTATAAATTATAATTAATATCCAAAGCTTTTAGCTTAATGTTTGCCATAGCACGATTATAGCAATAAGCATAAGCAATTATAGCTCATACCACGATTTTTATGAGTAAAATGTAGCTGTCAAAACAAAACTACTATATACATTTTCGAACTAATCTAATTTGCTAACACTGAAACATAAATCTATATTGAAACAAAAGACAAAAGAAAAAAAAAAGAAGATAAGAAAAGATTCGTCTAATTAATTAATTAAGGCCTTTGTCAGAAGTAAAAATAAAAACATAAACGCGAAACGCGATCAGCGGTATTGTCAAAATTTTACCCGCGCTTTCCACTTTGGCCGGTGCGTAAACTTTTTGGTCGAAACTTTACCCGTCTGCCAATTCGGCATACAGGTAAAATTTTGTCTATTGTCTCATAAAAAAAATTGCTATGGGATCAATCTTGTGCATTTGTGTCGGTAAAGTCCACTGCTAAAGCTCAAGGTTTGCTTGTCGAGTGACGAAAAACTGTATTTGTGCATGTAAAAGCGCCTGCTTAAATAATTGACCTTTAACTGCATCATAACCAAGGGTGATTATATTGTCCTTGATCATAACTTAGGTACTATTTTATGGTTGTATACGTATAATTCTAAGGGGTAAAAACAGAATAATGGCGAATAAATCTTTACAACATCGTCTGTGCATTGTTTTATTTTAGAAAACGTTCGGTTTTTTTCCATAATAGCCTTTTGGAATAGGATCCAGTAAATTATAAAATAAATGAGACTTATGGCAGTTTTTTTGAAGCAGCTGCGATATAGTCGTGATCAAAATATCATTCCCATAATCTTCCCTGTTATGAAGAATTTTTTTTTTTTTTTTAGCTTTTTCAAATAAATTGTAAACCGCCATCTTGGAGCGGCGGCAATATTGAATTTGATGTGATATCACTTTATTCGTTTCCACTTCAAGCTCTTTCATTTGATAGGTACCCATATTAACAGGATTGACAAAAAATATACACGATCCGCAATTCTGTGGCGGCGGTCATTTTCAAACAATTACAAAATTGGGTAATGCATAAATTGCACTGTCACCAGAACTAAAGGTGTACGCAAAATCATTTTGGCAAATTTCTTCATTCAAATTGACTATTGTGCTATTGTAGAATTACTAAAACAACACTTACAACATTAATAGTTTTATTCAATCTAAAATTACACTGATTATAAATCTATCACATTCGTTTGCTGGTTATTTTTATCACACAGATACATAAGTAAGGTACAATTACAATTGATTTAATTATAAAAACATTTACAACAAAAAAGTCGCTATTCCCAGCGCACTCTAATAAAAATACTATACTCGCCCGCATTTTTTTATCAGTTCTAACAGTTGCAATCAACACTCACTTCACTTTTTAAAAAGGTGAATAAAAACTTTTTTTTAGTTCTAGGCTACCAGCTACTAACAAAATCCTAGAAAAAGTGGTGAGAACCACAGACCTATATCCTAGTAGACGCTACAAGTCGACCTACCTTGCATATTATATTTTCAATACAATTACGATTAATCGTCATAATTGAGTCTGGCTAAAATCAGCCTGTTCAATCGGTGCAACGACATTACACGTGTCAGTTTGAAACAAAAATGGGTAATAGGCATGACTAATATTTTTTTATTGCCTCATAAAAAAGCTGATCATAAATAGAGCACATCAACAAAAACAAAATTAAAATTAGTTCAAAAATAAATAAGATATAAGCATTTTAATTTAATTTAATTTCATGCTAGACAGAGAGCGCACTATACTGAGCCGTGACGTCACGGCTCAGGAGCGCCATACAAATGCTATACTAACACGCTTTGCGAGAAAGGGATAGAACATCCCCTCTCTATCCCCACCTAAAACTTTAAACACTCATATCTCAGAGATTTATCAGCCAATTCAAATTATTTTTTCAGTATGTGTAATGTATTTACTTATATTCATCGCTAAGCCGGTTATTTGAAGTAAATTGAACATTAGGAATCATGCCTATTGTGCAATACTATGTTTATCTATGGCAATACTTAGTTGTAAGAATACCGCAAATAGAGTTGGCCGACAGAAAAATTTGACACGCTTAGTTTTCATACAGTTTGGACCGCTTGTGAAGTCTACTTAGATATAGGTCTGTGGTTAACTTACGGTTTTCATACAACTTTTTACAAGCTACTGCTGCTGTCAAAGCAAAAAAATACCTAGACAGAATATAACTATAAAATTTATAAATGCTTAAGTTTGAATGTATGGTTTCAATCGCTTCTCTTAGAGAAGAAAATGCTATACATAAGTGAAATGCTCTGTGGTATGACCACTGTATTAATAGTTTACGATTCCCAAGATGCAGGGTAATTCCTATAATCCCCACTGTTGTGACTACTTTGGTGAAAAAATAAATAAAGCTTATGTAAAAATTCCCCAAGCGGACTGTGAAACATTTAACCCAGTGGGTTCAAAAATTTACAACAATCTCTCCAACTCTGTATTACAGCCAAAGTAACTGTTTATTTCCAGCGTCTCAGCTGACTTCTCCACCTGTAGGAGTGCTGGGAATTTTCCTCAGCGTGGCCCCACTGACCTGTACATAGGTGGAGATGCTGGGAATTTTCCTCAGCGTCCCACTGACCTCTACACCAGTGATTATGCTGGGAAATTTCCTCGGGATCCCTACCGACCTGTACACCGGTAGAGATGCTGGGAATTTTACTGAGCATTCCCTCTGACCTCTACACCTGTGGAGATGCTGGGAATTTTACTCAGCGTCTCCACTGACCACCACCTCTCTCCTTTCTCGTCTCTACCGTGGAGACGCTGAAACGATAAAAGTTGGAAGCAGACTATTGTATTCTTATGAAATTCCGAAAGGCACTAAATACATGATAATTCATTGGAAAATAGCTCTTCTTCAGTCAAGCTTAAAGCATCAAATGCTTATAGGTACAAGGTTAGCTTTGGTTAAAATCTTAAAAATATTGAGTTCAGTCTGTTAAGTCTTCTGTGCTTCTTCTATGTGGCGGAATTCTTCTAGAAGAGTGTCGCCCTCGAAGAACGAAGAAGAATCTAGAATGAAAGAGACCAGAAATCAATATTATTGTGAAATACCTAGACCTTTATTCAGCTTTTGTAATAGATACTCTTGCCAATAATATAATTGATAATAGTTTGCTCTTTATTGTTTGCACCAGAAATGATATACATAAGAAAAAACAACTAGTGAAACAATTGGCGGCCTTATAAGCGATCTCTTCCAGGCAACCTTAAATTATGATGTCACATCGATACAGAGTGATCTGCTTTTAATGGCCCTATTTTTAGGATTCCGTACCCAAAGGGTAAAAACGGAACCCTATTACTGAGCCTACGCTGTCTGTCTGTTCTACCTTTAAACGGCTGTATCTTTCGAACCGTAATTGATAGTCAGTATAGTACACTCTAAAGTATACCAAAAATTAATAAATAATGGCCAAGTGCGAGTTGGTGACAAATTTCTGTTCATCAAGGTTGACTATATATCTCGCTGCCTTAGTCGACTCGAGCCGACTTTACCCGAACGAGTATCTGAGCGTGACGGTCACGCGAGTTCAGTGCTTTTTTCCGCATCCCAAAAAGGGCACAACGTGCCTAAACAAGTTTTCACATCAAAAATACGAACACTATAGAGAACCTCCTGAAGTCTAAAAGTGGCGGGGCACGAGTTTTTAAGAACAAGATAGATAAGTAGGTACCTTCTCTTTCCAGTTTGATTTTCCCAATGAACGGTTTGTCATGGTCTTCATCTTTGACATCTCCTTTGAATTTGTTCTGTAACACCAAAGTATACATTTATCAACACAACCTAGTCCTTTTTACGGTTCTGTACCCAAAGGATAACAACGGGACCCTATTACTAAGCCTACGATGTCTGTCTGTCTGTCCTGCCTATTAACGGCTGTACCTTTCGAACCGTAATAGATACCACCCGCACCCCCTAATCTCACGTAAGATTTGACTCGACCACCCCACCCCCTAATTTCACGTGAGATTTGACTCGACCACCCCCACCCCCTAATCTCACGTGAGATTTGACTCGACCACCCCCACCCCCTAATTTCACGTGAGATTTGACTCGACCACCCCCACCCCCTAATCTCACGTGAGATTTGACTCGACCACCCCCACCCCCTAATCTCACGTGAGATTTTTCGTATTTTTATTGTAAATACGTTAATCTGTAACACGTTATGTAGTATTTATCCATAATTTAGTGGAGAAACATGTTTTACCTAATTTCCCAGTTTTTCCGCAATTTTACACTGTTTCTTATGGAAAAAAACTACGTGATATTTGCCGAGACCCCCCCCCCCCTCCCCGTCACCCTCACCCCACGTGAGATTGGTTGAGATTCGGTCGACCCCTTACCTTCCTTAAACGCCTGGACGCCCCCTAGAATGCCGCTCGTGGCGACCCCGACTGGCGGAGTGTGCCGTGCGACGCGGTCGCGGTCGTCATGATCTAAATGCTAACCTTTACCCAGTATTATTATGACTCACCTTAACAAAGTCGGGCAGTCCGTCCTGTAGATGATACCAGCTCAGTATGAATATTAGCGACACAAAAAACAAGTTTGTGCTTATACCTGTAATAAGAAAAACACTGTGTAGCGTTATTTTATAACTGTTCCATAAGAATGCACACAAGGCTTTAAAACATCTGAGACAGGCGATTTGTACAGTATCAGAATAATGAGTAAAAAAAATACCTTAAACAGCAAGTACCGTTCTTTATCATATCATCTCTATTCGCATCTGTCTGTCTGTATGGCCGCTAACTCCTAAACCACGCAACAGATGTTGATGCGGTTTTCACCACCAGTTAGATACATTGTCACGGAAGGTTTATATATATAACTAGCGGCCCGCCCCGGCTTCGCACGTAAATTACACCCGTGCGAAGCCGGGCGGGCGGGTCGCTAGTATCATATATTTGCGTAGTAAACTAAACTTGTCGTACGTTTAATCCGCCACTGCTGGCCCTTATGACAGCGCTCACAATAATACCGACGCCTCCAGGGGCTCAAATATGGTATGGAAATGAGCGAAGCTTCTTTTTTATATGATGTATTCTCACCGATAACAGCGGAGACGTTGGGCCAGTGGAACATGACGTACCGCAGCCCCGTGAAGTGCGCCTGTATGTGTAAATCACACGCGTACACCTGCGCGAACCGGGACTGGACTTCCACGTACGCGTCCGTCACTGGGAGATTCTGAAAGGAGTTAAGGCTTCGTCAAACAGAACGCGTACCTGGCGCGGCGTCAAGGCGTTTTAACGTCGCGTATTTTGTTGTAGATGAAGATAATTTATTTGCACAATACACGAGTAAATTATACACACATTTAAATCTTCGACCAAAATAAAATGAATGGACGGGGCCTAACCATTGAACTTGGTCAATAAAAACTAGTCAAAATCATCGGACATATACTTCAACACCTAATTATAAAAATATACAGTATATTTATTATTAATTAAATATTGCACATGTTCTTGTAAATTAGGTTAAGTAAGTGTAAGTAAAACAAAAAAAAAATTGTATATAAAAAAATATAATCGGTTTTATTTGTGTATTTACACTCCGGGAAAGCATACGAATGCATAATTTTATCAGATGTTTCCTTATCACGTAACAATAAACTCGTGTTGCACTTCCTACGGCTAGAGACCGACTGAAACGAAGTGAGCACCGGCGCTCATTTTGTAATCTTCAAAAATGCGCTTCTACTCGCCCCGTCCATTCATTTTATTTTGGTCGAAGTTTACAATAAGATTTTAAGCAATATTAGTCACTGTGCCTATTTTTACCTAGTTACTAGGCAAAGATGATTATAAATAGTCATTGTTACTAGGCGTACAAATCTAGAGATGGCATACAAATACCGTAAATATCTCTACATAGTATAAATTAAAGTCGCTTTCCGCGTCTGTCTGTCTGTATGTCTGTATGGCCGCTAACTCCTCCTAAACCACGCAACGGATTTTGATGCGGCTTTCACCATCAGTTAGATAAATTTTCACGGAAGGTTTATATATATAACTAGCGACCCGCCCCGGCTTCGCACGTAAATTAAACCCGTGCAAAGCAGGGCGGGCGGGTCGCTAGTTATTTAAAAATATATAAAAATTTGAATTAAATTGATCAGTCGAATCAATTTTTATACTTAAAATATCATGTTATTAATCAAATTTTCACACCACTTGCTCGACCATGTCCAATTACATATCATGCAACCTCAACGTACAGTAAAGTACGTTTCCCTCCCGTACGTTAAACTCCCTAGGGAATAAAGTAGTTTGAATTTGGAACGTCAAATTCGTGTGGAAATAAATAAAATAAATAAATAAATATTTGGGACATTTTCACACACGGTCATCTGACCCCAAACTAAGCAAAGCTTGTGATATGGCTGCCAGAGACTGATATACATACATAAATATAGTTTTTAAATACATACTTAAATAGATATTAACAACCAGATATAGAACAAACACAAATGTTCATCACACAAATGTTTGTCCTACGTGGGAATCGAACCCACGCCCTCAGGCTCAGAAGGTAGGTTCACTACCAACTGGACCAACGGGTTATCAAACACGTGGAATACTAAGTAAAAAAATGCCCATATGACATTGTAAAGAGGTTTGTTTGAAAATCGAACAGGCCACCATAAGCAGAACTCAAAAATAAATAAAAAGGTGCGTGTACAAAGAATGTGAAACAAAAGACGGTGTTTGTTGTTGTGATTTTCAGTGAAACCTGGCTTTTTATTGTCTCGCAGAAGGTGTGAAAAGTAGAGTATGCTCCTCTGGAATAAAGCCTGTCTTTGTCTTAGGCAGCTTGAACCCCTCGCTTCACTCAGGACTCTATATAAATTTATCTATACTAATATTATAAAGAGGAAAGATTTGATTGTTTGTTTGTTTGTTTGTTTGCATTGAATAGGCTCCGAAACTACTGAACCGATTTGAAAAATTCTTTCACTGTTGGGAAGCTACACTATCCCCGGGTAACATAGGCTATATTATATTTTCAAAACAAATAGGGATCCATACTAAAACTCTAATAATGTAACCCAAGGTGTAAAAAAATAAGATTTTCAATTTTGACTTTGCGTGTTTGACATTTCTAAGACAGGACAACGTCTGTCAGGTCTGCTAGTCATTCATAAAATCACTAACTTTGTAATAATATTTCTCCATTACGTTTTTATTTTACATAACGCGCGTGTAAGCCGTTTTGTCATTATTTACCCTCCTCATGGGTCGTCGGGTATAAATCTTGGCATTACCTGGTCGTCCTCGAAGTCGCTGAACAGCTCCACCTGTAACTGCTGCTTCTCTTCCTCTATTCCGGCCAGTAGTAACGGAGACAGCACCAACGTGCGGAGTAAGGTGTGGAGACGAGACCTTAAGACGAAATATGCTTCAAATTTTACGATTCGTCCTCACGAATATTCAAAGGTAGACCTTTAAAATCGATTAATTAACATTATTTCTTGTGTAAAAAACCGTGTCACCGATACACGATTAAAGGGCTCGATAGAAAAAAATCGTAAACTTTTCTAAAAAAACACTAGTTTTTACGTTCCCTTCGATGGATGGAATCAACTTTATACAGAAGATATTTTTATCAAAAAAAATTGTGTGTAATCCTAACAATCATTCAAATACTTTAGTGGTCGCAGTTTTTTGTAAAAGCGTAAGATTATTTGTAGAAAATAAAGTAAATATAAATATTGTAAATATTTGAAAGCGCGCACGACGCATTACCGTCATACAAGTGTACGGTTCTCTGCCATTTCGCCTTAATTTGTAACAATAGGCACGTGTTGCACTTCCTACGGCTAGAGACCGACTGAAACGAATGACCGCCGGCGATCATTTTGTTATCTACAAAAATGCGCTTCTTCTAGGCCCGTCCATTCATTTTATTTTGGTCGAAGTGTACAATGACGCTTGGACGTTTTTTGACTGTTTTCACTGAGAGATTGTGACTCTATAGAAATTGTATCTCGATGGTTCCAATGTTTCATTTATTACAAACTAGCTGCGCCCCGCGGTTTCACTAGAGTTATATAGTCCTTGAAGTAACCTCCTTGGTAGCAACAGCAATCTCGTTTGACTTAAATGACAATTTTTTTAGGGTTCCGTACCCATAGGGTAAAAACGGGACCCTAATACTGATCCTACGCTGTCTGTCTGTCCTTTTTTATGCCATAGGTGGCAAACAAGCAGGCGGACCGCCTGATGGTAAGCAGTCACCATCGCCTATAGATACTTGTAACACCAGAGCATCGAAATAATTTTTACAACACATTTGCTCAAAAAGTGCACTTACGAAGCCTGTATACATCGTTCGAAAGTTAAACATTACGGATCATACAACGGAGCGTGCGGAAATGAATTTGTCCGCACGCTCAGATGTATAGCACCGTGCGTGTGCTTTACGGTATTTTTTTAATTTTCATCATAATTACATAAGAATTCCACAAAAGAGTTTCATATTACGAGAATAAATAAGCTGAATGATCAAACCTCCTTGGAAGCGCTTTTGCTCAATACGTTTGTCTCAGTTTAATACTAAAGAGAAAATGAGACGAAAGATGTAGTTCTAGTTTTCACCACGTGATAGTGGCGCTATTTGCATGTTCGCGCCATTTTCTTATTATATTATAGAAACTATTGTTGTGACTGATATTAAGTTATAAACAAAATAATAAAATTGTTTCATTTGTAGCCTTTTTTTCTCGCAAATGTGTTGTAAAACGTTGTATGGCACACGTGCGGATTGGTTATTACAAACTCGTGACTATGGTAAGCCCTCGACTTCGTCTCGGGCTTACATTCGTCTACTCGTTTGTAATAACCAACTTTCCGCACTTGTATCATAAATAACTATGAAATGTTACGGCAGATTAACTAAGAAATAATAAAAAAAGTCTAAAAGTAAAAACTAAAGAGACACACAACAAACAAACGGTTCCCATACAACAAACAAACGGTCCCCATACAACAAACGGTTTTTTAAACGTATTTTAGTATTTGCTCTTGTGTAAAAATGGTAATACATCCAAACGTCAAACTTGGCAGTTAGATGCACCATTTTATTTATATTACACGGGAATTACTCACTTAAGAATAACGGCCGGTTATCCGAATCGCGTAGGCAGCAAAACGCTCCCTCAGCCCCCGCCAAGTTATAGCGACGACGTATTTTGCCACCCAACAGACAGGACGCCCGCGGGGGGAGTGCAACGACAAAAACGAACATAGGTCCGACCTCGATGACGCCTGGCGCGGTCCTGAACGCGGCGCGCGCAAATTCTCGCGACCTTTTTACGCTTTTAATTCCACTAAAAAACGAAACTATTCACTATCAAACATCTATCCAAATAAAAAAATGTTGAATAAAATTGCCTTTCAGTACATGTAATTTCCAGGTTGTTTCAGCTTTTATTAGAGCATAAAACGAAAAAAATAAACTAACTCGACTTTGTTTCAGATTTTTTTTTGATAGATGAAAGTTTATTCTATCGTGTTTTGAACCAAATCATAAACTCAAACACAGATGTATCTGTGACATGTATTTTTTTCCAGCTCAAATATTGTAATTTAACTGAATAAAATTTATTTAAAACCGTCAAATTTGGTATATGATGCCGTTAAGCCAGTCACTTCGACTATAGTTTCAACCGCATTAGGCAGTCTTTTTCAAGGTGAATGCACGGGCGCGGTTGCGTCTCGCTTGGCCGGCTTAATCATACGTGAGTAATTCCCGTGTAATATAAATAAAATGTGTGATAACCACGTCAGTTTCTACATGCACCATGTTCACGGGAACACAACACGGGTGTTCGGAGGGTCTTCCCGTGAACATGGTGCGTGTAAGTAACTGCGCCGAAATATCGGGAGCTCATTCCACAACCTTTCCACGGTAAATATCCCGTAAATAATCTTTTTTTTAGAAGATAAAAGAAACAAAGAAAGAAAGAAAAGAAAGAAAACATTTATTTGCGCTTATTTGCGCTTGCGCTTAGCCGCCATCTCGCCTGACGTTAAGCGATGAAGCGGTCTACGATGGAGCATACTTGCCTAGAAGAAACCGATTCACTCGCGACTTGAAGACCAGATTGCCACTGACGGGAAAAACCCATTCAGGCAGCGAATTCCACAGACTGGCAGTTCGCACAATAAATGTGGAATCAAAGCGCTTCGTACGGGTTTTCGGAATATCAACCAACGATGTCGATTTTACGTGCCCGCCATGGCAGTCCGATAGAAAAAAGGGCAGGAGGGATAATATAACTTTAGTGAACAACCGTGATAATTTAAAACAAAACTTACCGATGCCTCAGCATAGCAGACCTGCAAGATGCGGAGACCAGAACGCCGCGCTTAGCTCGCATCTGTGCACACACCATAAACATGCCTGCAATACAACAAATCACACTAAATATATCGCTATGGGCCTTTATCGGGACTTGGCCAGGCGATTGGTGGAGGCGTCGGGTGTCCAGAATGCTGGCTTCTTTTTCGCCCAGAAATTGAGCATTGCCATTCAACGTGGCAATGCTGCCAGCATTCTGGGGACCTTTCCCACCACTAATGGTCTTTTAGTTTAAGTTTTTAGTTTGTATTTAGTTATTTTAAGTTTTAGTTTTTAGTTATTTATTTAAGGTTTCGTAAATTTTCTGTTTTTTAAGTTGTAATAATATAATAAATGCAGGAAATTATGTACATCAGAAATAAAAATAACAAACAAATCACACTATTATAATATCTATTTAAGGCCCTCTTCTCCGACTTTTAGTAATTTTGGTTATTATAGTTTAAGTGTGTCTACTTCCATGATTCGCTCAAAATTATAAAAATGGTGTCACATCAAAATTTAATGTTTTATCTAGGAACCCCCAAAGACCGAAACACGATTAAGGAAATTATTATCATTACTATTTAATACTTTATTGCACACTTACAAATTATGTAGACATGTACAAATGGAGGACTTAATGCTAAACATCATGATGGTGTAATAAAATAAAAATTAACATTTTCTGCCAGTCATCCACCAGGTTGGAACAAATGGTACGTAGGCGTGCATCAAAAACACCTTATAAAAGACAAAAAGTAAATAAATAAGAGGACTAAAGTTTTACAAGATAATTATATATGTATAACCATTAATAATTAAGTATGACATTTCACTCGATAGAAAAAAAATGAGAGTAACACTGTTATGCAGCGGTGAATGTCCCGTAAATAATCATATAACTTTAGTGAACAACCGTGATATTGTAAGAAATATATATATTATTATGTTATGTTGTTATGTAAGTGTTACTTTCATTTTTTTTTTCAATCGAGCGAAATGTCATTTATAAAACAAATGTGTCATTCAAATACCTATTAATTAAATTATGTATCTCGATATTCATAATTTTGAAGGAAACTGCAAAGTTATATTTTAAATTTCAGCTATACTTTACGAAAAATATGAGAAAAACTTCAGAAATCGAAGTAACGAAACGCACGACTGTGTGTAAGCGCCATGATTTTGCTCCGCTAAATGCGACTTTAATACAATAAACCAAGCCTTATTGGTCATCTGTAGTTCTAAGCGTTGCTTAAAAGTGGGAAAACCTCGCCTTAAGTATGTATTTAAAAGTATAATATATGTATGTATATCAGTCTCTGGCAGCCATATTAAGCTTTGCTTAGTTTGGGGTCAGATGACCGTGTGTGAAAAAATGTCCCGAATATTTATTTATATTTATAACTAGATGTAAATGCCATGGTTCGTGTGTAAGTGTGTAGTGAAATGTATGCACACAACTTCACTTAAAAATAACTCACGAACTCTGTAAACAAATATTAATATCAATAAGAAGGTCATAAGTCATGAGTAATTTATTGATAAAATGGCAATTTACAAGTCAATAAATGTTCACTTAATAAACCGGCCAAGTGCGAATCGGGCTCGCGCACTGAGGGTTCCGTACCACCACAAAATACAATTATAATCAATTTTAAAAAACCGTCTTCAAATTTAGTAAAATATGGAATTTTGATTTGGTGAAAGAAATGATCAGGTCATCCAAGTAACCGAATTACCAGTTATAACTTGGTAATGAACATAATAAAAATGCAACCAGTTATTGTTCAGGCTTAACGCCTTCCAAAATAGTCGAAGCAATTTTTATGCAGTCACATATTTAATACTTTGCTACAGTGACGCACGAGTATAACACTATTATAACTTGGTAATGAACAGAAATTTGTCACTGACTCGCACTTGGCCAATATTTATTTGTTGTTATACTTTAGGGTGTGTACTATAAACATGCCAAGTTTAACGCTTGGCATTTTTCATCATCATCATCATCAGCCACAAGACGTTCACTGCTGAACATAGGCCGCCCCCTTTAACCTCCACGCAGAATGTTACCGTTACCGTTTTTACATTAGAGCAAATACAAAAATACGTATGTTCTATGGAGACCCCCCCCTCTGTATAGTATAGTTTTTACTTTTTTATTATTTCTTAGTTAATCCGCCGTAACATTACATATTCTGTGCAAATTTCAACTATCTATTGAGGTTTGAAAGATATAGCTGTAATAGGTAGGACAGATGGACGCACAGATGGACAGACAGACTTCGTAGGCTTAGTAATAGAGTTCCGTTTTTACCCTTTGGGTAAGGAACCCTAAGAATTCTCTTAAAAAATCAACCAACATAAATGTCCAGACTTTTATTGTCTTGCTTTATGTCAGGACTTTAAAATGTTGACATGGTAACCCTAAACGCAAGCCTATATACATTGTAAAAAACAACAATCACAATAAATAATAAATATTCAGGACATTTTTTGCACACACGGTCATCTGACCCCAAACTAAGCAAAGCTTGTGATATGGCTGCCAGAGACTGATATTACATACATATATAGTTTTAAATACATACTTAAATAGATATTAACAACCAGATATAGAACAAACACAAATGTTCATCACATGAATGTTTGTCCTAGGTGGGAATCGATCCCATGCCCCCAAGCTCAGAAGGCAAGTTCACTACCAATTGGACCAACGGGCTATCAAATCACCTAAGTCCTTATTGATCTGTGACTCCGGCATGTCCAGGGTTAGCTTGATGCGGTAAGGCTGAGCTGACATCAGCATGTGGCTTCTCTTGGTCAGCTGGACGTGAGCAGACGGGAATGAACATATGCCCATCTGTTCATCACAAGACCTGGAGTAAAAAAAAAATATTAGCCCATGGGCCTTACGGACAACTGCTATTGCGGCACCAAACTAACGTTAAATCCGCTCAGTTGGAAAATCACGTGAACCTTAACGTTTAACGTTTTAAGTTTGCGGTCACGTTTATTTAACGTTACTTTGGTGCCACAATAGCAGTTGTCCATAAGGCCCCAGATCTATATCATTATTTAGAGATGCCGCGAATAGTTGTTATTGGCCAATAGACGATTAGCTGTTAATTGAAATTCGTTATTTAGCATTAAATCATTCGGTTAAAACATGTGCATCATATTTACAATACCTACCAATTTCTTTTTTACTAATTAATTTTTGTATTATTATTTGGGGAGTAAGTTGTATTGCTAAGTTACAATGTTGGAGATTTTTTTTTACACCACATCCTTACCCATTGTTTGTAGATTTAGATAGAATATTGGACTTTGAGTTACCAAAAATATGGTTCACATTATATGCAATTTATACATTTGGCATGTTCTATTAATTAAATAAAACCAATACTTACTTGAATTGCAAATGCACCGGACGCACATGAGTTACATTGGGCATGTATGTGTAATAGAAAATAACATACATGAAAATAGAAATCCACAAAATAGCCGTTAAAAACACTGTCACTATTCCCGCCCTATACAATAACTCCTTCGCACTGCTAAAACTAGCATCAGTCTTCTTCTTATACCCAGAATATTGTCTTAGAACGAAAACTTGAACAGGTTTAATAACATATTCTTTATAAAGTCTAAAAGGGCTAACGTAGTTCAGCAGAGACATGTTTTCGATAAAGTAAAAGCACTTATCTAAGCTGTCAAGGAAACGGATTTATTAGCCTTTATTGTGGGTAGATAATACATTTTGAAATACCGATAAATTATGCGATAAGTAAACGAAAAGTCAAAGGGTATTATTGTTACTATATTTTATCTGTTTTATGTTCAGATAAAATATTTGAAGACACAGGGCCGTAGCTGATGCGAAGCACTTTTAAAATAAATAGTTCGTAATTACTTTCAATACGTTATCAACTAGAAATAAATGTTTTTCCTGAAATGTGTGTACAATACTCAGGCAGGATCGTCCAACAACACAGATATACACAACCAGATCGGCAATATATTTTAGTGAAAGAGACAACTTGATATGGCTCAGCACAAGTACGAAAAGGACATAAATAGATTTTGTTGTCCTTATCGACGTGACCTGTTTTTGGTACCTCAAGTGTCAAAATCTGTAATAATCAGTGACAAACAAAACGGGTCTGAATTATATTTATTGCCTTTTTTTGGTGATTAAATGTGATAAATGCATGTTTCCTCTGAGAAATAATTGTAAAAGATATTTTACAATGGTTGGTTGTAGCATTTTGGGCTGCAAGAAGCGCAGTGAGCGAAAATACGATGAAATATCATTTCACACGTAAGTAAACATATAAAGCTTGTAACGATCACCTAAATAAATTCAGGATATCAATTCGCAAATATTTTATTCATAATTAGTCAGTTTTTAGGTCGATTTGTGGTCTAATTCTATGAATTTTATCAAATTATTCACTTAGAAAATAAATTATGAATGTTGCCAGTTTATGAAAGAAATTACCCACCGCAACTAACATAAATTATTCGTTCTGCAGGTTTCCAACTGATCCTGTCACATTGCTGAAAAAAGCTGGCACATTGCAAGAAGTGCAAAATACCGACCCTTTTATGCCCATATGAATATGGTGAATGTTAATATTAAATATATATTAATGAGGCCACAGTTATGAAGCTGGAAAAGCAAAAGGCGGTTTCGGCGAACCGATTCAAAAAGCTACGCGCTGTTCGTGAAATTTGTACTGTAAACATTAAAGAGTCTATTTATCTAATTATTTGGAATGTTATACATAATTCCATTCATGAAAAAACTAAACTGACCAAGCGCGAGTCGGGCTCGCGCGCTGAGAGTTCTTTACAATCACAAAATACAAAAAGTTGTGCAAAAAGACAACATCACGCCCAGGCTGTCACCCATCCAAGTACCGACCGCGCCCGACGTTGCTTAGCTTAGTGATAAAAAGAAATTTGTCACTGACTCGCACTTGGCTAGTATTTATTATTTGTTGTTTTACTTATGTTCACTATAATCCGCTAAATTTGACGCTTGTACAGATTACCGTTTTTACACTAGAACAAATCCAAAAATACGTTTAACGTTTGTTGCATGGGGGCCCTTCCTTTGCCCTTCCGTTTTAACTCTTTGACTTTTTTATTATTTTTAATGAATCATAAAAAATCATGCTATGGTTACTTTACAACCTTTTTTCTAGTACTATATTCTAATCCTAACAAATAATTATAATAAAAACGCAAGTAAGTTTGTAACTTTCTGTCTGTTTTTTTACGAGGAAACGGCTAAGTCATGGTATAATAAAATACTCCGCCAGGTATAGCAATTCGAGAAATTTTTTTTACGTAGGCGTCCCGCAATGATGTCATGATGTCAATTTACAACAGGTTCGAGAGAGATGACGATACACCACGTAACAGCTGATTGAATAAAGTGGCAACTGGACAGTGACGTCATTGCGGGACCACTCCCAGATTGCTAGACCTTGTTTTCTTAGATCATGGGCTAAGTCAAATTTTGTCAGAACGATAGGGTGTGTCATGAGGACAGACAACGTACTTTTCTTCCCAGAAAATTGCAGGTAGCTCCGTGGGTTGCAGCAGATAGTGTATAAAATATAAATATTGAAAAGGTAGTATTGTTTCCAAAGTACTCATTGAAGATTCACACCCATCATAGTAGGTAAATTACCCTAACTTATAGCAAATCATTTTAATGTGGCAACACACCTTGTTGAAGCGAGAGGCACTGAGCTAGCCACGCTCATTGAAAATCTATAGGTAGTAGATCTGTGTCCAACAACAAACCAACACAACAACACGTTTTTCTGAGATTTGACATTGACATTTGATTTTTCCCCCATTATTGGGCAGACTAAAGCCATTAATGCCATACCACCGTATCTTGCGTATTTTTGACTGACACGTTAAATGAGACGATATGGCCTTAATGGTATAAGCCTGTGATAAAGTACGAAAAAAACCCAATTTTTTTGTCAATCAGATCAATGTCATATTTTTGAAATGAGATGAAAAAAATAATGTTTTGTTGATTTGTATTTTGAACTAAAATAAAAACAATTTATTGCTTATAGCATAAAGTTATGTGGTAATGGTAACGTGAAAATGATACTCACTCGTCGAAATTCCCTAGCTTTATACTTACAGCTCTACCGGAGACTGATATCAAGCACCACTCGAATAGTACTGAGGCCAGAATTGCCGGCGAACGCCTACAGACCAGAAGTTGTTGAAAAGTCGAAATATGAGAAATGGGAAGCCGATGGACGGTTCAAGGCTTCCATGTCGACTTCTAGGCCTACATTCAGCATGGTGCTCCCGCCCCCCAACGTTACAGGGAAGCTACATTTAGGTTAGTGAGTAAGTCAGAACCTTGGTACTGTCACCTATATATACATACCTAATAATATTGCCTCTTCAATGCACAAACTACGATAAATAAGAATATACCACAGAATAAGTAATAGCTTATTAGAATAGAAGACTAACATGACTGAAACGAAACTGAATGCTCTGGTAAAATGCCAAAGATTAGCGTGCCACTAATTACATTGTGCTAGTTTTTAATGATGAAAATCTTTAGTTACGTATTTAAAAATTATGACCCCTTTTTTGGAAATTGGTGTTTTTCATTTTATTTATATACTTGTATTTTAGGACATGCATTAGCTTGTACAATTCAAGATGTAATTGTTCGAAGAAAAAGGTCTTCGGGGTACAATGTGCTTTGGTTACCTGGCACTGACCACGCTGGGATAGCTACACAGGTAAACAAGTTTCTTTCCTTTAAAATATTAAAAACTCAACATATTTCTATCCCCCATCAAAAGTAAGCGAGCGGTCACACAGCTCTTTGGCTTGTACGGATCGCGGACGAGCAAATATAATAAATGCTGGCCAAATGTGGATCAGTGGCCAATTTCTGCTAACCATCGGGTCTCATACGATCACCGAAGTTGAGCAATGTCGGGTGCGGTCGGTACTTGGATGGGTGACTGCCAGGGAGTGATCTCTTTTTGTACTTTTGTAGTTAACAATTTATGTGGTGGCATGGAACCCTCAGTGCGCGAGCCCGACTTGCACTTGGCCGTTTTTATTTAACCCCTTATGCAAAAAGAGGTGTGTTATAAGCTTAACGTGTGTACCTGTGTCAAATGATATTAATTTTGATATTTTTGTGGAAAACAAATAAAATAAAAATTATAACTTTTCAGGGTGTTGTCGAAAAATACCTAAAATCCAAACAAAACCTGACGCGCCAGCAACTAGGCCGGGAGAGATTCATAAGCGAAGTGCTAAAATGGCGAGAGAAGCATGGCAACACCATCTGTCAACAATTGCGCACCCTAGGCTGTTCCTTCGACTGGTCACGGCAAACCTTTACCATGGACCCACAGCACACACACTCCGTCAACACAGCATTCATAAGACTCTTCCAAAAAGGTCTAATTTACCGCAAAAAGGCTCTAGTCAACTGGTGTAACGCGCTAAAATCTACCGTCTCCGATATAGAAGTAGAAAATGTAACTATAACTGGTCCAACAGATATGAATGTACCTAGTTATTCAAAACCAGTTAAGTTTGGGTTGTTATATGATTTCGCTTACCCGGTGACGGCGGAGGAAGGCGAGATAGTTGTGTCCACGACCATGCCGGAGACCATGCTGGGAGATACAGCGATCGCTGTGCATCCTCAGGATGAAAGGTATTTACTATTCTTAGCTTACTTATAGTGAAGGCGCTTGCAGACGATACTTAGCACAAATAGCAAATAGCTACTACACATCGTCTGCAACGTTTTGCTTAGTGCAAGTGATTAGTAGCACTTGTACTTGCTACTTGTACCATGCATCGTCTACAAGCGCCATGATTGGCAAACATCTTGAAAAATTATCAATAGTTGAATTTTAACTTACAGAACATTAGGGACTAAAATATATTAAAAATACTTTTTCCCAAAATCCCTAAAAAAATACAATGTATTTGAATGCTGAATGGATAAGTATCGAAAAAACTAATTAATAGCTGAAAAAACCAACACAGGGTTACGCGGTAAGAGTGTACTAAGCTGAAAGGGGTCAGTTCAATGACAATTTATATTATCTTTGAGTCCGTTATACTCGTCATTTTGAACGACTTACTATGGGACCAACCCTGAAATCACGAAATAAAAATCAGCTGTTCCATAAATTTTGACGAGTGTCAACGCGCGGTTTCTGTTACTCCCATAGTAAAAGATGTTCGTTATGATGGGTACTATGGACCTTTAAGTTTAGTACACCCTTCTGTGTAGCTCAGTGTATTATTTAGTTTTGGCTTCAGGAACATTTTTCTTACACTCAGTATGTACACTGTGTAGTGTAGCGGCTGCTGCAGCGCTGTTGTGAAGTAGCTGGTGCCGTTGAAGAGAAACTCTGCTTGATGTTATTAGTTTTTTTTATTGTTTATTTTGCTACTCCACGTACTCCTGGGTCCATGCCCTTTGTCAACTTTTTTTTTTTTTTTTATTAACTATTTCTGATATAACATAAAACTAATGACTATACAAGAGGAAAATACAAATTATAAAATCTTATTACTATGTTGCGTGTATACACCGAGCTCCAGCAAGTCCAGCTCTTGCAAGCAGCAGCCATTCACGAGTTGATGCATGTGCCAGCCATCGCTCTCTTCGCCATATTTGAGGGAAGAGGGCGACCCGCCACACGACGCCGCCGATGTTATTATTTTAATGCATCGAGATATAATACTTAAGTCACAAACATGCTAAAAAAATGTCCGAACAAAACTCGGCGCACGCTAAGCATTGCGCAAACTTTTTGGTTAGTTATAAGGCAACCGTGATCCGACTACAACGCCGTGCGATGCCAATGCTACGATGCCATAGCGGACAAGCGACGTTAAACACTATGTAAGCAACATAACGTCTAAATTGGCATTGTGATCTATATAATTGACTAGCGGTCCGCCCCAGCTTCGCACGGGTATAGATTATACCCTATGTCACCCGTGCCTATTCAATGCAAACAAACAAACAAACAAACAATCAAATCTTTCCTCTTTATAATACTACTAAGAAAGTGATACAACTTCATGTGTTATAACTTTACTTTTTCCAGGTACCAGCATCTCATTGGCAAGCATGCTATGCATCCTTTCCGGAAAACCACCATACCCATCATAGCCGACGAGTTCGTTGACATGAAATTTGGCTCAGGCGCGGTTAAAATCACACCGGCGCACAGCAAAATTGACAACACAGTCGCCAAAAACCACAACTTGCCCCCCTATGAAATTTTAACTGAAGACGGAGTCATGCAAAACAGTGGGCACTTTGATAATTTGAAAAGATATCATTGCAGAGAACTTATACTTGATAAATTAGAAGAGATGGGCCTGTTACGGAAAATTGTGCCGCACCAAATGACGTTACCCATTTGCAGTCGATCGGGAGATGTCATCGATCACATTTTAAAAGAGCAATGGTTCCTCAAATGCAGTAAGATCAATAAAACAGCCACAAAATTAGCTATGACGGGTCAGCTTAAAATAGATCCAGATAAATTCGTCAATTACTGGTTAAATTGGACAGGGGATGATAGAGACTGGTGTATTTCAAGGCAGCTTTGGTGGGGGCATCAAATTCCCGCTTACAAATGCAAAGTCGACGACAATATTGCTTGGGTCGCTGCCACTGACCCTAAATCGGCAAAAGAACAAGCCTCGAAAATACTAAGAGCTATGCCTGATGAAATTACCGCAGCAAGAGATTCGGATGTTTTAGACACTTGGTTCTCTTCTGGGATTTACCCCTTCGCCGCTTTAGGCTGGCCAGATCCGATACCCGCTAATAATAGACATAACAACGACTACAAGATGTTCTACCCTCTTAGCTTGATGGCGACTGGACACGACATCTTGGGCTTTTGGGTGCATAGAATGGTTATTCTCGGTCTCGAGTTAACTGGTAAACTACCATTCAATAATGTATTATTACATGGCATCATTTGCGACAGCAAAGGAGCTAAGATGTCTAAAAGCAGAGGCAATGTAATAGATCCAATAGACGTGATCAACGGAATATCGATGGAAGAGTTGAAAAAGAAAAGCGATCAGATGAAGGAGTCTGGTGTTTTGAATAATGAAGAACTACAGAAGGCTTTGGCGTATCACAAGTCGAACTTTTCCAATACCAATGGGATCCCTCAATGTGGGGTAGATGCACTAAGATTCACTTTACTATCTCAAGACATCAAGTCGCATTTTATCAATTTTGACGTAGCTATGTGTAACGCCAACAAACTGTTCTGCAACAAGATTTGGCAAAGCATTAAGTATACGCAAATACAGTACGCCAAGTTAGACATTATTGATGACGAAATAACTAGAGATGATCTCACAAACTTCGATAGATGGATTTTAAGTAGATTAGCTGATATGGTAGAAAAAGTCAACACAGAGATGGAAGCAAATAATTTCCACACAGCTGTTAGAGCACTAAGAAGTTTTATTTACAATGAGTTTTGCGATACATATTTAGAAGCGACTAAAGCTGGGTTCGAAAACGAGAATGTTTTGATTGGATATGCACATGCTCATACTTTATCTGCCGTACTAAACGCGTCTCTAAGATGCCTTGCGCCAATTATGGTATATCTAACAGACGAAGTAATTCCAAAAATACCCGCATTTGAAACAAATATCATTCACAATTTCGATGACACCTCTCAATGTTACGACTTTCCCCAATATAAAGACTTTAAACAATGGAAGAATGAAGCAACAGAAAATCGCGTTGAGAAATTACTAAGCAGTATTCAACTAGTGAGAGCTTTGAGGGGTTTATATAACATCCCGAATCAAATAAGACCGTCTGTTAGTATTAGAAGTACAGACAATGCACTGTTAAAAGATATGACCGAGAACAAAACTGCTTTCATGCATTTGACCAGAACGAATGATGTAAATTTCGATCTGAATGCGGGTATACAGTACGCTGCCGGCGTTTTGGATAGAAACACAGAAATATTTGTAGAGATCGTTGACGCGAATGCAGAAAACGTAATACTATCCGCTAGAGATAAAATACAAAAAAGAATTAAAAAATTAGAAGACACATTGGCTAAAATGGAAGCAAAACTCACAAGTAAAAACTATATCACCACATCCCCGGAATGGATCCAAAATTCAGACAAAGAAAAAATTTACGTTAAGAAGCGGGAAATACAACAATTACAAAGACTGGTGCCTGGCAGAGTTTAGAATGAAAATGCGTTATAATATAAATCAATAGGTTTATTTAAAAAAAAAAACAATAAAAGATTTTTAAATTTTACAACAAAGAATATAATTTTATTTGTTTCAACTCTAATTGACTAACAACAGTGGCCCCAGCGTGAGCCTTATGCAATACTTGCCAAACAGAAGTATTCCACTACATAAAGGCGCTTGCAGACGATGTGTAGTACAAGTAGCAAGTAGAAGTTGTAAGTAGCTACTACGCATTGTCTGGAACGTTTTGCTTATTGCAAGTGGCAGTGGAAGTACCTACTAAGCATTACCACTGCCACTTGCACTGAGTAAAAAGTTGCAGACGATGCGTAATAGCCACAGAAAATAGAAGTAAATAGAACGGAAATGAGAAGGAAAATCTGTCGCCGGGCGTTATGACAGAACCTTGATTTAACATTCTTATTTATGTCAACGCGTCGAACTCCGCATCCAAAGAACTTGGACCGTACCTTTTGCATTGGCGGATCCAAAACACCTAGCAATTCCTTACATTGGACTCAATTTTTCGATTTGATTCCTTCAAACCTTGCCGGAAGGCCCCATCCCCCAAATGAAATCCTGGATCCGCCCCTGACCTTTTGCAACTGGCTACAACAAATTTCTTATAAAATGCATGACAGCCGTTCTAATTTAAATTAAAAAATATATATTTTCTGTGGCAATAGCTACTTTCTACTTGTTAATTGTACTACGCATCGTCTACAAGCGCCTAAGGGTATACAGCGCAACTGCAACTCTTTCAGTGGAGAACTGGAGACGGTACGCGCATCATAGCTACAAGCGACAAACGTTGCCGTTGGTATTGCGCTCTTTGTGTGCGCACATATGCCACCGCGCCGAGCATGGAACGTTGCACAGGGGCCTTACGGCTACTTGTTTTAAGCGATTATGCTTAAGTGATTGCGAAAAGTTGCGCGACCGCAAACTGTATCTCACGGTTCACGTACGCGTGTTTTTCCGTACTGCGCTAATTTGAGCCCGCGTTAAGAGTTAGCCGTAAGTTCCTGGTATTGCACGCTCCAGGAGCGCAGTCATTATCAATGTATAATAATATACAAGGTTTACTGGTAATCAGTTAACATCCTCTTAAGCGGCCTCAGTACATCAAACAACTTTTGCTCTACGACATCTAAAAATTCGCAAAAAAAAAAACAGCCATACAAAAAAACACAGTCGCTCCCGACAAAATATATAAAACAGCAGATTTTGTTTTGGCGAATTTTTGATAAGTCGTAAAAGAATAGCTTATTTTGCAATTAGTGAATAAAGGATGGATTTAAAGCGAGGGCCATAGATATAATGATTGAATCACTCGCTACGCCTGTGATTAGGTGTTAGGATCCCGAGCGACGCGAGTGATACATGGCCCTTGATATAAATCCGTTTTATTCAAGAGTTGCATACTATACTTTATACCATGGCTACGAGAAGAAGAAAGATTTATGGAGTTTGTCTCGAGTATTTTTTTCGCAAGGAGGTTGTATAGCATTGAGATGGAGGTCGCACTGTTTTCAGTGAATATAATAAGCTTTTTAGAGGGGGAATTTATTCTGACGTAATGAAGCCCCCCTTACGAGAATGCTAACTGATATCAACCCTGTATATGCGCGAAGAGGGCTGTATCCGGGATACTTCCCACTAGTTCAACTGATTCAACCATTGACCTAGTCCGAATGTAATAGTTACTACTGAGACAAATTTCGAGACTATAGATGAGAGTTTTAAAAATATAGATATGGGTTCGGCGCTCAATAATTACTGAACCGAGGTAGACTAAAACCTCAGATCAGACAAACAAGGGAGAATATGCCTTAGTAGGTACATAATTATACACCTTACGCCTTAGTTCCTGGTGCATAATTATATCGTTCATATTCAAATGTCGTATCGACGATAATTCCGCTTAGTGCGGAATCTATTATTAAGGGCTTACTTTCACTCGTAGGTATAGCGACACCAAAGAGTCCACATGCAAATAAAAAAGGCGGCAAGATCGTCTGCTAGGTGAATTCAACTAAAGGCATCAAACCTAATTTAGGTCAAATGGGTTTGCACCCGTCACGCTACCTTACCATACCTCCCTTGTCTGTCTGATCTGAGACAAACCATGCTATTAGATTTTTTATGTACATAATTTAAATTTTCTTATAACTTAAAATAAATTGAGTTTGTAATAATTTAGATAATCATCATCTATCGTCATGCTAGGGCATGACTTGGACTTTACCGTGACTTACTTTGCTTGACTCTGACTTGTTTGACGTCATTTAAGACTCTATAAACCTTATTGTTATTTCGACTGAAGGACTATGTATCCATAGTATTTTTTTATTTTTTTAATGTAACATTTTACTTTACATTTTAGATAGACAATAGAGCAGGTGCGGAAGAATTTTGAACCTAAAGAGAACCGGGAAAGTTTACTTTTCCACAGCCCTTTGTACATCACTCTCTAGTCAGCGTCAAGCGTAAGTATGTGAGATAAGATTACATCTAGATTACATCATAGGTACTACCAAGCCATAAGACCATTTGCATTTTTCCCTTTGTGCAAAAATGTCCCAAATATTTATTATTTTAATATTAATAATAAGAGGACCATTCAAAGAAACAACTGAACAACACTTGCACACACAATATGCTGAACATTTTGTAATCAATATATTTTGCTTAATCTATAGAAATATATAATTATCAACATTTATAAATTAACAAGTTTTGTTTTGTCGGGAAAGGCGGCCAAAATTAACATGATTTCTTTAACAAGTCCCTTTGCGGTATTTTTAATCCCAGGCATTTGTGTCCTACTTTTTAATCTATACTTCTATACTATACTAATATTATAAAGAGGAAAGATTTGTAATATGTAAGTATGTTTATAATGAATTGGCTCAAAAAGTACTGGACCGATTTTAAAAATTCTTTCACTGTTGGGAAGCTACACTATCCCCGGGTGACGTAGGCTATAATATATACCCGTGCGAAGCCGGGGCGGGCCGCTAGTTTATTATAAACAACAGGCTTGGCGCTGAATATATTATTCAAAGATTATTATTGTATTAATATTGTTTGTATACCAATTTATTATTATTATTTAATTAAAAATTTTCTATAATAATTTGACATGTAAATAATACTTACGAAATAAATGAATATATGAACACAACTTAATACAACTACTAAACAACTACTATGATATAACTAAATACTTTACACATACTGTAAAAATAAATTCAATTGGTTAATAAATCTCTGAGATATGAGCGTTTAAAGTTTTAGGTGGGGATAGAGAGGGGATACTCTGTCCCTTTCTCGCAAAGCGTGTGTTAGTATCGCATTTGTATGGCGCGCCTGAGGCGTGACGTCATAACTCACTATAGTGCGCTCGCTCTGTCTAGCATTAAATTAAAATACTTATAATTTATTTTGAAACAAATTTTTATTTTGTTTTCTTTGATGTGCTGTATTTATGATCAGCTTTTTGTGAGGTATTAATATTAGTCATCATGCCTGTCTGTGGCATCGTAGCTCCCAAACGGATGAACCTGTTTTTTGTTTGTTTGAAGGCGACCCAGCTCCTCACAAACTTACAGCAGAGGCATCGTGTTCACGGGTTTTAAATTTATTTTATTTTGATTCTCAGTTTCTAATGGCTGATGGGACAAGTGCATGTCGGCGTGCATGGTTTGTTAGAAGATAACTTGACGTATCGTTGATCCGATCTTCATGAAACTTTGTAGGCAAGTAGTTCATTTCAATACAATTTTTTTAGGTTCGAATATGGGCAAAATCCGTCGAGGGGTTCCGAAGATGGGTCGCGAGGTCATAGTTCGGGGTGAACTACGCGTTTAATTCAAGTTTTTTTGGTGAATGTGATTTGGGTTAGCGCGTCATTATTCACTAGTTCTGTGGCCTTAGGCGCACGAATTTACTTTTTAATTTGGGGCCAGATGATAGTAATAAAAAGTTGGAACTGTCTCCTCGCCGGTAACAGGGGGACAGACCGGAAATAATAAGTTCGATCTGTTCCCTCGCCGGTAATAAGGGGACAGACCGGAAATAATTATTTCGATCTGTATCCTCGCCGGTAATAAGGGGACAGACCGGAAATAATAAGTTCAATCTGTCCCCTTACCGGTAACAGAGAGAACATACCGGAAATAATTAGTTCGATCTGTTCCCTCGCCGGTAACAGGGGGACAGACCGGAAATAATTAGTTCGATCTGTTCCCTCGCCGGTAACAGGGGGACAGACCGGAAATAATTAGTTCGATCTGTTCCCTCGCCGGTAACAGGGGGACAGACCGGAAATAATTAGTTCGATCTGTTCCCTCGCCGGTAACAGGGGGACAGACCGGAAATAATTAGTTCGATCTGTTCCCTCGCCGGTAACAGGGGGACAGACCGGAAATAATTAGTTTAATCTGTCCCCTCGCCAGTAACAGAGAGACAGACCGGAACAGCCCCAAGTTTTGTGGTGTAGCCCTTTTCACTAAAATTGGCCAAATGCGCCTGTGTGTCCAGATTTGTACTTTTTGATAATTTTTTCCACCTACCTTCAGCACGCCTAGCCCATGCCTAGATTTGTTTTGCCGCGACATAAATCCAACAAAAACAAATTTGTATAAATAATAATAAACTTACAAGCTAGGATTTGAGCTTCTTTGGTGTTTTCTTTTTGTGTGGCTTCGTGTGTGTCATCATCTTCCGTTTCTTTGAGTGCACGCAGATGTACTCACGGGAATTTTGTTCTGGAATTAATTACGTACTAAGTACATAGGAATAAACCGGCCAAGTGCGAGTCGGGCTCGCGCACTGAGGGTTACGAACCACCACAAAATTCAATAACGAAATTACCAGTTATAACTTGGTAATGAACAGAAACTTGTCACCGACTCGCACTTCGCCATTTTTTATTATTTGTTGTTATACTATAGAGTGTGTACTATAATCATGTTAAGTTGACACTTGTCTGTATTACCGTCAATAATACGTTGGTTGAATAGGGATGTCCTTTAGTTTTTACTTTTTGACTTTGGGGATGGAACCCTGAAAAGTATAAGACTATAAGCGATGCTGATCCAAATCAAATAACTTTTACATATTGTGTATTGCTATATTCATGTGTAAAAACATGTAATGAATTAATTCCATAAAAATTTTGATTATGTCGATTGAAATTCGACATTCATTTACGCTATACCATAAGACCTATAAGTGCGAGCGAGATAGACAGATTAAAATCTGTAAGTGCGAGTGAGGTAGGCAGATAATGATTTATGAGCCGACGACTGAGCTGGTAACGCGGTGACTGTTATAGTAAATATTTGTACTTACCTCCTGTGTATATTTTTTTTTGTTATTCGTGATAGTTTCTACTGGGTTACGCGAAAAGGGTGTATTAAACCGAAATGGGGCCATAGGACCCATAATTTTGAACAACTTTTACTATGGGGCCAACTCTTAAATCGCGAAAAATATATCAGCTGGTCAAGATACAAAGATAAAGATAAAGATTATTTATTTGCACAAAACACGAGTAAATCATACACACAACCTATAGAGTCAAAGACGTGCAAAAAAAAATGTCCGAACCAAAACTCGCCGCACGCTTTGCATAGCAGCGCCGACTTTTTAGTCAGTAGTAAAGCAACCGCCATCGAACTACAACTCCGCGCGATACCAGTGCTACCATGGCATAGCGGACAAGCGACGTTGAACACTATGCAAGTGACATAACATCTAAATTGGAGTAAATGTGGCATTGCAAACTAATAATTGATGTCTATGTATGTACCTACAATGACGTTCAGACGATTTTTGACCGTTTTCACTTAGAGATTGTGACTCTATAGGTGTTGCATCTCGATGGCTGTTCCATAAATTTGGCGAGTGTGAAAAACCATTGCATGGAACAGTTGATATTTATTTGCGATTTCAGAGTTGCTCTCATAGTAAAAGTTGTTCATAATGACGGGTACCATGGACCCCTTTTAGCTTAGTACAACCTTTCTGCTTAACCCAGTATAGATATATCTTATAATAACTTACTTGGCTTAATTTCTGTGGCAGGCGCAAGCAGTTTCTTTGTCTCATCCTCGTGCCACTTGACATGTTTCACCAGACTGAACAAGAACTTAAATCTCTGTGGACACTTGGCACATGCATACATCATTTCTTCTCTTTTGGGTCTATCTTTGTTATGTGGGTTTGGGTGATCATCCCATTTCTCCGGCTTTTTTATCACTCCACCAGGCAATATTTCTAAGGTAGGCCAACTGGACGGAGGTCTTTTTTCGTCTTCCTAAAACATTAAGGGATGTGTCAAGCTGCACCCGACTGCCATCCTAATTAATAAACATTTTATCTTAACCTTTAAATGCTGATGTCTTATTTTTAATCTTGAGTACAAGTCTAAAATGTTAATTTGCCCTAGACTAGACATAAGGGTATCCTATATTCAATTTTGTTCACAGCAGCTCCAAATCAGTTGTGGTTCGACAAGGTGTTTCTAAAACCACTAAGCCAATCACTGATGCCAAACAATTTGTAATGTGTGTATTTATTTCTATAAATTCTCAAAAAATGTTATTTTTTTTCTTCCATAAATAAAAATTTGTCTATTGTCTATATGAAGCAATAGACTAACTAGGTGTTTCTAACCAATCACTGATATGAAGCAACAGACCGACTTAGTGTTTCTAACCAATCACTGATGTGAAGCAACAGACCGACAAGGTGATTCTAACCAATCACTGATGTGAAGCAACAGACCGACTAAGTGTTTCTAACCAATCACTGATGTGAAGCAACAGACCGACTAAGTGTTTTTAACCAATCACTGATGTGAAGCAACAGACCGACTAAGTGTTTCTAACCAATCACTGATGTGAAGCAACAGACCGACTAAGTGTTTCTAACCAATCACTGATGTGAAGCAACAGACCGACAAGGTGATTCTAACCAATCACTGATGTGAAGCAACAGACCGACTAAGTGTTTCTAACCAATCACTGATGTGAAGCAACAGGCCGACTAAGTGTTTCTAACCAATCACTGATGTGAAGCAACAGACCGACTAAGTGTTTCTAACCAATCACTGATGTGAAGCAACAGACCGACTAAGTGTTTCTAACCAATCACTGATGTGAAGCAACAGACCGACAAGGTGATTCTAACCAATCACTGATGTGAAGCAACAGACCGACTAAGTGTTTCTAACCAATCACTGATGTGAAGCAATAGACGAAACGGTCAGTCTTCAGATGGGTGGTATTTACAACAGTGCTATAACATGGGTCACATGACACATTGAATTGTAAGGTCCCGGTTGTTTTCTTTACTAACTACTGCTAAGTAAATAAGTGTCGTAGTAAGTGATATAAGTATTTGTAGTAGTATCGAATAAGTAATTTATTTCGAAGCCATATGAGGTTTTCTGACGAATACCTTTACAAATTTGTCAGGGGCTTTTTAAATTCTTACTTAATGGTTGTTGTTTGTTTTACAACCCAAAACAGTCATATCACAATGTAAGATAATTTTAATGCAAAACTGTGACCAAAATGCTGGTGTGTTTCTGGCTCAATGCATTGCCATTCAGTGGTAATGCCACCAGCACATTGGGTACGCTGCCAACTTGTGGGATCGAGCATTGTGATTGTCTTTAGACCTTCAACAGTTGATGGGCAATCTTAACTAGGGTTGCCACCCGTACTTTATAATAAAGTATTGTACTCTATTTTGGCCGAACGTACTTTATACTTTATGAGGGCAGTATAGTACGTGAAAATCTTTATTTTTACCTGTGAAGATTTTTTAAATGGACTTCTGTTTTTTACCTGTAACAGAACGGATTGCTTTGGAAAGTAACGACAAGGCAACTTGTCATTTTTGCCGCTTACTGTTGCTTTTATTTTCTCTTCTTGTTTGTGTTGTGATTGCAAAGTTTTAGATGAGTCATTAAATAAGAATTCAAGTTGGAAGAGAAATAGTTTGTTAATAAATAGTACTTTATTTTCAGATGTTGTACTTTTTTTTTAGCCTAAAAAATTAAATATACTCAATTGCTTTAAAAAAAGGTGGCAACCCTAATCTTATTTTTTTTTTATAATTAATAGGCTTGCTTTTGACCACCATCACGCCTGATCTTAAGCGATGATGCGGTCTACGTTGGAGCACGCTTGCCTAGCTTAACTGTTAACTTAACTGTTTTTGTAGTGATAACTTGTATTTTAAATTATTATAACACCGGCTTACAAACTAACTTGTATTTTGTTTAGTTAATCAAGGCAATAGCCAGTTTGAAAAAACTGTAATGACCTATACTATACAGTTTGATATCAGATCAGGAAATTAAGGACCAGGTATGCTTAACTATCGATATTTACCTCTAGAACACTAAGTCCTTGATATCTAGTAATGGGATCCAGTACTGAATTCGCAGTCGAAGACTCATCATCTATCATTTCAGGAACGATCATTTCTGCTTCGCTGTCTTCCTCAACCACTTCTTCACTTTGTATTGAGACCATACTCCCAATGTTGGAATCTTCATCATCGTTTACTATACACTCGTTATCGTACTCTATATCTTCGATAACGTATGTTTCTAGCACTTCCTCTTCGCTTCTACGCCTTAATATCATCTCATAAGTCCTAGAAGGTTGAACATCTTCCATACGGACCAACGGGACATTCTCCAAGTCCTCATTTTCAAGAGCACTCGACATGTTGTCAAATCATCAGGCGTATTAGAGATTTGTTTGGAGAAACTTCTAAATTGAAAGGCATCCAAGATTTAGTTTAAAAAAGGATTTGTTGCACGAAAATAGAAATTAAAAATCTTTTTGTTTAGGAAAATTTTGTTGCCCAAAAACAATAATGACATTGACAACACGTTGTCAAACTTGGAAGAAAGGAAGTTAAAATGTCAACGTCAATACGTTTTTTTTGTTGTTGTACTTCTTTCCTCTAATTATGACGTCCCACGTCTTGTGCATTTGCCAACTATTGAGATTTTTCAATATTATTAAATACCGTCAAACAAGTCAGGGTCAAGCCGTAGAAGCAACTGAATCTATGGGGTCAAGCAAAGTAAGTCACAGTCAAGTCCAGATAATGACCTAGTAAAGTGGTGGAGACTTTACCACAGATTAGTATGACTTTACTAGAGGCTTCTGTGGAGTTTTGGAAACAACACGTTTTGACAGTGGAACGAGTTTAAACGTGCTGAGTCCACTCACGCAACTTGGATTCTTGGATCATGGCCAGTAAAAATTTGTTTGCCACACATGGAAAATATGGTATCACAAATACAAATGTAGAAATAAATTGAAAAATCTCAAACTACAATATATAATTTTCTAGTTAATTTTTTTCTTTACTTACACGTAATATATAATCATCATCATTTCAGACATAGTCCTCCTTCCGCCAAGGATCTTCAAAGAGGCAGGTAAAATCTAAATTAAATAATAATGTAATAGTAGGCTATAATATGCATACTCATGTAGGCTGATTATGATGATGATATGCATTCATGAATATTGGCATATGTTAGCTAGCTGTTGGATCAATTTTGCTATCAATAGTGAGGGAGGGAGATAGCTTATATATATAGAAAAAAATAATGTATAGCAGATAACGTCTGACCCCTAATCCCTATTGGCTGTGGTAATTGGGATAAACACCGAAGTTGACTCTGAGCGCGTCTCTGAGACTCCGACATTCCGAATACTTACAAGGACGTTACAAGGTTACTGAACAGTCCATCCACACGAAACTGATCTTTATCGCAGGCAAAATTAAAAGCATTCACCTTTTGAAACATGCTTTATTTTCGTATAAAAACAAAATACACGATAACAGTGGATAAACCCAGTGTGGGTTTTTACCATTACATCATTTAGTTGTTTACATGCATAAGGACAAACTTGGACAATAATTACTTTGTGCTTTATCATTTAATACAAAAATAACAAGGAACAATTTTGAATATGAGAGCAATTCAGTATGTTTTTCTTAAAAATATCCCATAGAAGCAAAATAGTGATAATACCACCTTATTCACAAATATTCGATAGCTAACCTATGCTATAAAAGTACTATATTGCAGGATTCAAAAGGGTAAAAAGTAGTCAAAATATAGTCACAAAGTATTTTTACAAATACAAAGAAAACAGCATTCAAATCGATTAAGCCATTTGAGATGAGAGCTACCATGCCTACGCTAATACAAACAAGACAATCAGTCTGTCTGTCTGTCACAAACATGGCTAGGCCTTCTACTTATATGCGTCAGAGGTTTAAAATGTTGGCTGTGGCAAAGCCGAGCCTGCCGTTGTTTTTCACGGTGTCAAGTTTGGTCACATAGTAGGTAATGATGAATAACTTATATGAGTTAAATTACCCTCTTTCGACTTAGTACCACTGTTTCGTGTAACCTTGTTTAGGAAGTAAATATAAGTCCATCAATGCCAATTGCTGCCAAGGTTTGCATATCGCTTTTGACAAACATAGCAAGGTTATTTAAGAAAATGTCACAACAGTAATGAACCAATAACCATGCACATATTTGAGAACTTTCCAACATGCTGATTAGAACTATAACTCAATGAGACAAGGCACATTTTAGCTCGAACATTTCTGAACAAGATGGTCAGTTCAAACCTACTCAGTAACTGAAGCACCATCGTTGTAATTCCACTCATGACTTGGAAAATACATCTGCAGCAGAGTTTCATATATTTCAACGTCTACCTCCATAAATGTGCAGAAAATAACTCTGTCCAGATGTCCGTCTTCCAGAGCCTTCCGGGCCGTTCTCAGAGCAATATGGGCTGCTAAACGGTTTGGGAATCCATAGATGCCAGTTGAAATGCAAGGGAATGCAATGGATTTCAGTTCGTGTTGTTTTTGGAGAGCGAAGCAGTTTTCATAGCATGACTGCAGCTTTGATTCGGAACCGTCTTGAGGGCCCACCGTATGAATCACGTCTGGAATATAAACAGAAATTAAATAAGGGGCCAAAAAGGGGTGTCTTTGCTTTGCTTATTTCTAATGACATGGGGGACGGGGGAGGTCTGGATGATGATTGCATCAGCAATTATTATTTTTACTTTTTCTGATTTTACTGCAAAATTTGCTTGAATAAATATTAAATGGGTACAGGTGTAATTCCTTATTTCAATATATACCAATGTGTGATGGCGGCTCCACATTAGTGCCGTGGATTCACGCCCGAATTCATTTTCGCCAACAATTCGTGCCCACCACATTCACGGGATGCTCACAATAGTTCGTGAAACCCGACGCAAAATGGACGTAGAAGCTGCTGCTGCAATGTCTTTGTAGTCCGGAGTAAACAGGCGCGGGGCCGTGAATGTGGATGTGTACGCGTGAACGCCGCGCGAAGGGGGCGCAAACCCTTGTCGCGGGACAAAATACCGACTCTGATCGGGGAACCCCGCGAAAACCGTCTACATTCACGTTCACGCCTGTTTACGGGGCAGCCGCCATGATGACGGGGGTATATTTGCTTACTCTTGCTGCCAGAAGGGAGAGGGGGGGAGGGATTACTAAAATTCTACTTTCCTAATACTTTAATGGCCCCGTAAAACAGGCTGCATCCAGTTTGGGCAAAAATTGGTAAGCTTTTTTTTTTTGAGAATTATGCTTGTGCTCCTGTGAACTCAACTCTGTAATAGCTGAATGGATTTGCATGAATGTACCTTTTACTCTGGACACAGGCTACTTTTAATCCAGCAAAAAATGGTTCCTGTAGGATAGCAGGTGAAACAGGGGGGAGTTTTAGTCAAAGTGAAACATTAAAAGCTAGTTAAGGGTATCAAGTTCTTACATTTAGCTGGTAAATTGTATCCACCAGTCATCTTTGCTTCTCCAGTTGGGCAGCCCCCA
The DNA here is from genome assembly GCA_914767915.1 of Agriopis aurantiaria. Taxonomy (NCBI): domain Eukaryota; kingdom Metazoa; phylum Arthropoda; class Insecta; order Lepidoptera; family Geometridae; genus Agriopis; species Agriopis aurantiaria. The sequence continues at coordinate 6,883,267 of OU612006.1, forward strand.
AGAGTGTTACATTCCTCCTGTTAATAAAACCACACTTTTCAAAATACTACAAACATGAATTAGACTTAATTATTATGTAATTTTTTTTGTTTTGTTTTTGTAGTTGTGTATGTTATTGTTGTTTTGTTTGTTTATTATTGTGTTTTTTATTGGCTCTTATTTATGACTCAAGTATTTCACTCTATTATAGTTTTACATGATCAAGGGCATGCTGTAAATCCAAAATATCTTAAAACAAATCTGATTGTAAGGTTAAGGGGTCAAGTTCGGGGTGTACCTATAGTCAGTGTAATTGTAATAGAGCAGTAAACTTGCCTGTAAAAGTGGTCCAGCAGCATTGTGTATAGCCCCGTCCACTCCACCTCCCGCTCTTAACCTTGAGTTGGCTGCATTCACTATAGCATCAACCTGATCAACAACAGTAAAATATTATTATTATTTATTTTAGCCATGATTATAGCTGCATGACAAAGGCCTACCTTCGCTCTTTCTATTCTACGTTTTTTAGTACATACAGTAGTGTTAGTTGATACAGTCTGGGTCTGGTCTTCAAGTCAAGAGTGAATCGGTTTCTTCTGGGCAAGCAGGCTCCATCGTAGACCGCATCATCGCTTAACTTCAGGTAAGTTGGAGGCCAACAGAAAGCCTATATAAAATAAAAAAACATACTTATAGATGAATGTTACAAACAATTCAAAAATATATAAGTAAATAAAATTATAAAAAAGTATATCCCAACTGCATTGTATAAATATTAGGTAATAATGTAATATAATAATACACTCAAAAGACATAAACCGCCTTGCCTAGTCAGTTAAACAAAAAATGTGAGAAGACTCTTAATCTTATATAAAAAAAAATCTTGCTCTCTCATTAGCTGAGAGAGACAAATCTCAATGTAAGTTTAATATAATAATGCTTTTGAGATTGTGGTACGCCCCCGATACAAATAAAACTGGTCTGTGGTTTTGATTTAAAAAAAGTCACCCAGTATCAACAACCAGGCAGGTTTTTAGTCATAGCTTTAAATGTGTCATTGCTTCAATTGTAAATATTTTATTTTTATTATGTCACCTATATTTTCCTTAAGAACTTAACAGCCAGGAAATGAATCATTGATTCATGATGGTATTAATAGGTAACTAATAAACATTAATGTAATACAGGACAAAGTATAGGTGTAATCGAATCGCGAGTGAATCACTTTCTTTTAAGCAAGCATGCTCAGTCATAGACCGCATCATCGCTTAATATCAGGCGAGGTGGCGGACAAACGCAAGCCTATTATCATACTAATATTATAAATGCGAAAGTGTGTATGTTTGGCTGAACTCACCGCCGATACCAATCAACCGATTTAGATGAAATTTCGTATAAAGTTAGCTTATACCCTGGATTAACACATAGGCTACTTTTTATCCCGAAAACATCATCACCATGATTTTCATCATCATCATTACTACAATTTTTCATCACAATGCGGTTGAGACCGCAGGGCTCAGCTAGTTTAATAATAAAAAAGGGGTTGTCTGTAAAGTCGGTTTATGGACGACTAGCTGCGGCCCGCGGTTTCACCCGCATAGTGATGAAAAATGGTGATGATGATGAAAAGTAGCCTAGATGTCCCGAATATTTATTTTTATTTTATTTATATGTCACTCTCTGGCACTTGAACTATACCCATGCAAAAAATCAGGTCGATCTTTTGTTCCATTGCAGCGTGAAAGAGGAACCAACATCCATACACACAAACTTTCGCGTTTATAATAGGTATTAGAAGTATTAGTAAGATGAAATTTTACGTGATAACACTTAGGCCGATCGTGCCTCTATCACTTGTTCTGCGCTCTCGCTTGCATGCGTAGCTCAGGTGGAATGAGACCGTGTCAATTTTTCGTGCGTGCAGCCGGCGTTCATCAATATAAAAGACGTTATCACATCAAAAAAGAAACAGAATAAAACAACCTACTACCACCCATTCATTGTGGATTTTCCTTGGATATGTTATGAACCTACCAAATGTTTTGATTCTACATTTCAAATCCATACAGCCAAAAAATGCAACAACCTGCAGGCTTGCTTGTTTCTTGAGATTTAATGAAGGTATGAGTGAAAAGACTTCATGCTACATCTTCGAACACATTATCACTTACCAATAGGCGAGGGGAGTAAAACGTAAAAAAAATAATCCTGAACTAATAGCCTTTTGGAAAAACTCAGTCACACAGCGGGCAATGGAGAGAGCTATTTTTATTTAATATATTGATACAAATAACAATACTTATTGCTTAGTCTGTTATCTTCGTCTGCAGTTTTTTACTGCTATAGTATTTTATTTTAAATACAAGGTGTTAGAAACGAAATTATTTAAATACCTCCAATTTCGTAATGTCACCTCTAAATAAAGAAACTTTCTCCGTAAGTTGCTTGTTCTTCTTAGGATCAATCTGTATCTTCTTGAACTCTGTGAGGTCATCCTGTGTATGATTTTTTGTTTCAATATTCTTATTTTTAATCACGTACACGTCCCAGGGTTCAACTCGGTCTAAGATGATATGATCTTTCGATTTGTACAGATTCCTTTTCTCATTTAGAGGTAAGTTCAATATTTTCTCCTTCTCGACTATCCAATTAGCAGTGGAAGTCATTTTCTCACTATCAGTGGACGGTAATTTACGAAATAATTTGCGGAACATTTGGGAAAAACAAAACTAAAAAGCCGCCGGATGACACGACACGACCACACCACTTATGTAGTAGATCTGTGACACCACTCGACCGGTTTGTTTTGTTTGACAGCAGTTTGACTTTTATTTTGACTGATTTCTTTTTTTTTTTATCTCTGGATTTCCGTACGTCAAAAGGAAAAAGGAACTCATAAAGGATCACTTTGTTTGTCAGTCAAACATGATATTCTCACTCTTTCTCTCCCGTTGATTGGACGGCGGTCCATCAACCAAATCCATACGTGTGTTAACACTATGAAATAGGAATTTTATGGTAGGTATACTCAAGAGAAAAAGTAGGCTTTAGGCATACAAGCGGCATACCATATTTTGTACCTAAGTATGCTCATTTCGTACTGAAACTAAAACAAAGCAAAGATCTTGTATGAAAGAGAGGGAAATATGATATTCTCACTCTTTCTCTCCCGTTGGTTGGACGACGGTCCGTCAACCAAATCCATACGTGTGTTAACACTATAAGCGTCATTAATATCAACGTCATCGTGACGCTTAGTGCGAATTAGAGTCATAATTGCCATGTTATTAAAAAAAATCTTATTGGAGCACTTTTTGTAGTCTACTTGATATCCTACTGTAATGCACTTACAGGTAAGTGCATTAACAGGCAAAGTAAGCAATACAATCCTTGAGCCATAATTTATTTTTTTTTTGCAAAGAAAAAAAAATGTATCGTCCCATAAGTACTCCTGCAGGACCTTAGTTTTATAATGTTTTCACGTTAAAAATTAATTGCAGATAATACTGCAATGTTTGCAATGTATATCAGCAGGGGCGGATCCAGAATTTCGTTTGGGGGGGGGGCATTCTGGATTTCGTTTTGGGGGGGCATTCTGACAAAGTTCGAAGGAATCAATTCGAAAAATTTAGTCGAATATATGGAATTGCTAAGTATTTTGGGGGAGGGCATGGCCCCCATGCCCGGACCCGCCAATGTATATCAGTGGAGTATAAATTAGCTGAAAAAATAAGGATGTTCACAAGTAGAGTAGACGCGTATTTTTACTTCTTCTTTAACTACATAGATGATAAATATACATAATATTTATATTTATTATCTTCTTCTTATATATCAAAGGCAATGTGTGTATGTATGTTCCCAATGAAATCCAAAATGGCTGGAAAGATTTTGACAGGGCTTTCACTGGCAGATAGCTGATGATATAAGGAGTAATGCACGAGGGGGTGAAACCGCATAGCACAGCTACTACCTATTTTTAGGTGTGTTCCAAAACTCCCAAACGGCTGGACTGACTTTGAAGGGACTTTCACTGACAGATAGCTGATGTTATGGAATAATCTACGTTGGTGGAACCGCAGGGCGCAGCTAGTAGTTAATAAAACTGGATAATTTTAGCTTGTTGGAATTATGCAAATGTCAGATAGCAATATTATTCATAAAAGAATCGCTATAGATTCAGATTTGAGTCTTCCGCTCAGCTTAGATAAACCACAAGAACTAAGCATAATAAAATGGAAATGTGGACATTTTAAAAGTAAAAAAACCTGGTATCATTTTTAAAAAAAACGCAGTCAAACGTCAAACTCAATTTAATATCTGCCGAACGAAAATTCTCCACGTCGCGAACGTGCGGTTTTATCGTAAATTGGGTGGTTTTAATCTAGAATTGATGTAAATTGTCTGTTTTGTGCTAAAATAAAAACATCCTAGTGCGTGTTCGAACACGAATTCTTGGCATTAGTTGTACTACAATCGGCCAGGTAAGCAGAGTACCGAACACCGACGCTCGTTAATTTCAGACAGTTATTGAACCGGTGTTTGATTTTATTTATTGTTTCGCATTGGTTTCGCAGTATGAAGACCTTGGGCCTTCTTCTGGTCGCCGCGCTAGCGATTTCCGTTAGCGATGCAGTGGATGGAAATAATTTCAAGACCTGCGAACAGTCGGGATTCTGCAAAAGACTTCGTGCTTTTAAGCCTGAAAAATCGCAATATACCCTGAACTTAGATTCAGTACTCGTCCACGGGAATGTTCTATCAGCTGAAGTCCAAACTGTAGACTCATCGACAGAGAAGAAGTCCGTTTTGGTAAGTAAAATGCTTGATATCTAATTGGCAGTCATGTAAATTTTATAATGAGCTTTGGGTGTGAGCCAATATATTTCAAATTTACCTATGCCTATTTCATGCCGTTTTCGTGGTTGATTGCATTTTTAATGAAAGTCGAGTGTTAAATTCATGAGCTACATAAACCATCTACATTAAGACTGCTAAAGGATGGTTCTATAATTTCCTGACTGGCCAGAAGTGGAGTATTGTTTCGGGTGTTAACATGTATGTTCGTGGTTAATTGGAATAATGTTATTTGAAATGAGTGTATTATTAGTCTTAAGATCTTGAATGTTAGTTTGAAAAGCCTTTTCTGTAGTACCTAAAGTCTTTTACCATTTATAAACAATACTTAGGTACTCATATTATGTATTAACTGTAATATGTCTTCAATTTCGCACACCATCCGGTTGGAACATGGCGAACGTAACCTTACCTTAACACACTGTCACAATTATTAAAACTGTAACACCCTATGTTCCGTTAAATAAATAATTTGAATTTGACAAGCTAGGCTTCTGACCACAGCTGACCTACGATGACCTTAAGTGATGGTGTGGTCAAATATCATAAACTCATCTAACCTGAAGTGAGCACTGGCTATCATGTTACTGTTACATGTATCAATGTGTCGTTTGCGACTGCATGGCAGATAGCTATGCGTGGAGTTTCTTTACGTGATAGAATCCGAAACGTGGATATTCGCCACGGAACCAGAGTCATCGACATAGCTATTAAAATGACCAAATTGTGGCAATGGGCAGGCCACATCGCTCGAAGAAACGTTATCAGATAGGCAAGAAAGGTTCTTTAGTGGAGATCATGAACCAGAAGACGCAGCATAGTTAGGCCTCCCATTAGATAGACCGATGACACCGTGAGAGTGGCGGGCATCTAGTGGATGTGGATGGCTGGCTGTCATTCAGTGTGCAGGTCTAAGGGGGAGGGTCTTCTGACTGATGATGATGAGTATCCTTATAAATGTACGTTGATGTATGTATGTTCCATGTTGATGTATGTGCATGGCCAACTAAATTGTACATGCCTATTTTTATATTTCCCAGTGGCACTACACATTACGGCTGTCAGCACTCAAGGACGGCACGTTCAGAGTGGAACTTGATGAGACGGAGCCTCTGTACCCACGGTACAGGACCCTACTGGCACTGGACGGCGAACCCAAAGGAGACGGGTATGTTTTTTCTAACAATTCCATCTTAAAATAAAAGTATTCAGAATAGTTTTAGCAATATAATGAAAACTATTTAAATACTTTCTCACAATTCCATCATGCAATGAAAGCTATTTGATTAGTTACTTACAATTTAATTCTGCAATTAAAGCAATTTGAATTGTTTCTAACAATTCCATCAGTCAATTAAAGCTATTTGTTATTATTTATTAATATCATTCGCTAAGCATGTTATCTATATACACATAATAAAATCGTAGAGATAAAAAAATCTTTAATATATATTAACAAAAAAATCACTTAGGGCGTCATAAAATAAGAAGTTGAACACGTTAAAACAGTTTTTAGAATTTTTGTCTGTTTGTTTGTTTGTGCACGCACATCTCCTAAACCACTAGACGGATTTAAATGATTTGAATTTAAGATTGAAGTAGAGGCTATGTTATGTCGCGGGCAACGGCTAGTTTTGTAATAAATAAAACGCCAAGACAACTAGCTTATTCACCCGTGTGGTATTAGGAACCTTAAATATTTCCAGTACCTATAAAACTAACAATCTTTATGAATCATATTGATCCATTGCTCTGTATCTGTGTGATAGAAAAACAAAATAGCACCACTTTCGCATATATCTATACTTCTATACTAATATTATAAAGAGGAAAGATTTGTATGTAAGTAGGAAAGATTTGTATGTAAGTATGTTTGTAACAAATTGGCTCAAAAAATACTGGACCGATTTAAAAAATTATTTCACTGTTGGAAACCTAGACCTACACTATCCTCGGGTGACATGGGCTATAATCTATATCCGTGCGAAGCTGGGGCGGACTGCTAGTAATAAAATAAAATATGTTATGCAACTCCACAGACTTTGGAGTCTGTGCCCTTTTTACAAGGTTTTATTCAACTTGCCTTTTTATTATGTTCGTCCGTATGTGTAGAACAAATCTTGCAACTAAATTTTAGACCAGCTATCCTCAAACGATTGAACTTGGCATACTTATGGAAGTTAGGTGACAATGCAATATTACATAGAGCTGGCCTGATGATGGAAACAGAAGGTGGCCATAGGAACTCACTAGGGACTAAACGAAACACCGTAACCCTGTCGAGTTTGGGTTCGTTGGGTTAGTCTTCCTGAGTACTATGGTACTAGGTGATAAATTCAATATGGCGTACAAAATGTACATGATCCAGGTATCAAATCAAAGGATTTGCTGAGAAGAATACGAAAAAGCTTGCTTTTAAAAACAATATTTTAAATTAATTAAAAAATAAATAAAAAATGCTTGCGTTTGACCGCCATCTCGCCTGATGTTAAGCGACGATGGAGCACGCTTAAACCGATTCGATCTCGACTTGAAGACACCCAGATTGTAACTAACGGGGAACAAATTCCACAGACTAGCAACTAGCAGCTCGCAAAATAAATGTGCAAAGCCCTTCGTATGGGTCTTCGGAATATCAACCATAAAATGGTGTCGATTTTTCGTACCCGCTCTGGTAGTCTGAAAAATGGGAAAATGGACAGGAGATCTCAACTCTTCTCCCTTTGTCAACAATTTGTTATGTCAACTATTGCTAATATAACATCACATTTATAATATTTGTATGATACTTACTCCCTCATCTATTTCAGGCTCAAGCTGGTCTCCAACGAGAATGGCCAGGTCACCCTCATAAACACTCAAGGGCACAAGGTCGTCATCACAGCCGAACCGCTTATGTTCGAGTTCCTTGACAAAGCCGGAGACGTGGCAGTGGTGCTGAATGATAATTCTCAGTTGCTGGTGGAGCCGCTCAGGGTGAGGAGGGAGACGACTGAGGATGAAGATGGAAATAGGATTGATGTGGTTGTGAGTGTCCGCTTTTGTTTGTCTACTTTTATGTCTTTGTTTGTCTATATGTCTATTAGGCCTGTTATAGCTAAATAATGCTTTATCAGATGTCTTGTCAGCGAGAAATTTATAGCTATATTATTAACCAACCGCCTCAATTTGTTTGTACATTTTTAGAGTTACGTACCCAAAGGATAAAAACGGGACACTATTTCTAAGCCTACGCTGTCTGTCTGTCCATCTGTCTGTCTGTCTGTCTGTCTGTCTGTCTGTCTGTCTCTCTGTCCGTTCTACTTTTAAACGGCTGTATCTTTTGAACTGTAGTAGATAGCCAGTTGAAATTTTCGCAGAATATGTAATGTTACGGCGGATTGACTAACAAATAATAAAAAAGTCAAAAAGTAAAAACGAAAGGGGGGTATATATATACAACAAACATATTTTTGTATTAGCTCTAATGTAAAAATGGTAGTATGGAACAAGCGACAAACTTGGTAATGTAATGTATATTGGTCTTAACCGTTTTAGTAAATAAACAATAATAATAATTGGTATGACTATAGTACACACTCTAAAGTACAACAACAAATAATAAATAATGGCCAAGTGCGAGTCGGTGACAAATTTCTGTTCATTACCAAGTTATAATTGTGTTTTATTCGAGCTTCACTGTAGCAATGTATTAAATATGTGACTGAGTAGCAATTACTTCATCAATTTTGGAAGGCGTTAAGCCTGTACAATCACTGGTGGTTGTATTTTGTGGTGGTACAGAACCCTCAATGCGCTAGCCCGACTCGCACTTGACTTTATTATTATTTCTTAGTTAATCCACCGTAACATTACATATTCTCATATTTTGTGAAAATTATAACTGGCTATCTATTGTCCTTCGAAAAATACAACCGTTTAAAGGTAGGACGGACAGACATCGTAGGCTTAGTAATAGGGTCCCGTTGTACTCTTTTCGTACGGAACCTTAATAAAAGGGGGCTACAATTTTTTTTTTTTTTTTTGTTACCTCAGAACTCCGTTATTAACAAACCGATTTGGAAAATTCTTTAGTTATTTGAATTAATATGCTTTCAGTTTGGTCCCATAGATTTCATCAAAATTGGTTTCAGTAGTTCGTTTTTTAAACGAAATGGCGTATTACTAATTTTTAAGGGTGTTTTTTAAATTGATAATTATTTAACTTGAAAACAATATGTCATGCAGGTAGACGAAATGGCGTATTACTAATTTTTAAGGTTGTTTTTTAAATTGATAATTAATTATGAATTGTCAAAAACATGTTCAAATCAGGGCCCCGATTCTACTAAAGAAATTATTTTTAAATTATAATTGATGCGATTTTAATCGTTAAATAATTGTCTCAAAATTTAGTTTTAAATATTATTTTATACTAGAAAAATACAACAACCTAATATTATAACTTAGTATAAAAAAATAAAAATTTGAGGCAATTATTTAAAAATTAAAATCCCAACAATTACAATTTAATGACAATTTGTTAAGTAGAATCGGGGGGCAGGAGTCTTACGGCTACCTGTTTTAAGCAACTGAGGGGTGCAAGTACCGTTCTTTTATCGATCGTCAAATTGACAGTTGAGGTCGTCAAATTCGATAATATGCCATTTTTTCAGTACTCGCTGTGATCGATTCTATGGCATTTTAGCGAATTTGACTATCGATAAAGAACGGTACTTGCACTGCAGTTTAAGTAATGAGAAAAGTTGCGCGACCCCAAACCGTATCAGCGCGTTAAGGTTCACGTTCGCGTGATTTTCCGAACTAATTCGATCCCGCGTTAAGAGTTAGCCGTAAGGCCTCAGTACACAATTAAAAATGTTGAATGTCCAAACAAAGAGAAAACACTGAGACAGTGCATAGTGCCTGACAGCGTTCCTAAAAACCTTGGAATTGCCAATGTTCAATAACAAGTACTTAATAATAATAGATAGATAAACAAACACGAGTAGTACTATCTGTCACGTAGGAGATAAATCCCAAGATCAATGACACGGCCTGATCGAAAGTAGGTGACGAGGGCGGCAGATAATGACATTAAACACTACTATGTGCATTTGATGCATCAATGTACATAATTTACAAGGATGTTAATTTTAATCATCATTATTATAAGACGTCCACTGCTGGACATAGGCCTCCCCCATCAATTTTCAAAAAAGCGGTCTGCATCCAGCTTTTTCCTGCGGTCTCTTTTAGGTTGTCTGTCCATCTTGTGGGTGGACGTCCTCAGCTGCGCTTACCGGTCCGTGGTACAAGGCTATTCTGAATTAGACGCAACATGTTTCAGTTGTAAATTTTCTTACTATTCATAACGAGTCCCTATCAAATAGAAACATTTATAATGACATACGCGAGGCTAGCATCTAAGAAGGTCATGCAGCAGGCATGTAATTATTCATTACATTATCAATTCAACATACTAATATGTCATTTGTGTCGATCGTTAGTTTATTGATAGATGACTTAAAATGTATTGGTATTGAACAGGCTATCAGACTGATATTTTAGGGTTCCGTACCCAAAGGGTGTAAACGGGATCCTATTACTTGCTATTACTAAGCCTACGCTGTCTGTCTGTCTGTCTGACCTACCTATTAACGGCTGTATCTTTCGAACCGTAATAGTTAGCCAGTTGAAGTTTTCACAGAATATGTAATGTTACGGCGGATTAACTAAGAAATAATAAAAAACCGTATGCTACGTAGAACTAGTACAAACAAAAAAAAACATCAAAAACGTTGAAATATTAAATTGAAGTGGACAATAAGGTTCCTCGATACATTCCAACTACAAAATGTAAGTTTGAAATCGTATTTTTTTTTCGTATGATAAAACTTCAAATTAACGACTTTCTTATTTTTCCTTTATATGTGCTGTAAAACATTGCCATATTTCATGATTCTCGGCTAACGGGAAGTACCTATAGGTTTTGATTCCCTTGTCACTAAATCACTAAATATGTAAAAATATGCGACATACAAACCTGTAGCTTTGCTATAAAAAAACAAAACATAAAAGCCCGACTCGCACTTGGCCGGCTTATTTATCTATACAGGGTTACTGGTAATCAGTTACCATTCTGTTAATGGCGACTTCAATACATATCATTAAAAAAAACTTGTTTACAGGAGGAAGAAGGCACTTGGAGCGAAAACTTCAAGTCTCACCATGACAGCAAACCGCGAGGGAACGAAGCCATTTCCCTCGACATATCATTCCCTGATGCGGACCAGGTCTATGGTAAGATTTCACACAACTGTGTTAGCTGAGCAAAAAGCAGGTAAAAAGTTCCCAAAGTGCCTAAAGAAGTTTTCACTTCAAAAATAAGGACAAGCCAATACGAAATTGTTATCGTTCTCAGTTGTACTTTCCTAGATTGTGTGTGTGATTGTTGCATGTGTATGTATACAGGTATCCCAGAACACACAGACAAGTTCAACCTGCGCACGACCAGCGGCGGCGAGCCTTACCGCCTCTACAACCTGGATGTGTTCGAGTACGAACTGGACTCCCGGATGTCGCTTTACGGCGCTATACCCGTCATGTACTCACATGGGTAAGTTTTTAAGGTATCCAGAAACACACGGAACATTAGAGATGGGCAAAAAACAAACAAACAAGTTCCAAGGACTTTCACCATATCCTGGAACACATAAGCATGTATCACAGTATGCAAAAAACAAACAAACAAGTTCCAAGGACTTTCACCGTATCCTGGAACACATAAACATGTATCACGGTATGCAATAAACAACAAACAAGTTCCAAGGATTGTCATCGTATCCTGGAAAGAAACAAAATAAATGTTATTCGACACCTTTAAAAAAACTTATATCTAAAGGATACAATCAGTGTCGAATGGGTCCGACTCGGCATTAGTGCTGAAGTTAGTTGGACTATCAGCGCCGGTTGTCTTAATTTGACTATTATCTGACTGAATGTATTTAATCTCTTTAATTATTATTATTTTGCTTATTGTAGGTAATCTTGTGACATTTGTTATGATTTTGTGTTTTTAAAAATGTCATTAGTGTAAATCGTTTTTGTGCGGTGCTAATTTGAAATAAAAAAAATAAATAAATTCAAACGAACCCTTGAGTTTACACTTACATTACACTTAACACAAATTTACATATATTTTTAAGTATCTAGATGCAATTTAAACAAGCAGGACATAGGAAATAGAATAAAGTAGGACACAACATATGTAAACTAAATTTACAGTACTAGAATATATCGAAAAGGAACAGGAATTAATACATAACAAGACGGAGTATTTAATAACAATAATAATAATGACAGCAGGAACAAATAATGTATTGAAATAAAAATGGACCAGAGGGAAAAAATAAATAAATAAATACATAAAACTATATTAACTAAACAGCATGATCACAGAAAAGTTTTTTTTTTTACATACACCTACCCACATCACATGTAACACCAGCAGGTATTACTTCTAAATGTAAGACAAATCAGCATTTACCACACCATGCTGACACAGAACGCAGAACGCATAGACATGTATCACAGTATTCTAGTTTTTTTTTTTTTTTTGGTTTCCCGAAACACATCGCATGCATCGACAAGTGTGAAATGAATTGAATGAAAATTACAATTATTCTTATGGGGTCGATAAGAATAGTTGTAATTTTCATTCCTTCATTTTGGTTTGGTAATTGCAACTACATTTCTTCGTAGTTATTTTGACTCTATTAAGTAATCATGATATTGAATTGTTGTTTTCTCTTGCAGACCGAAACGCAGCGCAGGTGTTTTCTGGCACAACTCTGCTGAGACATGGGTGGATGTGATTAACTATGCGGACGGCACTGTTGTTTCCTCGCTTGTTAACCTCGTCACTGGCGGACAGAAGCGACGCGTTGACGCTAGGTAAGTTACCAAGCAAAACGTCAAGTTGGATGAAAATTCAGCGTGCTGTACCTATATACCATACCAATTCTTATTCGAGATGGGAGCGATAAGTCCTGCACTGACGTCCCGCTTGGGGTGTATTGTGCATTTCCCCCTACCAGCACCTACCCGAGCCAACCCAACTCCTTGAAGTATCGGAGTGAGGCTCGTTGCTCCGTAGCGTAGATGGTAGTGTAAATAATGATGATGAAAAGCAGTCTGATGTTGTGGTGGCGTGGATGAAAAAGGCAATGGTGCCCCAAGCAACCTGGTAGCGAATCTAGTTTCTTCTGTACCAAACCAATTATTGTACCTACTGTTAAGTCACGAGAACAATTCAGTGGTACTTTTACTCTATTCGCACGGCCTGCAAGTTTTTACAGTTTTTTATGTAAAGAAAGAAAAAAAAAAATTGCAACTTTAGCTGGGAGGTATTATATAATATTGCTTTGATTGGTTGATTAATTGATTGACATAACATTTCTATAGACATCCATAATCTAGACTACCTGTGACTATGGATACTGCGAAGTGTTCGAAACGTCAGGAATAGGGTATTTGACTACTTTTGGGAAACTATTGCACATTATTGCCTGATATAATTTAATGTATACTGCATTTATATTTTCTGGATATCAGTCGTATTTGCGATATAAATCGATGTTAAAGTTTGAATAAAAAAATATCGCGCCAAAACGCAGACCTGCGTCATAGCTCCGGTCGAGCGACGATTGACGTCACACAAAACAAAACAGCTGCAGCCAGGCAGCAAAAGTTTGATAATCACTAATTTTCTAATAGAAGTAATGGTTTATAAATGTTGTGTAGTGCCACAATGTACAAATACTTCCATAAAACACCGGAAAAACTATTCGTTCCTGTTCCAATGGACCCCAAAACTCGCAAAAAGTGGTTGGAACTAAGTAGCTCGTAGAGAACCCAAAAGTATTGGAGCTAATTCAAGTGTTTCTATGTGCGAAGATCATTTTGAGGTACATATTTGAGTCTATATATTTCTATTACAATTTATGTTTTTATTGCATTACTATTTTATGTACTGTTACTTTCTTTTTAAACATTGTAAAGACATAACCTAACAAAATAGTGATATCCACCTACTACAACATACTTTTTGTACAACTTGATTGAATGTTTTGCTTGGAGAACAATTAAAAATTAATACTTACATTGTAGTTTTTACGTTTTGAGTTCTGCAGCGTAGAAACAATGACGTAGATTATTATTGAAGAAATATGCAACCATAAATACATTAATTTTGGGTAAGTTACTGCTGTCTGCTTGCACAAAATGTTTCTCCATTCTTCTCACATTTAACCTCCGGACTGTTTTTGGTGATAATTTCTGGATAAATCGCTCTCAAAATAGCTTTACAACATTAAATTCGCAAATATCAATACAAAATCTGTTTGTTTAGATTTGTGTGACGTCACTAGGGATAAAGCCAATTACAGACCGTTTTCGACCACGTGATCAAATGTCGAAAATACAGATATTTTATTCGCGTTTTTTACAAAAAATAAGCATATTTTTATAAAAAAAATCAATGAAATATGCTTTTTCATTATGTCATGTTTATGGATGATGTCAATTGGCATAATATTTTCAATATAGTCAAATACCCTATTCAATAAATTTATATCAGAAAACACAATTCCATGTTTATACAGAATGGCAATAATTAGAATTTATAATTTATTTATGAATTAATCCATAAAAATCATAGTAATTAAATGTCAAATGTCAATAATTTATCTTAACCTATATTTCGGCTTGGACCCAGAATGCTCAACATGAACTCTGGTCCAGTGCTGCATTATTGGGCAGTCCAGGGGGTTAGACAAGACCCACTTTTTGTTAGCGTTAACGCCTGCGGAAAGATGAAATTGTATGAAAATGACATTGACAATGACATTAGCTTGAGAGAAATTATCTCAAGCTAATGTCATTTTCATACAATTTCATCTTTCCGCAGGCGTGAACGTTAACAGAAAGTGGCTCTTGGCTAGACCCCCAGTTCATTAATCATTAAAAGCTAGTTAAGGGTATCAAGTTCTTACATTTAGCTGGTATATTGTATCCACCAGTCATCTTTGCTTCTCCAGTTGGGCAGCCCCCAAGAGTGTTACATTCCTCCTGTTAATAAAACCACACTTTTCAAAATACTATAAACATGAGTCATGACTTAATTATTATGTTATTTTTTTCTTTTTATGTAAATTGTCAATGTCATTTTCATACAATTTCACGCTAACAGAAAGTGGGTCTGGTCTAGCCGCCCAGGGGGTCTAGACAAGAATAGATTAGAATAGAATAGAATAGAATATTTATTTATTGCCAGAAGAAATATACCATAACCTTAATTATACTAAGAAATAGCAAACACTAGATATTTACTGTCTAGATAGAATTGTCGGCGAACCTCAAACTAAGCACGAGGCCTGTATCTTGAGGCTCGAGTGCAGTTATACAAAACAACTTGTTGACAAACTGTTAGAGAAAATAATTATAAACATACAATAATTATGTGGGATATGTACAATATATGATATGTATGTATGTATGTGTCATTGACAATGACATTAGCATGAGATAAATTATCTGAAGCTAATGTCATTTTCATACAATTTCATCTTTCCGCAGGCGTGAACGCTAACAGTGTGTGGCTCTTGTCTAGACCCCCAGGTCCATGCGCCATGCAAACAGCTATAGGTAGCTGTTGGAGCTGCCCCTAAAATAGTGTAAATTACATGCGATAAAATCCGTTGCTGTTTAATTTCAATAACTAATATTGTTTTTTAGGTTCATGAGTGAGTCGGGCATTATTGACGTGTTTGTCTTCCTGGGAGACAAGCCGGCTGACGTGTTCCGCCAGTACACCAACCTCGTCGGATCAGCGCCTCTGCCACCGGTCAGTTATCTGTCCTAACCTGTTAAACTAACTTTTCTCAAACATAGTCTATATTGTGTTAATTATTTGAAGAACATACTTTGAGTAAAATTAAACTTTAATATCTACTCGTTAAATTATTTGCCATTGCCACCGTTCAAAAATGGTGAAAGAAAACATCGTGAGGAAACTGGTATGTCCAAAAACCTCAAAAGTTCTTATCTTAGACATGACATTTACCAATATTCACTGGGCCAGCATGGTGGACTAGGACACACATCCTCTCTCTGAGAAAAAAAAAGTAAAAGACACTACAAATAATTGAAAATTAATTTAATTCTTTGGGCCCTAGGGGACCGGGACCTCACCTCTTTTGCATAAATCTTTTTAGAGCTCCTGGTTAATGCGACGCGTGACCAAAGTGCTGGTGTGTTTCTGGCTCAACGCATAATCAATCGCCAGCGTGGTAATGCCTCCAGCATGCTGGGTACGCTGCCAACTGGTAGCGGGCTTGAGCATTTGGATTCTCTTTAGATCTTCAATGGTCTATGGGCAGTCTTAACTGTTTTTTGTAGTGTTAACTTGTGTACTTTAATAACCCGTTGGTCCAGTTGGTAGTGAACCTACCTTCAGAGCTTGGGGGCGTGGGTTCGATTCCCACCTAGGACAAACATATATGTGATGAACATTTGTGTTTGTTCTATATCTGGTTGTTAATACCTATTTAAGTATGTATTTAAAAATATATAATATGTATGTATATCAGTCTCTGGCAGCCATATCACAAGCTTTGCTTAGTTTGGGGTCAGATGACCGTGTGAGAAAAAAACAAACTGTTTTAACTAAACAGTTTTTTTTTGTAATTAAAGGCATTTAAAAAATAATTGAATAATTCTGATTATCTTGTTTTCCAGAAATTCTCCCTGGCATACCACCAGTCCCGTTGGAACTACGTGGACGAGGCTGACGTCAGATCCGTCGACGACGGATTCGACCAACACGACTTACCGGCTGACGTCATCTGGCTAGATATCGAGTACACCGACCGGAAGAAGTGAGTCATTAACGATGTCTGGACATCGGTTCATTTTCACACTTTCTATACAAACATACTTGTTCCAACCTGGTGGATGACTGGTAGAAAATGTTAAGCATTAAGTCCTACATTTGTACATTTCTACATAATTTGTAAGTGTGCAATAAAGTATTAAATAAATAAATAATAGAAGCAGCTTACTTTTTTTAAAAGATAAAACAAAATTGGAATGTTTTTAAATTGATTTTTATTGAAAAAAAAAGGGCTTAAATCATTACAAGCATATTATTGCCAATATAAATATACATACTGGAAAATGACGAATGACTCATTTGGGATCAAATCAAACTTCATCATCGTCGTCATTTCAGCCATAAGACGTCCACTGCTGGACATAGGCCTCCCCATCGATCTCCAAAAGGGATGGTTGGAAGCCGCCTGCATCCAGCGTTTCCCTGCGGTCTCTCTGCGCTTACCAGTCCGTGGTCTCCATTCGAGAACCTTTCGGCCCCATCGGCCATGATATGTGATTCTGCGTGATATGTGCCCTGCCCACTGCCACTTCAACTTGCTAATCCGATGGGCTATGTCGGTGACTTTCGTTCGTCTACGGATCTCCTCATTTCGGATTCGATCTCGTATGAATAAAGATGATGATTCTCACAAAATCATGCCATCATCATCATCAGCCGGAAGACATGCTGCTGAACATAGGCCTCCCCCTTTAACCTCCACACTGAACGACAACTCTCCTTTTGCAACCACTGGATACCCGCGACTCTCACAATGTCGTCGGTCCATCTAGTGAGAGGCCTCCCTATGCTGCGTCTTAACGGCCTCTTATAGCAAATTTGACGGTTTTAAATCAATTTTATTCAGTTAAATTACAATATTTGAGCTGGAAAAAAATACATGTCACTGATACATCTGTGTTTGAGATTATGATTTGGTTCAAAACACGATAGAATAAACTTTCCTCGATCAAAAAAAAATCTGAAACTAAGTCGATTCAGTTTATTTTTTTCGTTTTTTGCTCTAATGAAAGCTCGTAACAACCTGGAAATTGCATGTACTGAAAGGAAATTTTATTCAACTTTGGATAGAATTTTGATAGTGAAAAGTTTTGTTTTTTTGTGAAATTAAAAGCGTAAAAAGGTCGCGAAAATTTGCGCGCACCGCGTTCAGTACCGCGCCGGGCGTCATCGAGGTCGGACCTATGTTCGTTTTTGTCGTTGCACCCCCCCCGCGGGCGTCCTGTCTGTTGGGTGGCAAAATACATCGTCGCTATAACTTGGCGGGGGCTGAGGGAGCGTTTTGTTGCCTACGCGACTCGGATAACTGGCCGTTAAACACTGCGTCACAAATCATGTACTCTTCTAAAAGTACAAATCATTCTCAGGTACTTCACATGGGACCCCGAAAAGTTCGCCCACCCGACAGAAATGGTGGCCAACCTGACCGCCAAGGGCCGCAAACTGGTCGTCATCATAGACCCTCACATCAAGCGCGAGGCTGGCTACTTCGTGCACGAGGACTGCCTCGAACATGGATACTATGTGAAAGACAAAGACGGAAAAGTCTATGAAGGTATGTGTACTTTGTGATTACTCACCCTAAAAACCGACAAAAAGAACTTAGTCAAAGCTTTCTGGCCGCAGTAATGCCTTTTTTACCCGACTGCGCAAGGAGGGTTATGTTTTTCGAGTGTATGTATGATGGTTACTTTGGCACGCCCTACAGCTTAAACGGTTTAATGTATTTCGACATGTGAGGTGTCGCTTGAATCGTTTTAATAGTAGGAGTGACATAGGGACATACAACAATTAAAGATGGCGTCTGCGAAAAAATAATTGCCTAAAGGGAATAGTAAGTAAACTTTGCTAAATAGGTCAATATTACCATCATGATGTATTAGAGCTCACTGAGCATATTTCAAAAATACTAGTACAAACAGACAAGTAGATAGCACAATAAAACATAAAAATAATATTAATAAAAAATAAGTCAAAAGTTCTTAAACTTGGTATAAATCATATACAACATAATAAATATTATTAATTTAAAAAATACCAGCTGTTAGGTGTCGGCCATATTGAATTTAGGTGACCGCATTTTAGTTTTCGTATTCTTCTCAGTAAATACTTTCATTTGATACTCATATTATGGGATTGCATAAAAAATTGCTGGTCCGCCATCTTTGGGAGTCCGCCACATTGGATTTAGAGTGACGTCACTTTGTTATCCATGCATTGTCATCCAAACTAAAAGTGTATGCAAAATTTCAGCTCAATCTGTTGAGATAACTGGTCTAAAATTCTATTGTGAGATTTGTCCCACACATACACAATAACAGGGCAAGTTAGATAATACATAAACAATCGAATATACACATTTTTAGGAAATAATACAATGAGGCGACATGTTTTTTTTTTCATGTTGGCGCCAAATCAAAACCCTGAATTACAATTTTTACGCATTATTTTATCGCTCAATATTGGGCAGGCTAACGCCATTAAGATCAAAGTTGGCGCCAAAACCTCTTTTTATTCGACAAAGTTGTGTCTGGGTCTTTAATAATACCCTGTCATTATTACAGACCGAAGCAAGCTTACTACATGAATTACAAATTACTTTTCTATGTTCTAGCTAGAGCAAAATCAGTTATAATCCGTCTACACCGGGCCTAAACAAGAACTTTACGAGCATGAGAAGTGTTTTTTTCTAATCCCTTACTGTCCCACTGCTGGGCAAAGGTCTCCCCCATTTCCTTCCTTAAATCTCGGTCCTCCGCCACCTCTTGACAACCTCTCCGGTATGAGTCAAGATCGTCACGCCAGCGTTTCTTGGGCCTTCCTTGACTGCGTCGTCCATCGAGCACCCACTGTGTGACGATCCTGGCCCATCGGTCGGATTATTTGTATATTATATATTATTTCCTCCAGGTTGGTGCTGGCCGGGCGCGTCCTCGTACCCAGATTTCTTCGACCCTGCCGTCTCGAAGTACTACGCCGAGCGGTACCTATATGAGAACTTCCCCGGGACGAGCAAGGATGTTCACTTCTGGAACGACATGAACGAGCCTAGCGTGAGTGTCATTCACTTATACAGGCTCCACGGAACGGTGGTGCTGAGCCGAAAGGAGGTCTGAAAGTCTGCAAACTCATCCACATATCTGTAGAAATGGCAATGCGTTTTACTTGATCTTTTTTGCCTCACTCCTGCAATACGTATACACGTGTGTATGTATATATGTATGTTTATATATTTATTTATATTTTATGTGCACCACCGACCGTTTTTTAACTTCTTTAGTCCTGTCCATACAAAGGTTGCCTGTAAAAATATACCGCCCATATACTGCCGTATATTTGTTTTTATGTTAGTTTAAGTTTAATTTGTATTTGCGGTGTGTAATAAAGAAATATTGTATTGTACGTAGAATGAACTTTAATATAACACTGGCTACTTAGTAAACTTTATTGATTTAAAAAATACTTTTAAAAACAAGCTTATGCGTATTTTTCTCAGCAACCCCTTTCATTTGATATGCATACCATGATGGTAGCAAGAATCAAAAATCTTTCAGAGCGCCTGGTTAATGCGACGCGTGACCAAAATGCTGGCGTGTTTCTGGCTCAACGCATTAGCATTGCCATTCAACGTGGTAATGCCGCCAGCATGTTGGGTACGCTGCCAACTGGTAGTGGGCTTGAGCATTTGGATTGTCTTTAGACCTTCAACGGTCTATGGGCAGTCTAACTGTATTTGTAGTGTTAGTTTTAGCTTGTATTTTGTTTAGTTATTAAAGGCACTTGCCCGAAAAAAAAAAAAAAAAAAAAAAGAACATTTTGTCTGCCATAAATTATTTTGATATTAAATTTATCGTGTAGTACTAAAGCGCTTGGGAAGACAAATCCAACGAACCCAAACTCGACGGGGCTACGTCGTTTTCTTTAGGAGTTCCTATGGCCACCTTCTGTCTCCGTCATCAGACCAGCTCGATGGTACATGGCGTTGCATTGTCACCGAACTTACATAAGTATGCCAAATTTCAGACCAGACCCCCAAACTTGTCATAAAAAACGGATGCTAGCTTAAGTTCCTCTTGTGAATGATGTTCTGATATGTATAGGTATTCAACGGTCCCGAGATCACAATGCCGAAAGATTGTCGCCACTACAAGCCGCCTCAGGACGGACTCGAGGGACTTGCCACCTACTGGGAACACAGGTAAACAAAAAAACTTTTATATATATATATATATAGTGTGTTCGTCCTTATGATACAAACTATCATCCTGCCAAATTATGTTAAGATCGGCCTAGCCGTTTAGACGTGACAAGTGAACAAACATACAGACAGAGTTATTATCGTTTTTAGGGTTCCGTACCTCAAAGGAAAAAACGGAACCCTTATAGGATCACTTCGTTGTCTGTGTCTGTCCGTCTGTCCGTCTGTCAAGACCCTTTTTCTCAAGAACGCGTAAAGGTATCAAGTAGAAATTTATACTAAATACTTGGGTCTACGGTTTCTTTCGGCTGTAAAAAAATAAAAGTTGTAAGTCAACGCAATCAAAAGATATGAACGTTTATGTCGTATATTTTGCGATTTCACAGGGCAATCAAAACCTATAGGGTACTTCCCGTTGACCTAGAATCATGAAATTTAGCAAGAGGCAAGGTCTCATAGCACATATATAGGAATAAATCCGAAAGATACAAATTTGAAGTTATATCATTTAAAAATAATTATTTTGCTATTACAAACTTACATTTTGTAGTTGTAATGTATGGAAGAACCTTATTGTCAACTACAAACTTAAGTTTGTCTTTCAATATTTTAACTTCAATTAGTTTTTTTTTTGTCTCGCGCTCTGAAGG
The DNA here is from genome assembly GCA_914767915.1 of Agriopis aurantiaria. Lineage (NCBI taxonomy): Eukaryota > Metazoa > Arthropoda > Insecta > Lepidoptera > Geometridae > Agriopis > Agriopis aurantiaria. The sequence goes on from OU612006.1 coordinate 6,904,886, forward strand.
TTCCGTCTAACGGAACCCTCAGAGCACGAGTCCTACTCGTACTTGTCCGGTTTTTTATAATATTAGTTAGGATAGGTCTAAGTTTGGCCAGTAACTCTCCTCATGGAAAGCAGTGTTATGGCCAAAGATGGAGAACGTAGACCTATCAGGTCCTTATTCACTTTGGCCTTGAAGATACCCAGGAAATGGTTCTGTGGAAACAAGGACAGTGGCAAAGCATTCCAGTTTCTAGCGCTCGGTTGTAAGCTGGTTGTAAAGAATTTTTCTGCAACATATTATTTAATGTTATCATAATTTTAAGGACCCTCATCATCGAGAATTGGGCTTGGGTCTCTACCGTTGCTAGAGTTATTGGTGGCCTATTTTTGTATCCTCTGATTCTCATAGCCCGTTGGTCCAGGTGGTAGTGAACCTGCCTTCTGAGCTTGGGGGCGTGGGTTCGATTCCCATCTAGGACAAACATTTGTGTGATGAACATTTGTGTTTGTTCTATATCTGGTTGTTAATATCTATTTAAGTATGTATTTAAAACTATATATGTATGTATATCAGTCTCTGGCAGCCATATCACAAGCTTTGCTTAGGTTGGGGTCAGATGACAGTGTGTGAAAAAAAAAAAATGTCCCGAATGTCATAGCGTGCGTGTATAAATAAAAATATAGCCTGTATTTCGATATGCAAAGAGGTTTGATTATATTTTTCCACTAAAAAGAGGCATAGAATTTACTAATAAAAAACTATTGTTATTTCCAGTGGTGTCCTGTGATTGGCAAAACACATCTGGAATTGTTTTTTTTTCTTTTTCGTAATTTGGGAGTACCTCTTATATAACTATATACATTCGGTTGGGAAATATCTAAAAAGATACTATTATCATTGTATTAAAATGTAAAAATGACCACTAAATATTCAGATCAATTATGCAAATGTTTACGTGAATATCAATGCAACGTTGCAGATAAGTACAAACCTTGGCGTTTTTCAAGAAAACTTGTTGCATGTCGCTGCTGTAATGTACCAAAAAAATATATTTTATATTTCTTTTATCTGTTTGATTCTGCTTACGTGTCATCTTTTCTATCAGCGCTAAAATTATCAACTTGTTTCCAGACACGTGCACAATGAATATGGGCTACACAACCTGCGTGCGTCCCACACGGGCATATTGGCGCGAAGCGAGGGTCACTACCGGCCCTTCATACTCACACGCTCCGCCTTCGCCGGCACTCAAAGGTATGTGGAGATAAATATATATATGTTTAAAACTTGGCAATGGTCACATGTTTTGTACACGGCTAAACTCGGCAGTGGTTACATGTTTAAAACACGGCTAAACTCGACAATGGTTACATGTTTAAAACATGGCTAAAAATGGCAGAGGTCACGTGATTAAAACACGGCTAAACTCGGCAGTGGTTACATGTTTAAAACACTGCTAACCTCGACAATGGTTACATGTTAAAAACACAGCTAATCTCTGCAGAGGTCACACGATTAAAACATGGCTAAACATGGAAGTGGTTACATGATTATAACACGGATAAACTCGGCAGTGGTTACATGATTAAAACACTGTTAAACTAGACAATGGTTATATGTTTTAAACTCGGCAGTGGTTCATGTTTAAAACACGGCTAAACTCGGCAGTGGTAACATGTTTAAAACACTGCTAAACTCGACAATGGTGACATGTTTTAAACTCGGCCGTGGTTCATGTTTAAAACACGGCTAAACTCGGCTGTGGTTACATGTTTAAATCATGGCTAAACGTGGCAGTAGTTACATGTTTAAAACACTGCTAAAATCGGCAGCGGTAACATGTTTAAAACAGTGCTAAACTAGACAATGGTTACATGTTTTAAACTCGGCAGTGGTTCATGTTTAAAACATGGCTAAACTCGGCAGTGGTTACAAGTTTAAATCAGGGCTAAATGTGGCAGTGGTTACATGTTTAAAACACTGCTAAAATCGGCAGTGGTAACATGTTTAAAACAGTGCTAAACTAGACAATGGTTACATGTTTTAAACTCGGCAGTGGTTCATGTTTAAAACACGGCTAAATGTGGCAGTGGTTACATGTTTAAAACACTGCTAAATGTGGCAGTGGTTACATGTTTAAAACACTGCTAAAATCAGCAGAGGGAACATGTTTAAAACACGGCTAATCTCTGCAGAGGTCACCTGATTAAAACTCGGCAGTGGTTACATGTTTAAAACACGGCTAAACTCGATACACTACGATTTAGTATAATATACTCTATACTAAGATAGTCCCGTAAAAAGTCTTTCATATCCTTTCCCTTATTTCACAAAATGCACATATACATGCGTTGGTAAGTAGAGATATGCTGCGTTTAGTCAGTTTTTATAAAGCCGTGTTGTTCGCCTATAACGTCTCTATTATTACACCCCAATACAATACAAAACTCTTTATTAAAATACCACAAAACAAGGATAACATAAAAATTACAACAAAAATATTATCTAGGCTTTTAACAGGCGGCCTTATCGCTTAAAGCAATCTCTTCCAGGCAACCGTACTGTATATTATAATATAGATACATTTTTCTTATTTGCGTTTCGTAAAACCTCTTATAGATGTTACAAGTCTTGAAATTACCCATTATCGATTTCTTTCCTCGAAAAATAGAACGTCATTTACTGTTATTTTGTAGATACGCGGCAGTGTGGACCGGTGACAACATGGCTGAATGGGGCCACTTGGCAGCAACCGTGCCCATGTGCCTCTCTCTCTCCTCCGCGGGCATGTCTCACTGCGGCGCCGACGTCGGAGGCTTCTTCCGGTACCCCGAGGCTGAGCTCATGACTCGCTGGTACCAGGTCAGTGTACTCAGTAACCAGTGTAGAGAGAACCACACTGAAGTAGCACGTATGAAAGAGTAGAGGTGTTGACGATCGGTGAATTGTATAACTGCTGGTGTTGATCTGGATAATGAAAGAAAGAAAGAAAAAAAGGTTAATTTAAGTTAGTTTATTTAGTTTGTGTTTAAAAAAAAAAAGAGAAGCACAATGTTGGTAGAAACATGTTTTTTTGCATAGAGATAAAAAAAAAACTAATTGCGAGATATCAACAAAAAAATCACACAGGGCGTCAAAATAAGCAGCTGAACACGTTAAGACTATTTTTAATTTTTTTTTGTGTTTGTTTGTTTGTTTGTTCACGCACATCTCCTAAACCACTTAATTGCATAACACGGCCTGCTCTCATCGAGATACAATTCCTATGGAGTCACAATCTCTCAGTGAAAATAGTCAAAAAACGTCCGAGCGTCATTGTACATCATCATCATCATCATCATTTCAGCCGTAGGACGTCCACTGCTGGACATAGGCCTCCCCCATCGATCTCCAAAAGGGCCGGTTGGAAGCGGCCTGCATCCAGCGTTTCCCTGCGGTCTCTTTTAGGTCGTCTGTCCATCTTGTGGGTGGACGTCCTACGCTGCGCTTACCAGTCCGTGGTCATTGTACATACATTGTAGCAATCATATACTTCACAATGCCACATTTACTTCAATTTAGACGTTATGTCGCTTGCATAGTGTTCAACGTTAGTTGTCCGCTATGTCATCGTAGCTCTGGCATCGCGCGGCATTGTAATCGGATCGCGGTTACCACAGAACTAACCATAAAGTCTGCGCAATTCGTAGCGTGCGCCGAGTTTTGGTTCGGTCATTTTTTGGCACGATTGTGACTATATTATTATGTATTGTATCTCGATGCCTTCAATTCACAAAACTAGTTTTTCGTAAAACTCTCGGAGGGAAGCTTTGAGAGTGAGTGAAAATTACTGACTGTGGGGTCTCGGGAAGCTTACGCAGCGACAATATGCTCAAGTATTTAAAGCACGAGGCGTTTGTTGGTAATTCGTTTTGTTTGATAATTCCTTTCGCATTTACAATATTAGTATGATTTTTCCTTCTCCAGGCTGGCGCGTTCCAAGCGTTCTTCCGAGCTCACTCGCACATTGAAACCAAGCGTCGTGAGCCGTGGCTGTACGAACCTCAGACCACTGCTCTGCTGAGAGACGCCATGAGACGCAGATACGCCCTCATTGACTTCTGGTAAGGACTGATTACATACTGAGTTTTCTTACATTTCCTTTGCGTAGAAAAATTTCAAGAACCTTAGCTTCGTTTGGTCTCGAGAACTTTCCCATTGGTCACCAGTTGTTCGAGCGAACCGAAATATGACGGATTTTAAAGCGCACATGCTGCTACTAGGCCACCATCGCTCTTAAACATATGGACTAAAATATCGACTAACTCTTAAACATATGGACTAAAATATCGACTAACTCTTAAACATATGGACTAAAATATCGACTATCTCTTGAACATATGGACTAAAATATCGACTAACTCTTAAACATATGGACTAAAATATCGACTAACTCTTAAACATATGGACTAAAATATCGACTATCTCTTGAACATATGGACTAAAATATCGACTAACTCTTAAACATATGGACTAAAATATCGACTAACTCTTGAACATATGGACTAAAATATCAACTAAGTCTTAAACATATCGACTAACTCTTAAACATATGGACTAAAATATCAACTAACTCTTAAACATATGGACTAAAATATCGACTAACTCTTAAACATATGGACTAAAATATCAACTAACTCTTAAACATATGGACTAAAATATCGACTAACTCTTAAACACATGGACTAAAATATCGACTAACTCTTGAACATAATTATGGACTAAAATATCGTATAACCACAGAAACAACCAAACAGCAGAAATTTTACTCCGCAAAGAAAAAAAAAAAGGACGAGCTCTATCCACGAGGCAATAAAGTAGCAATTCAACTCGCACAGCGCTGGATACCGCTTGATATATTCACCTAGAGAGCCGCTCTCTTACTATCACGTAGCTCTATCTCTCCTAACGCAGCACGTATAACGTTAAGGTTGTCTTAAAAATGTTAATTTCGATTCCTTGTTATTCCTTTTATTTATACATCTGTTAGCACAATCGTATCTTTTATACGGATTATAAGATTGTTTAGAAGTTACCAGCCGGGTCGCCACAGCCCTGCCATACGCCTGCCCGAAAGGCGCGCCGGCCGAACGTACCTAAACTGCGGAGTGACACCACCCTGGTAAAACGATGGTTTCGTTTCTCAGGTACACCCTGTTCTACGAGCACTCGATCGATGGTCTCCCGGTGATGCGGCCGATATTCCAGCAATACCCTAAAGAGGAAGAAACCTATGCCATCGATGACCAGTACTTACTTGGTAAGTCAATAACATTATCAACAGCCTTCTTTACAGGTTTATACAACTTTATTAACCACAAAACCTCATAAGCAAGCTCAAAATCGCACAACGAGCTGAGGAGAGGGCTATGCTCGGGGTTTCTCTACGAGATCGAATCCGAAATGAGGAGATCCGTAGACGAACGAAAGTCACCGACATAGCCCACCGGATTAGCAAGTTGAAGTGGCAGTGGGCAGGGCACATAACACGCAGAACAGATGGCTGATGGGGCCGAAAGGTTCTGGAATGGAGACCACGGACCAGTAAGCGCAGCGTAGGATGTCCACCCACAAGATGGACAGACGACCTAAAAGAGACCACAGGGAAACGCTGGATGCAGGCCGCTTCCAACCGGCCCTTTTGGAGATCTATGGAGGAGGCCTATGTCCAGCAGTGGACGTCCAACGGCTGAAATGATGATGATGATGACTGAGGGTTCCGTACCAATACAAAATAAAAAATAAAACGACTTCAAAATTTGTTAAATATGGTAGCATTTCGATTCGTTTGAATGATAAGTCATCTAAATAGCAAAATACGTTGCTTAACTAAAGTATATCAACAAATAATAAACAATGGCCAAGTGCGAGTCGATGACAAGTTTTTGTTCATGACCAAGATATAACTAGTAATTTCGTTATTAAATTTTGTGGTGGTACGGAACCCTCAGTGCGCGAACCCGCCTCGCACTTGGCCGGTTTTTGTATCTGATTTACTTAATAGATTTTTCACAAATTTGCTTTCCAATTTCTGTGTTTGTTGCAATGAGATGGCAACTGGACAGTGACGTAGGCATGTGTCACGCAATGCCCGCAATGCTAGACCTTGTTTTATTGGATCATGCCTCGTCACAAAGAAAGCGCGTCCTGCCACAGTCCCACTCCCAAAAGTCAAGACAGTGTTCGCATGCCGCCTACCCTCATACATATATGCTTTCACGTACAACTCGGTATGCAAGCACTGTGACATAAAATAATTTCCGCATCGGAAAGCCCGAAGTAAGGTTAAAGAATGGATACAGTCGCTAAGCTACAAAGACACTGAAGGCCTCGTTAAAGTATACGACATCAATTCTTAGCTCATTTACTCTTCCCACCCTCACACTACCTGCGCATACACACAACCCTCACACACATACACACGCCCCGCACACATACACACACCCCACACACATACACACACCCCACACCCCACACTTATTACACAACACACGAATTCTTCACGCACCCAAATACACACCTCGCACCAGTGTTCTTCCCTGCGAGCTTAACTCGTTTGAGGCTGGTGCTACGCAGAGTTGCTCCATCCGAGCACATCAAGCATACGTCTTAGACTAATCGCACCAGCACAAATACATCCAGTCGCCCACAGGTGTGATTGAGACATTATTAAGAAATGCCTCAAATACAGATTTGTTTTTATTTTATTTTTTCTGGTTTGAAGTTATGTAATATTTTAACTCCTCTGTACCCTATTTTTAACATAACATAATTAACTTTAATTGAACGTACTCTTAATCTACCTACTTTAGTTTTAATTTAAGTATTTTAGTTGTATTTGTAACTACTAAGCGCGCGCGTTAAGTTAAAATTGGAAAATCTTTTTCGGGTCACCAAGATACCGGCCTAGCCGAGTTTGGGGCCCACTGCCAATTCAATTTAACCAAGTTTAGATATTATTTGTGGCTATGTATACAATATAATTTTGATAATGTTAAACCGTTTCAGAAATAAATATTTACTTTACTTTACTTTACTTTACAGTTACTGACTAATTTGTTTGTCCGTAGGCGACAAGCTGCTCATCCGTCCGGTAGTGGAACCGGGTGTGACGTCAGTCCGGGTGTACCTCCCGGGCGGTGCCGCGACTCGCTGGTACGACGTGGACACGTACCGCGCGCATCCCGGGCAAGGATACTTCAACCAGGAAGTTACTATATCTAAGGTAATAGCACAGGCAATTGGGTCAAAAAAGGGTCAACCTCGGAATGAGAGCCATCCAGCCAGTAAACGTACACTGCTGAACAAAGGCCGCCCTCTTAGAGAGGGGTGTTGCCATAATCCTCAGGCTTGGCAGATGGCTTGGGGATCGCAGTACGTTCACCGTGTACTAAGAGGACGCTGCTGCCCATCCTCCGGTGGTTCTGGTCGCAATTTTAGGACATACCCAGGTCCGTTGTTCATTTTCAGTATATTTAGTTTGTGTATATGGTATCCCCAGATCCCGGTGTACCAGCGTGGCGGGACCATCGTCCCCCGCAAGGAACGCATCCGGCGCTCGTCTGCCCTCATGGCGGACGACCCTTACACCCTCGTCGTTGCTCTCGATGAACACGTAAGTATATCTTCACCCTCACAAATGTTAAATGAAAAATATATTTTTTTTTTTTTTAATGATGAAATGGGCAAGCGTTTGACCACAACTCACCTGATGGTAAGTGACGATGCAGTCTAAGATGGAGCACGCTTGCCCATGAGGTGCCTATTCACTCTTGTCTTGAAGAGACCCAGGTTGTACTTTGTCGGGAACACCGAGGCAGGAAGCGCATTCCATTCCTGTGCAGTTCGCATTAGGAAGGAATTTTGAAAACGCTGCGTGCGGACATTACCAAAGTTCACGACGTAAGGATGGAATGTCCGCCTCGACGACCTATGGCGAAAATTGGTTGACGTGTAGAATTGTAGTTAGGAAAACGATACAATACAATATTTCTTTATTACACACCGAAAATACAAATGAAACTTAAACTAACATAGAAAACATATATACGGCAGTATAATGGGCGGCCTTATCGCCTAAAGCGATTTCTTCCAGGCAACCTTTGGATGGACAGAACTAAAGAAGTTGAAAAACGGTCGGTGGTGTACATAAAATATATATACATACATATATACACTAAATACGCAATGCTACATACATACCATAAACAAAATACATAATATACTAGCGACCCGCCCGCCCGGCTTCGCACGGGTGTAATTTACGTGTGAAGCCGGGGCGGGTCGCTAGTTATATATATAAACCTTCCGTGAAAATGTATCTAACTGATGGTGAAAACCACATCAAAATCCGTTGCGTGGTTCAGGAGGAGTTAGCGGCCATACAGAGACAGACAGACAGACAGACGCGGAAAGCGACTTTAATTTATACTATGTAGAGATAAAAGATTAGTTTTTTTTTTTAATTTAAAATCTGCCTTCACGGACACCAGGGTCCGTGACTTATTATACTTGACTACAATTTTGTTAACTTAAACGAATTTACTTAGTTATATCTTAATCTAAGGTTATTTTGGACGAGAAGACGTTGCGAAGTTTGCCGAACAAAATGAATATAACCCGTACGAAGCGCTTTGATTCCACATTTATTGTGCGAACTGCTAGTCTGTGGAATTCGCTGCCTGAATGGGTTTTCCCCGTCAGTAACAATGTGGGGTCTTCAAGTCGAGAGTGAATCGGTTTCTTCTAAGCAAGCGTGCTCCATCGTAGACCGCATCGTCGCTTAACATCAGGCGAGATGGCGGCCAAGCGCAAGCTTATCAACTATAAAAAAAACCACAATGTTTATTTTCCGTTGCAGAACTCCGCTCAAGGCACCGTGTTCATCGATGACGGTGAATCTTATGACTACAAGAAGAACAAATGTATCTACGCAAAGATGACATACGAACCCTACCTGCTTACTTACAAGTAAGTATTTTGAAGTTGGACATTACTAAATATACATCTCTATTATTATTATTATTTCACTTTATTTCAATATAAACACGGGTCTAGCCCGGACCTTTGATAGGCATTGGTGGGGCCGAAGCCAACACCAAGAGGCCCCGTTGAATATAAAATACAATATTATTGAATGTGTATAAAATGGATTATAAAACTATTGTACAGTATAGGATATAAAACGTCTAGGCTATTGAGGTGAACAAATTTTGGATGGGATAACAGATCTATGGTATGAGGTACGGCACCTGCCAATTATGCCTCATTTCAAAATACTTAGGCAGGTGATGACTTGCCACTCACTAAATGGGCCCCCCAAAATGGCTGCCGCATATTGGCACCGGAAGGGCAACATTGACGTGGGTGGCTTAGGGTGTCGAGAGGTGTGCTGCACTTTCACTAAGAGCTACTAGCGGCGTTATGCCCTTTAACACTTCCACCCTGGAGCTTAGGTTTTTAGCTCTTGCGGTTTCCACCCCCAGACGGCCGGTTAAGGCAAGCCAGGGGTCTGGGTCTCTGGGGTTTTAGACCCATGGAATCGGGGTACGCGGTGTCGTCACACACCGACGGCTCGCCATAAAGCCGCCCCTGCGTATTTATTATTATTCTTATTATTGTCCTAAAACTATGGCAGTAACTCTGAAATCGAGAAAAAAATATCAACTATATATATATATATATATAGATAGATAAACTCTTTATTGTTCACACCACACATTTCATACACACGATAAAACAGCTTGAAAACTAGTGCAACAATCGGCGGCCTTATCGCTAAGAGTGATCTCTTCCAGGCAACCTTAGGATGGAGAGGATTCATACAGGAGGTAGAAGGCGGGGCGTGCGATATTGAATAATGTGATAGTTATAATATTTAATATTTTTATTATATATTATATTATACATGTCTATTATGTTATGTGTTATTATAATTTAATAAAAAAATTAAGGGGCAGAAAATATTGTTCTACTAAAATCTTAATTAACTAGAAATATTGCCAAACATAAAAATTTCTCAATTTTGTAAGATAGTTATAAGAGGGTATGTTTTTTTGTATTTTCTTAATTTACAAAAATTTGCAATACCTTTATTTGACGACGAGGTAGGTACATGGCTGAGCACTAACTCCTAACTAGGTTGCCCTGTATTTAGGATATTAGTCCCTTCCCTATATAAACCGTACATTCTAATAACAATACATACTAATACTTATATTACTTAAAATTACGATAATATACTAATACATAATATATAAAATCTATTAATATGAATAGTTAAATAAACAACAACAGGTTCAACAAGGTCGCAAATGCGACAAATAAAATTGCTTTACAGGGTATTTATAAACAGCGAGCGATGGAGCGTGTCTAATATGCACGGGCAACGCGTTCCACAAAAAGTTGTTCATAATGATGGGTACTATGGACCCCCTTTAAGCTTAGTACACCCTTTCCGCGTTACTCAGTATATACAAAATACTGTACTAACCTATGCTTTCTATCCATAGGTTCGTGAATGAAAACGCCTCCTATCCCACTCGCTCCTGGGTCGAACGTATAGTCATAGCCGGCATCAAGACCCCACCTAAGACCGCCAAACTAAGCCAAGGTGACAAACAGACATCACTGCAGATGACGTTACACAAGGGCAACGATGTGTTGGTGGTGAGGAAGCCTGGCGCCAACATGGCCCAGCCGTGGACCATCAGCTTCACTTTTTAAATTTACAAATGAAATAGATGTAGTTGTTCGATTCTAGAAAATTCTAATGGGTATGATCAATAAATCGATTTACAAGAAAAAAAAAACAACATGTCCGGTTCTAGAAAATTCTAATAGTGTTCTAGGTGATTCTAGAACTAAGCATTCTCAATAAAGAACGATAATTCTAACAGTGTTCTAGGTGATTCTAGTACTAAACATTCGCAATAAAGAACGATAAAAATTCTAACAGTTCTAGGTGATTCTAGAACTAAGCATTCTCAATAAAGAAGGATAAAAATTCTAACAGTTCTAGGTGATTCTAGAACTAAGCATTCTCAATAAAGAAGGATAAAAATTCTAACAGTTCTAGGTGATTCTAGAACTAAGCATTCTCAATACAGAAGGATATATGACATTTCCTGAGTAACATTTTGAACAGTCCACCTTAAAACATTGAAGTAAACCCAAGTGTGGAAATAATACAATAAAAATTATTTTTTCTTACATCTACCATACCATCTAGATAGTATGTTCTAGAACCAAAATCTAGACCATTTGCCATTATTTTGCTTTTGCTACTGAATTAGAACCACTTTATTCAAGAAGAATGTTTATGGATTTCGGAATTCAAAACGTTCTATAAGATTCTAATATTGTCATCGTTTGAAAATGTTCTGGATGATTTTAAATAGAGAATGTTCTAAAATCGGGACTTACAAGTTACAAAGTTACAAGTATGAAAACGGTATTAAGTCCGTTAGATTAACACATGACTGTGTTTGGGTTCGACACTTTTTAGGAAAGTTAGACAAAAAAAGAAGGTAAAGTGACTGAAAAGTCACGAAGAAAGTATTTATAAAGCTGTTGTGATATAAATGTGTCGAACCAAACTCGACCTTCGCTCCTTACAATAAGGATTGCATTTTTTACATCTTAGTGAAATTTAAGTCAGTAGTACATTAGATATCAATTGTTACTATCTCAAGAATAATATATTTTACAAATCGACATTTTATCTACATTGCACTAAAGAGATTTTATGACAGCAAGACAAAAAAAAAACAAGAGGTTTCTTTGTGCTATGTTTGTGCTGCTGCTGTCAAATATATTATTCTTGCATTTAGTATCATTAAAATAAATCCTAGTGTTAATTAAGTACCCACAGATAAAAAGCGAGATAAAAAATGGCGTCGTATTTTTTCTCTCGCTCACATATCACGCGTAGGAAAGAGGCGGATAGACCTTCGACTAAAATAAAATGGACGGGCCATAACCATTGAACTTGCTCAGTAAAAACGAGTCAAAACCGTCAGACATATACTTCAACACCTAATTATAATCAAGTACAGTACATTTGTTACAAAAACATAGTGGTTTTTTGTCGTGTATTTACACGAAGGCATAATTTTGTCAGATGTTTCGTTATCATGTAATAATAGACTCGTGTTACACTTCCTACGGCTAGAGACCGACTGGTACGAAGTGAGCGCCTGCGCTCATTTTGTAATCTTCAAAAATGCGCTTCTTCTGGGCTTGCCCATTTATTTTGTTTTGGTCGAAGGGATAGACGCGCCATTTTTTGTCCCATTCTTTTTCTGTGTGGATTATATCATATTATTATTTGATGTGGGGTTAATATTTATTAGGGCGTATTTCTCCTTTACTTTTATGTATGTAATTTGTATAATAATATCGTGTACGTAATAATATATAGATACAGTGTGTATGTATATATTTTTCGTCTATACTCAGAAATTGACAATTTAAAGATAGAAATATTTTAGACGTTTTTTTTAAGTTTACTGCAATTGTGTTTTTATTATTCTTCAGATCAAAATGTAAAAGTAATTCAGTGTGTATTTATGATATTATATGTATGTCATTAAAATAATCGAAACAAAACCAGTTCAGATCAAAATATAAAAACACTTTTTAGCATATCAAAATGTAAAAGTACTTTTACAGTTATTGATAAAAGTACTTTTACATTTATTGATAAAAGTACTTTTACATTTATTGATAAAAGTACTTTTACAATTATTGATAAACGTTCTTTTACAATTATTGATAAAAGTACTTTAAAATTTTGATCAGCTAAATCAACCAACTAAATTATAAAATTAAACAAACAGTAACGATATTATTTATATTGATCTAAACTATAAATACTTCTGTATAACTGTACATAAAACATACTGAATTGTTTATTTATAACTTAAAAGGTCACAGTTGTGGCGCGCGTGTATTGGGGAAATGATTGTCATGGTATGTGATAATAAATGAATTTAAATTTATTTAAGTGTTTCATTTCGTTTGAAATATTTGCAGTAGGTAGTTAGAGCCACCACATATGAAGGATTTTTGGTCAGCGTTGCAGTTCCTACATTTAACTTGCCCTGTGTATGGGACAAATCTTGCAAATGATTTTAGACCTTATCGTCAACCGATTGAGCTGAAATTTGGCATACTTATGTATGTTCGTTGACAATGCAATGTTATGGTGCCATCAAGCAGGGCCCCGATTCTACTAAAGATATTGTCATTAAATTGTAATTGTTGCGATTTTAATTGTTAAATAACGGCCTCAAAATTGACAGTATTAAATATTTTTTATACAAGACAACCACCTAATATTATAACTTAGTATAAAAAAATATTAAAAACTGTCAATTTTGAGGCAGTTATTTAACAATTAAAATCCGCTCAGTTGGAAAATCATGCGATTGCGGTCGCGTGATTTTCCAACAGAGCGGATTTAACGTTAGTTTGGTGCCGCAATAGCAGTTGTCCGTAAGGCCCCAGGAACGGGAAAGATGGCGCGCTGAAGAGACCACCCAGCAGTGGGTTTTTAATTTCGTAGGATGACGGAGGCACGTGCCTCCCCCCCCCCCCCCTTAAATCCGCCCTGGGGGCATGATATAGGAAATACAAAAAAAGTCAACATAAATTAAGTGCAAATATTTTTTATTCATATTTGACATCTATGTTCGCTAAACGAAACACTATCTTACAACCATATAAATATAACTTACTTACAACTAATTAATATCTAGCTAGACTAGTACCAACTGGTCAACAAAATCAACCATTGAGCCCAAAGATATTTAAACTGTAGATTCAACATTAACACCACCAACCTACTAAAATCTAACCTAAAAACGGTATTTTTGCAGATTATAATTCGCAAATGGTACACCGGAACAAAAAGTGAAAAACCAAACCTCATTTTCATTTTGACAGACTCAATTACGTATAACTGACACCCCACACACCCCGTTAAAGGTATCACCATTCTAATTATATTAAAAAACCAACTGCATTGCTGCTATATTTTTTTTATATTATTAATAATAGGCTTGCGTTTGACCTCTAGCTCGCCTGATGTTAAGCGATGATGCGGTCTACGGTGGAGCACGCTTGCCTAGAAGAAACCGATTCACTCGTGATTTGAAGACACCCAGATTGTAACTACCGGGGAACACCCATTCAGGCAGCGCATTCCACAGACCAGCAGTTCGCACAATAAAAGTGGAATCAAAGAGCTTCGTACGAGTTTTCGGAAAATTATCCATAGAGCGGGGTCTAAATGGGTTATTTCTCGAATGTGCGATGGAGTAATGGCGTGCTATACAAGCACTGCATTTTGTTGCCGTTTTGGCCCATCGATATTGAATCTATAGTATTAAACATCTTTGACTGAGCCAATCACATGAAATGTGCAGAGCAAAAAAACAAAGACATTCATTCTGGGGTTACTTTTCAGAAGTTCATTTTTAAAACTGTTTTTAGACGAATTTCTAGATGTTGTATCAATATAATATATCCCGTTTGTACGGCGCTTGTGATTGGAAACTCAAAAGTCATTCATTCAATTCGCGCCTAGGATTGGCCTGCTCGAAAAAGGTTAAGCAGAAAAAGTGGAACTTTGGATTACGGCGGGTAAAGGATGAACAGTCAAGTGGTTATGTCATTGGTTCCGCGTATCGGAGCACCACCACTGCCGGCAAAGCTGGTGACAACTGGGAATATAAAATTCGCCGCCTCCACTGGTGACTTATTTCTCGATTGCCACCAGTGGCGGCAGAGATGGTGGCAATCGAGAAATAAGAAAAATAATTAAGTATACAATATATCCCCACCATATCTTCATTTCAAAAGTAAACGCTTTTCGGAATACGTTACTTATAAAATGTACAACATTTAAGGGTCATCTAAAGGCGCGCAGCTATCTTATTTTGCATTAAAAAAAAAACAAAGGTAGACAATCACAGAGTGAGAATAAAAAAATACCGAATGGTTATATTATTTTTAGAATTACATTGCAAATGATATAAAGCAATTTTTGTGTTGATATTTTATCCTTCATCATTATGTCCCTCAATCCAGTTTATCTTTTCGTTCGGTGCTTTCATAGTAAGTATATGAATTTCAGTAATGAATTTACATACTTACAAGTTTGTGCGGAACCCTCGGCGCGCGAGTCCGACTCGCACTTGGCAAGTTTTTTAGTATCGTACTGTACCCAAAATCCGGGTGTTTGTAAAAGTATGAAGTTAGAGCACTGAAGATGCTTTCTCCATCTTTGAGCTTACTTCTTTCAGATTTCAGGCACAAATTCGTATCAAAACACAATGTTTCACAAATAAGGCAAAATTAAACTCACTTAAAAAATATCCTACTAGGTTTATCGTCATTAGGGAATTCTATAAAAGGATGTATTTGCTTATGTTCCAACATTTCTCCTTCCGACGCAAACTTTTCCCCGCAAATATCACAAGCAACATCGACCCCCTTGTCTTTCTTTTCTTTCTTTCTCTTTTTAACCCCCCACTCTTTCTTCCTCAACGTATCTTCAATCTTCTCCTTTTTGGATGTTGATTGTTCTTCTTCTATCAACGGCTTGCCGGTTAGAAGGTATTCTCTCATGTTAGCATGTTTGATGGACATTTTATGATGTTTAAGACGGTTTTCAGAACTGCACGTATATTCGCATATGAAACAGACGTATTTCATATCGCCAGTATGTATTTCTCCGTGTTTTTTTCGCTTCTGAGGCGTTGCGAAGCGGAAATCGCAGAACTTGCAGGGGTATTTTCTGTCCATGGAGTGCAAACGCATGTGAGATGTCAGGGCGTTCATGTCTGGGCATACTTTTCGACATTCCAAACATAAGACGCCTACTTCTTCTGGTTCTGGCTCCTCGGTACTTTCTGTCCTATGATGCATCCTCATGTGGGAGTTGAGTCCACACTTACTGATGAATACCCTTTGACAGTCTCCGCATTGGAAGTGCTGTTCATTCTTCATGTCCGGACTGTGTTCTTCTACCTGGTGTAACGCCAATTTATCGGCCTTGTGGAACTGTTTCCCGCAGGTTTCACACTTCCACGCTTTGACCAACTTCGAGAACGCTTCGAGGACGTCCAAAACCGACTGGTCTCCAACATCGGGGTGCGTCTTTTTTAAGTGAATTGCGAAATCTTCTATTTTTCCAAACTTTTCTTTGCAGTGTGGACATTTGTACGGTTCCGTGTGGTCTTCCATAATGTGCGATTTTAAATCTGAAAGCTTTGAGCAGGTTTTTTTGCAGAGCAAGCACTTTAGATCCTGGTTTCCTTCCGCTATGATTTTGTACTCCGTCAGTTGAACTTTCTGATGTATTCGTAGATGTTTGAAGAGTGCTTTTTGCGTGTGATAGTCAGTAGGACAGAACTTGCACGGAAACTTCTTGCGGTGGTGTCGCTGCCGGTGGAAGATTAGCAGCTCTTTCGACTTGAATTTCTTGTCGCAAGTCGGGCAGTCGTAGGAACTAGTGTCGGCGTACTCAGTGTGCGACCTTAGACAGGTTTCCATACGACTTCGTCTTTGAAATGTGCTACCACAAGTACATTGGTAACCTGGTTTTTCTTCCTTCTTTAAAGGTAATTTTTTCTTTATATCTTCTTCATCTTTTATTTTCTTTTTCTCCATCCTCGTTTTTAGGCCTTTGAGGACTCCGTTCGCTCGTTTTTCGATTGAGTCGTGAACTTTTAAATGCCTGTTTAGAGCGAATTTCTTATTGAACACTTTCGGACACTTTGGGCAGACCATTTCCACTGTTGATGACCTTTTCTTCATCTTCGTTTTTAGCAAGCCATACGCCTCTTGTTCTAGAGATAAAATGTTTCCAGTGATTGAATTTAGTTGGAAAGGTTCGCAGTCCATTTCGTAAGTTTCTTTGCTGGTCGGTAGGATTTCCTCTGGGTTCCCCATCTTCATGGTTTGGTTCTCGCGGGTCATGGGATGGATTTCCATGATCAAAGTCTTGGTTGTCTGCGACTCGACACCGCCATGTGTGCTGGTGATCGTGGAAGTCGTATTGATGAATTTGTTAGAGATCAAGTGTGTTTCTGTGACGGTCAGCTCTGATTCATCTTTGATGATTCTTGGGAAGTCTTTCTGGTGGTCCTGTAATCAATATTAAGTTTTTAACTAAGACACCATGACATTCTTTTGGGAAATCCTAAATATAGAAAATGTATAGAAATGAGGATGATAAATTTGAGGATGTTTAAGAATTTTTCATAACTTTTTTTAAGTGGCAGTATTTATTTTTTTACGATGGTATCAGTAGCTGTCCCAGTAACCAGAATCACACGGCACAGATAACATTTTAATGGTTTCATACATTTACAATTAAACCTCCTCCAACTAAACTAACATTTTATAATATCAAGCTCAGTCATTTTATATGATTAAAACATATTATTAACATTTTTAAAGTGCTAACAAGGAGTATAAAGCACCAAAGCATCTTTTATCATTATCAGCCAATCACGTTCCCACTGCTGGGGCAGAGGCCTTCTCTCAGAGAGAAGATGGGACTCTAATCCACCATGCTGGCCCAGTGCATGTTGGTGAATGTCATGTCGTTGAACTTTTAGAGGTTTTTGGACATACAGTTCCTCACGATGTTTATCTTCACAGTTGTTGAGCAATGACATCAAAACTGCACATCTATGTATATAATAAAAAATAAAAAACGGCTAAGTGCGAGTCGGGCTCGCGCGCTGATGGTTCTGTACCACCACAAAATGCAACCAGTTATTTTCAACATGTTAGTTGCACTCGCACTTGGCCATTATTTGTTATACAAATACCATTGCCATTGGCCATTGTTTGTGTGTACTATAATCATAGCAAGTTTGACGCTTGTACGTATTACCGTTTTTACATTAGAACTAATACAAAAATGCGTTTGAAAATAGGTTTGTTGTATGGGGGACCCTTTCTTTTTAAATTTTTTACTTTTTTTATTATTTCTTTGTTAATCTGCCGTAACATTACATATTCTGTGAAAATTTCAACTGGCTATCTATTACGGTTCGAAAGATAGGAAGATCGTTTAAAGGTAGGACAGACAAGCAAAGCAAATAAAACCTTTGACTCTGACTTTGACAGACAGACTTTGGGTACGGAACCCTAAAAATGAATCCCTATTTACCTTGGTCACACCATAACTTGAGAACGACTTTACAGATTTCATTCGTCTTTTTTAAAAAGCTTTCTATTACTATGTAGAAGGTTATTACGATAAGAAAATAGTGCAGAAAATTGGAAAATTTCAGAAAACGTAATGACCAAGCACACCAGCTTTATTTGTTTTTAGGGTTCCGTACCTCAAAAGGAAAAAACGGAACCCTTATAGGATCACTTCGTTGTCTGTCTGTCTGTCTGTCAAGACCCTTTTTCTCAAGAACGCGTAAAGGTATCAAGTTGAAATTCATACTAAATACTTGGGTCTACGGTTTCTTACGGCTGTAAAAAAATAAAAGTTGTGAGTCAACGCAATCAAAAGATATGAACGTTTATGTCGTATATTTTGCGATTTCACAGGGGAATCAAAACCTATAGGGTACTTCCCGTCGACCTCATGAAATTGAGAATCATGAATCATGAAATTTGGCAAGAGGCAAGGTCTCATAGCACATATAGGAATAAATCTGAAAGTCATAAATTTGAAGTTATATAATTTAAAAATAATAATTTTGATGTTACAAACTTACATTTTGTAGTTGGAATGTATCGAAGTACCTTATTGTCAACTACAAAGTTAAGTTTGTCTTTCAATATTTCAAATTCAATATTTTTAAATTTTTTTTTGGATTCTGGCTCTGAGTGTTCCTTCCAACGGAACCCTCAGAGCACGAGTTCTACTCGTACTTGTCCGGTTTTTTATTCATAATAATTACCTCGTAGACATCCTCTGTCTTGATATGACGGTCATCACTCAAGCACACCTCCACCTGACTCAGGGCTGTGGCCTCACTGCTGTCCATGCTATCTTCAAAGTTAGGATAGTCATATGTAACTACATTGCTTTCTTCTTGTCCTGTTTGCAGCTGTATCTCATTGGAATTAGGACTACTTGGTAAAATGCTTTCTGTTTCCGTTTCATTTTTTATATCGCCTACTTCACTGCTCTGAGAGTCTTCCTCGTGTATGCTTACTGTTATTTCGTTCTTTATCTGCAGTTCAGCTTCTTCATATTGGTTTTCAATATTTTCATTTTCATAAGGTTCAGTTTTCTCTGTGTTTCCTATGATATAATCTGGCTCAGTTTTGACATCTAAATTTTCTTCTATGTGTGGAGTGAATTCTTCCTTGATGGTAAAGTCGTGGGTCGAGTCTCCGATAGTTTCTTGTTTGGAAAAGTTTTTTGTATCCATTTTCAATGTTCTGAAATTTAAGAACCAGATTTTAACACTTTATAGATGGTTTTATGGAGTCATGGTACTAAGCTGAAGGTCATTGAACTGATTTTGAAAACAAAAACCCTTAGAATTCACTTATTGTATCATCATAATTATAGTATTTTGACTATGCAGCATTCTCTTTCACACACATACCAAGACTTTTTTTTTTACTTTAATTTCCTAAGCTGGTAGTTAGCGTTCAAAGTATAATTTTTTTAAGTGCGTGAATGAATTTTTTATGATGGAACAGCTGTTTTTTTTTTTGTGATTTCATGTTTTGGTCCTGGTCCAAGTTGTTCATAATAATTTTAAATATCTTTAATTGCGGTACATAGTCATGATATCAGTACAAACTACGAATGAAATGCTCACTCACTCACTGGACTCACTGGTGTGCTGCTCTTTAAATCAAAATCCTATCTCAGAACTTCCACTAATCTAATGTGTGAAGCTAAGACTGCATTCTCAAGTCTGTGGTCTACACTCTACGATGGAAGTTATAATGTTAAAGCCTGATGTGAGTCACATTTCATAATCTGGACATTTTTCAGGTGATAATACTGTAATTAGCATATAATTACATCTAATTGATCCTGGCGGTTAGCACTTTAGATATCCAGTATTGTGGTAAAAGCGTCTTAAATGTATTATTTATAAACACGGTGGGAACAATTACATCTTAATAAATAACATTTAGGATTCAGGAAACGTTAATTTAACTGTAATTCATTTCAACAATAAAATAAAACAAGCAAAATCCAAGGCGACTGGCGAGTGGCGACCACTACGAATTCCTGGATTTGTTTGGTAATGTGACAATGACATTAGAACTTTTAATGATTTTGACATTAATATCTAAATGGGTTTTTTATTCCTAGGATAATTTTTTCTTAGCCTTTGTTAATGTGTTGTTATTATTTATATAGTTTCGACTGCCTTAAACTTGAGCTAGTACCGAAAAATGTCTGCCTAACTGAAGGGGATTTTTTTCGGTACTAGCTCGAGCTTAAAGCAAATCCAAACATATAATTATGATCAAAGTTGGTACATTACACCTCCCATATTACGAAAATTAGACCTGGCCTGGCAACACTGGATGAATGTCAATGTCAATGTTTTTTTTTGGCGCCAACGTGGAAAAAAACATTTTGACTCGTTGGATTATTTTCCTAAACTTGTGTATTTTCGAGTGTTAATGTGTACTAAATTGTGAATTATTCTTCATTAAGTGCTCGTAAACGTGCTCGAGTGTGGGTAAGTGATATAACGAGGTGAAACGTGTCTTTTCGTGTTGTTTCCAAAACTCCATAGTAGCCTCTTGTAAAGTCTTCACCACTTTACAGGGGCATGAGTTTGACTTGACCATGACTTACTTAGCTTGACTCTGACTTGTTTGACGCTATTATGACTAAGTAAACTGTTTAAGATTACGACAATCAACAATAAAATAAATAAGCATATTGTAATAGATTGGTTACCATAGATACCTACGTTGTTGACAAAACGTGATGTAAAGTCAAAGAAAATAAAAGACTAGAATAATTATAATATGCTTGTTTAATTACAATATAATAGGTTATGGACCCTGAAACGTGAGTAAAATGAGTCATCACGTACATATTGAGCCGTTGAAGAGAGAAAATTATGACACATGGCGAATCCATGCAAAAGCTCTCTTATTGAAACTAGGACTATGGAAGTATGTATCGCAGGAAATAAAGAAGCCTACTCGTGATGGTGATGAACTAAATAAATTTTTAGAAAAAGATGGTTTGGCGCTAGCTGAATTATTGCTGATAATTTCACCGAGTGAACTGAAACAAGTGAAGAACTGTGGTACTAGCAAAGATGTCTGGAACACTCTTGAAAATATTTACTACAGTAAAGGTCCTGCACGGAAGGCAAGTCTTTTGAAAGAATTAATACTAAGAAAAATGAAGGATGGCGAGAACATAGTGGATCACTTAAACAAATTTATGGACATTGTCGATAAATTAGCAGATATGAACATAGAAATAAATAAGGATCTACTTAGCATTATGATGCTCTACAGCCTATCTCAAACTTTTGAAAATTTTCGGATTGCTATAGAATCCAGGGATACTCTACCAGATCCTGAAAACTTGAAAATAAAAATCATTGAAGAAGCTGAAGCAAGAAGAAATATAGCAAGTACCAGTGAACAGAATTCAGAACAAGAAGCGCTATACAGTAAACAGCGTGGAAGCAACAAGAAATATACTGTTGAATGTTTCAAATGTAAGAAAAAAGGACATAAAGCCAATGAATGCTGGTCAAAAGTGGATAAAAATAATAAAAATAATGCGAATCTCTGTTGTTCAGGCGAATCATGTCTAAATACGAATGACAATAAAGAAAAAATAAGCAAATGGTGTCTTGATAGTGGTTGTACGTCACACCTGACACATGAATTTGAAAAATTTCATAATATTGAAAAGGATGAAAGCAAATCTTTGAAGTTAGCTTCAAAGACTACTATATATATACGGAGAAGCTAGCTGGTTAGCTTCTGAAAACTGCACAGCACAAATTAAAGGCCGTGGTACAGTGAAACTAAATATTAAAGAAAGACCTGATCTACAATTGACTGAAGCATTGTATGTGCCATCACTGACTACAAACCTAATGTCAGTAGGAAAAATTACAGATAAAGGTGCAACAGTTTTATTTAAACAGAAAAATGCAACCGTAATGCGTAATGGTGAAATACTGTTGAGAGCAGAAAGAAACGAAGACGGTTTATATTATGTTAAAGAAAACATAAAAGAAAAAGCTAACTACTGTGAAACCAACAAAATGCAGCAATGGCATAGAAAACTTGCTCATCTTAATGAGGGGCAAATGCGTATAGCACTGGATAAGAAATATATGGAAGGTTTAGAATTTAACAAGAGTGACACAGTTAAAGACTGTGAAGTGTGTGCTAAAGGCAAGGCAACAAATTTGCCATATACACTTAAAAATGAACAACGGACAAGTGACAAATTACAAATTGTGCATACTGATGTATGTGGTCCGATGAGACAGCCATCTAAGGGGGGTTCAAAATATTTCATCACATTTACGGATGATTTTTCAAGGTATACAAGAGTATACACCATGAAAACTAAGGATGAAGCCCTTTCAAAATTTAAAGAATTTAAAAACGAGGCTGAGAGATTTACTAAACAAAAAATAGTTTGTTTGCAAAGTGACAATGGCACAGAATTTATAAATCAGGCTTTTGACAAGTACTTAAAAGATAATGGCATCAAACGAAGACTTTCCGCGCCTTACACGCCACAACAGAATGGGCTAGCCGAAAGAAAAAACCGAACACTACTTGATAAAGCCAGATGTATGCTTATTGACGCAAAAATGAAAGAAGCTTTTTGGGCTGAAGCCATCAATACAGCCAACTATTTGGCAAACCGCAGTCCCTGCAGTAGCATTGAAAATATGACGCCGTTTCAAAAATGGATTGATAGGATACCGTCAGTGAGACATTTTCACATTTTTGGAACGAAGGCGTTTGTACTTAAAAAAGGAAAAAAGAATGGAAAATTTGAAGCCAGAGCCACACCGGGTATATTTATCGGATATTCGGAGAATTATAAGGCATACCGCGTCTTCAATCCAAAAACAGATAAGATCATGATTAGCAGAGATGTCAAAATCATGGATAAAATTTATTACGAAAATGGGATAGAAGAGCCAAAACAAAATGAAGTTGGTAAAAATGAAATTGAAGTTGTACTTTTTCCGAAAGAAGAAAACGAAGATAATGATGAAGACTTCAATAGACGTGAAATAGATGAATCAGAACCGGAAGTAAACTTGGATATACATGAAATTGATGAAACGGAACTAGAACAAAACTTGGATGAAATATTTGTAGATGCAAATACAGATTCAGATGAAACAAATATTGAAATTGAATCGAATGAAAAGCGATGAAGACAACCACCAGCATGGCAAAAAGATTATGAAATGGATGCTGAACAGTCATTTCTCTGTGAATTAAATGAGAATAGTGATGAATGGGAAGATGCTATAATAAGCGAAATTGAATCTCATCTGAAAAACAATACATGGAAAGTTGTAAGCCGGAATGAAAATAAAAATCTAATTGACAGCAAAATGATTTTAAAATATAAATACAATGCACTTGGAGAAATAGATAGACGGAAGGCACGACTAGTAGCTCGGGGCTTTAACCAGAAAGAAGGCATTGACTATAATGAAACATTTGCGCCAGTAGTGAAAATGAGTACAATGAGATTACTTATTGCACATGCGATAGAAAATAACATGAAATTATCTCAACTAGATGTATGTACTGCATTTTTAAATGGGGATATAGAAGAAGACATTTACATGAAGAAGCCAAAAAATCTAGATAAATACTTAAGAATTATCATTTCACAAGCAAAAAATAAAGAATTAGTAAGAAAGGCTAAAGAAATGATACAAGATATAAATATATACAAAAATAATGGGATATGTCAACTAAATAAAGCCATTTATGGATTGAAACAGGCAGGACGACAATGGTTTCTAAAACTACATAAAAAATTGCTGGAGATTGGTTTTAAAAATGCTACAGCGGATCCTTGCTTGTATATTTTAGAAAAAAGAGGTGAAAAACTATTTGCCAATATTTATGTTGATGATTTGATTCTGGCATATAAATCGGAAAATCTGTTAAAGGAAGTGAAGACAAAATTGCAAGAAGCATTTGATTTAAGAGATATGGGTTCTTTGCATCACTGTCTTGGCATACGATTCTCCCATGTAGGGGGAGAAATGAAGTTGTCGCAAGAGACTTACGTTGACAATATAATACAAAAGTTTAACATGGAAGAATGTAAGCCTGTGTCTACACCCATGGAAACGGGTTTAAAGTTAGAGAAAAACGAAAAAAATGACAGTGAAAAAGACATCTACCCATACCAAAAACTTATAGGATCATTAATGTATCTAGCAGTGGCAACGAGACCAGATATATTGTTTGCTGTTAGCTACCTAAGCCAGTATAACAATTGCTATGATAAAAGTCACTGGTTAGCGGCGAAAAGAGTTATTCGATATCTGAAAGGGACAAAAAGTGTCTGCTTAAGATACAAGAAGACTGGAATGGCACTTGTCGGCATGGCTGATGCAGACTGGGCGGCATGCACTGTTGACCGTCGGTCATATACAGGTTATATTTTCAAATATGGCGGTGGTCTGATCAGTTTTGAGACAAAGAAACAAAGAGTTGTAGCTTTGTCGACGGCAGAAGCCGAATATATGTCAATGACAGAAGCAACGAAAGAAGCTTTGCATTTGAAGCAACTTCTGGCAGATATTGGAGTATTACAACAGACTGTCACAATATACAATGACAATTTGGCTGCACAGAAATTAGCAAACAATTTAATGACTGGAAAAAGATCAAAACACATCAGCATTAAGGAACATTTTATTAGAGACTGTGTCCAGAATAAATTGATAAATGTACGATATAAGGACACAGACAACATGGAAGCCGATCTTCTAACAAAAGCATTGCCACAGCCAAGGTTGTTAAAACTAATGAAAATGATCGGAGTCACTCAGACTACTCAGCAGAGCCCGTAGTCATCGTGAGGGGGAGTGTAATAGATTGGTTACCATAGATACCTACGTTGTTGACAAAACGTGATGTAAAGTCAAAGAAAATAAAAGACTAGAATAATTATAATATGCTTGTTTAATTACAATATAATACATATACACTCCTTATATGTATTAACAAATGTGTCTTCAAAAAATATTGCAATAAATGCATATTATGGTTTTGTTTATCCTCTTTTAAGCTATGGGGTAATATTCTGGGGTAATTCTACTGATGTCGAATCAACATTTCTATTACAAAAAAAATGTCTTCGAGCAATATTTAATATGAGTAGTTTTGATACTCTCCGTGATATTTTTAAGAAATACAAAATCCTGACACTCACTTGTTTATATATATATGAAATTTGTCGGTTCGTGAAGCATAATCGTAGTGATTTCTTTAATTCTTCCAGCCGAACTGACATTTTAAGATCTAAATACAAAAATAACATTTTCATTCCTCAAGCAAATAACGCCCTATATCACAAAAACTCATACTTTACTGCAATTAAAATTTTTAACAATTTACCTCATGATATAAAACTTTTAGAAAGTCCTATTTTTAACAGAAAATTAAAGAAATGGCTATTGTCTAAGGGATTCTATGACCTAAAGGAATATTTTAATGATGGTAATAAAGATTATTTATCATTTTATTAATTTATTATTATGCTTGTGTAAATATTCATGCTTTTGTTAATTATTCTTTAGTTACACTGATCTCGTTTAGTTTTATCTATGTACCTAATTTTAAGTTTGTATGAATGTAATAATAGGTTTAAAAAAAAATAATCTTGTGTATTAGAGTATGTATGTCAGACGTCAGTACCTAATTGATAATGCAATATTACTGTACTTATCTAGATGTATATAATACACTCAAATATTGCACGTCCGCGAGGATAAACTGTTGAGACTTCCTTAACTTACTCCACCATTGTACACAGTTTTATGCAATAAAATTTTACTTTACTTTACTTTACTAAAGGACATTGAATCCAAGGTCAAGAAAAATTTTACGAAAAAAAAAAGTCCTATGTCAGTGATGGAATGCATACGCATCGCATTTGAGTTTGACACATGCGGAGAAAATCCGAAATTCATGATCGTGTCTCAAGTTTTCCGCAATAAATAATTGAACGCATCTTTTTTATTCAGGTACAAATCCAGACAAAATCATAATTTGATCTTAACTTTTTGGACGTTTAATTATATTTCCATTCCATTGTAAATAAAAATGACTTTTCGGCTTTATTACGCCAGCAGGACCAGTTCTCTGGAGCTCAGTGAAAATGGTTGAGCCCGTGGATTCGAAGAATCTCGTTAAACATATTGCTAACGGCCGGCTCAGTGAATTATGTTTGCTGTGCTTGATTCCACTGGAAAACAATTCTTCTGAAAACATATTTACGGTGATATGCAAAGAAGAAGCGGAATACTGCGTTGCTGATGCTTTGGAGACTGTGTGCCAATTTGAGGTAAGAGCAGCTTTAGTTCCAGGTGCAAATTAAGTAAGACCAACCGATAGTTATCCTCACAATAGGGTATTTGACTGATTTTACGAAACCATCTTAAATTGTTTATTATATCAAAATAAAGCAATCTTGTGATTAATCTTCATAATTTTCAGTATTTGTGTTTTATATGGCAGATCTAAATTCAAATTATTGAACTACCGCGTAAACGCTTCCTTTGAATTTTATGGGGCCACGTTACATTAGTGACGTCACACATAAGCAAAACAGTTCTCGCCATACAAATGTTGCCTCTATTTACTTTTGTGTGACGTCATAAGGACATTCGACTTCCATGGAGTGTTTGTAGTCATGTCAAAAAATCAATGTTTTTTTTTTTTTTTTTTTTTTTATTGTTATCTTATTTTTTAGTAATTCAATGATTGAAAAAATTCTTCTAGGATTATATTTTTGATACAGTCAAATACCCTCCCAATTTGCAAACAGTGCATATACGCTTTAGAGCATATCCCCTTGTAACTAAAGGTTGCTAGGAGCAAAGTATATAGCGTGCTCTAGACCCGTTATGCAACCAATATGGATCAAATTGGGCACATCGCATAAGAGATCTAGAGCGTATCCAATTGTAACTATAAGTGCTAAAAGCAAATCTAATAGCACCTTTTTGGCACCTTTGCGTGAGAGATTCCCATTCACTTCATTCATTCTATTATTGATTTAAATCTTGTGCTAAAAAGATATCATGTACATTTTTATTTTGTTTTGGTAAATAATTAATGTTTATGGCATATGTCAAAGAAATTTACAGTTAATATAATGTTCATTAATAAAAAAAACATCATCTTTGCACAATATTGCTAGGTGTTTGAATAACTGATACAGGTGGGGTACTTATTCGAGACGAGGGCAATGAATGAGTCCTTGACATCTCCATGAGGTCTGAAATGACGTCCCGAGGTGGGGTACTTCCCAGGTGTAATCCAAGTGTACCCAGGACGTGGTCCTTAACTGTTGACATTTTGGAAACATTCAGAGTCACACAACGGGCAATGCAGAGAGCCATGCTCGGAGTTTTTTTGCGCGATAAAATCCAGAACATGGATATTCACCAGAGAGTCACCGACATAGTTATGAAAATTTGCAAATTAAAGTGGCAATGGGTAGGCCACATTGCTTGAAGAACCGATAACCGATGGTGACGAAAGGTTCTTGAGTGGAAACCGGGAACCGAAGACACAGCATAGGTAGGCCTGACACTAGATAGACCGCCGATGTGAGAGACGCGGGTTCAGTGTGGAGGTTAAAGGAGGAGGCCTATGTTCAGCAGTGGACATCTTCTGGCTGATGATGATGAGATCTCTCTGATCAATGTCTTTTTTTTTTATATGTTGAAAACATTTTTATTTTATCAGTTGTAAGCCAGTATTTTCTTTCAGTTTCATAGATCTGAGAATTACAACGTTTGCATAGATTGCTTCAAATCTGCCTCGGAAGCGTACAAGTTCCACCTCCAAGCCAAGCGAAGCATGGAACTCATAACGTACTTCACTCAAGAACTGTTAAACAATGTAAACAATATTGAAATTACCAGTGAAGACATGGAAAAGTTACTTTTCGTGCCATTATCTGAATATACTCCTATGACTAGCTTATTCGAGTTTAATTTGGATGGTGTTGGTAGAACGACTGACAGGGATGATTTTGATGGCATAATAGCTGACAATAATGAAATGGAAGATGTCATAGGTGATATAAATGAAGAAAAAGGCAGCAGTATAGCTGACGGTGTTGAACATAACATTTTGCGCAGCGCTGACAGTATAGCTGATGATAATTCGAACAGCATTTTCAGAACAGCTGACAGTAATGATGATTTTGATGAAACAGAAACTGACATCAAGAATACAGAAGAAAATATCATCCTAGTCGTAGAGAAAGAAACGCCATCGCTGAATGATAATGATTGCACCTTTTCAATGCATTCTTCTGATGATGAGGAATTGGTGATGATTGTGAATGAGAAGAAGGTTCGGAAGAAACGGGATCCGATGGTCTACATGACATGTAGTCAGTGCCCTATTAAATACAGATTCGTATCAAAGTTGAAAGATCATATGAAAACGGTGCATAATATTGATCTTTACTATTGCAAGGTTTGTACGAGTTTCAATTATTATACGTAAATTTTTATAAATAACAAAAATTTACTTTATAATTAGTGTGAAACTTTAATTGAAATTCAATTAATGAGATTCATCCCCTAATTATGGTTCTAGCTGAGAAGTTACTTGCAGGTTACAAGAATTATAGATGGCGACACCAACGCGCTATACAGATCAAGAATTTGGAAGCCGACAGAGAAAGATGGCTGTAGCTTAGCGGTTAGGGCTCTCACATTGGCGGATCCAGAAGGGGCCATGCCCCCCCCCCCAAAATACCTAGCAATTCCATACATTCGACTAAATTTTTCGATTTGATTCCTTCGATCTTTGTCAGAATGGCCCCCCTTAAAATGAAATCCAGAATGGCCTCCCCCCCAAAATAAAATCCTGGATCCGCCCCTGGGCTCTCAAAGCGTAAACCTGGATGGCGCAGTCTCGCATCCTGCTTGTTTGTCACTAGATCATAATTCGTTTTAAGTTCTCTTACAACTGGCACAAACTATTAGAGCATGAGAAGTGAAAAATGTATCATTTTAGGTTTGCAAGATAATTACCGAATACAAGAAAGAGTACGAAGAGCATTTAAAATCACACGCGGGCAAACATCAATGTACGATCTGCAACATAGTGTACAAGAAGGCAGATACATTAGTAGCACATATGAAGTTACACGAGAAGGGGAAAGAATTTGAACAGGTATTGGTAAATTCCATGGTACAATAATATACTCCGCCAGGTAGCGCTCCGAGAAAATTAAAAGTAAATTCCTTATTTCTGTTCCCATGTGAATCGTCACATTCATAACGAAAGCAACTCTCAGTTTTGCGCAACTTCAATACAAATTCTCGAATGTATGAAACGGGTGCAAAATCAAATTTCTATGTTTCTTACACTACTCTAACGTCATTATTATTTATGGGATATTTACCGTGGTAAGGTTTTGGAATGACCACAGCCCTACCACAATCCCATAAATAATCATATAACTTTAGTGAACAACCGTGATAGTTTAAAACAGTGTTTTATTTTTATTTGTGTTTAATTTGATAATTTATTGGTGTTACACAGAGTACAAATAAATGAATTAATTCAGGTTAAATTTTCTGATCCATCAGTTAGAAAACGCTAATATCTGCGAGCAATGCGGCGTGATCCTCGAAGACGAGGCGAGTCTAGAAGAACACGTGAACAACAAACATGTGAAGCGATATACATGCTACTACTGCGGACGCATGTACCGCGGCGAGGGGAGCTTTGAAGGACATATACGGAAGCACGAAGAGTATTGGAACAAGAAACAAGGGTAAGAAACACGGGAGAAGGGATTTATTGAAACAAACGTAGGTGGGGGAAATTTATTGAACTAGAAACGTGGTTGTGAAAGATTTATTGCGATGGAAACATGCGTGAGGGATATTCCATAAGCTATAAAAGTGGGTGGAAGAGATTTATTGAACTAGAAACATTGTTGAGAGAGATTTATTACCAGGAAACATGCATGTGAGATATTCATTCAGCTACAAACGTAGGTGGAAGAGATTTATTGACCTAGAAACATTGTTGAGAAAGATTTATTGCACTGGAAACATGAGTAATGGAAATTTATTGCACTGGAAACATGGGCGAGGGTAATTTATTGCACAGGAAACATGGATGAGGGAGATTTATTGAAATATAAACATGTGCAGGGGAGATTTATTAGATTAGAAATTTGGTTAAGAAAGATTTAATTTGTGCTGGAAACATGAGCGAAGAAGATTTATTTAAACTTGACATGTTTGAAACATATATAACTTACCATATTACAGATCAAAACCTGATCAATCGAGCAGCAATCAAGCCGAGAAGCAAGTGAACAAGCTCGATAAAAGCAAGCGCTCCGTTTGTCAGACCTGTGGTAAAGACTTTGTGGACGAACGGTCGCTGCTCTGGCATCAGAGACTGCACAGCAACGATCGACCTTATACTTGCGAGGTATGTAACATGCGTGGAATGGAGACCACGGACCGGTAAGCGCAGCGTAAGACGCCCACCCACAAGATGGATAGACGACCTAAAAGAGACTGCAGGGAAACACTGGATGCAGGCCGCTTCCAACCGGCCCTTTTGGAGATCGATGGGGGAGGCCTAGGTCCAGCAGTGGACGTCCTATGGCTGAAATGATGATGATGATGATTTAACACACTGGTTGCCGGTGTATGGTTGCTTGCATCAGATGAGAGATTTTTAATGGGCTTCCATTCCTATTTTTATCACAGAAAAGAGAAGTAAATAGAACGGAAATGAGAAGGAAAATCTGTTGCCAGGCATTATGACAAAACCGTGATTGAACATTCTTATTTATGTCAACGCGTCGAACTCCGCATCCAAAGAATTGGGACCTTACCTTTTTGGGTTAGGTCTCAAAGTTCTTTGTCCGCATCACAGTTGCTAACTGATTTCGAATGACTGACGTTTCGTTTATATGGGTGCAACTGGCTACAACAAATTTCTTACAAAAATGCCTTGATAGCCGTTCTAATTTAAACAATAATTTTTTTCTTTTCTGTTATTTTTAATGTGTTATAAAAAAGGCGACCATAAATAGAGCCCATCACCAAAACAAAATTAAAATGTTTTCAAAATTGAAGTCCTGAAGTTGTTGACTATAACGATATGTCTTCTGTGCTGTCAGTCTTTCCTCTTAGTCTATCTTCCTTGTCATAACTAAGTTTGGTGTAATCATTGACCACAACGCATCTTACAACTACAAGTGCTTTAGGCACTAATACAAATAATATGAATGGAAGAAAGGATAACCATATTTAAGGGGATGAAATGCAGAAAATTTAAAAAAACCGGTCGCCCCAGTAATCTTCATTATCATCAAGGCCAGGCAGGGTGGGGCAAGCACGCCACCCTGCCCCAACGTGCCTACGCCCATGTTTAGATAGCCCGTTGGTCCAGTTGGTAGTAAACCTGCCTTCTGCGCTTGGGGGTCGTGAGTTCGATTCCCGCCTAGGACAAACATTTGTGTGATGAACATTTGTGTTTGTTCTATATCTGGGTGTCAATGGCATCGATTCTTATGTACTCTAAACTAAATTTGACAGCTCTAAAATTGTTGCCATCCTTCTCTCACATATTAAAATTAAAAGAGAGGCAGATAATTTTAGTCCTGTCAGACTGGTTTAGTTTAGTGAGTGGTATGAGAGAATCGACGCCATTATCTATTTAAAAATATATTTGTATTTATGTATATCAGTCTCTGGCAGCCATATCACAAGCTTTGCTTAGTTTGGGGTCAGATGACCGTGTGTGCAAAAATGTCCTGAATATTAATTTATGTTCCCGATTGTTATA
This sequence comes from Agriopis aurantiaria, assembly GCA_914767915.1. Classification (NCBI taxonomy): domain Eukaryota; kingdom Metazoa; phylum Arthropoda; class Insecta; order Lepidoptera; family Geometridae; genus Agriopis; species Agriopis aurantiaria. The sequence continues at coordinate 6,936,965 of OU612006.1, forward strand.
CGGTATAGATGTTTCACTTATCATTATTTGTGTACACAGGTATGCGGTCGCGGGTTTGTGAGCAAGAATCGTCGCAACCAGCATTCCATGTGCGCCCACACGCCTCCGCAGCGGCGCTGTCCGCTCTGCCCCGCGCTCTTCCACTTGCGCTCCATGGTCAACACGCATGTTAAGAAGGTATCATCATCATTTCAGCCGTAGGACGTCCACTGTTGGACATAGGCCCCCCATCGATCTCCAAAAGGGCCGGTTGGAAGCGGCCTGCATCCAGCGTTTCCCTGCGGTCTGTTAAAAAGGTATCATCATCATAATCAGGTTTTAATAGTCCACTGCTGGACTTTAGTCTACCCCCGAAAGGGTGATTGGGCCATATCCACCACGATGGCCCAGTTGCGGGTTTGTGGATTCACATACGCCATTGAATTCCTTCTCCGTACGTATGCAGGTTTCCTCACGATGTTTTCCTTCACCGAAAAGCCAGTGGTATGAAAATCAGTACATATCTATCTATCTATATAAATCCGTATATACTAGGATTATGTTGCAGGTGCATCTAAAAACGCACAAGCGCCGCAACCGCTCCTCGAAACATCAGAACGTGTTCTGGCGGACTCAGGCGGTGCCCATACAAGAGCTCAGCATCGACGTGCAGAATGACGTGCTCGAGCTAAAAGCCGCGCAGGGGGACAAGGTTAGTGTTGGCAAGGAAGATAGACCAAGAGGAAACAATAGCGGAACATTAGAGCGTAGCTCGGAAATTTGCCTATAAACGGTATAAACTTAGATGGCGCCGTTCTTTGAGCGTGTTATAGGTTGTCTCGAACTTCCGTAAGCGCTGCAGTCAGATAGCGTACGAAAGGGTTCTACAAATTACCGTAGCGCTAGTATCGCAGTCAAGTTTCGCAACATTTAGACAAACTAAAACTAGAATGACCATAAAAAAGGGCCTTAAGACGAAATATGCTTCAAAATTGACGATTCGTCCTCACGAATATTCAAAAGTAGTAATTGATTAATTGACATTATTTCTGTATGTGTAATAAATGTTCTTGAAATATTTTATTCGAATGTGCGCACCGTTACAAGATTAAAGAAATTTGGCTCGATAGAAAAAAATCGTTAACTTTCCTAAAGAACACCCGTTTCTACGTTCCCTTCGATGGATGGAATCAACTTCAATCAATTCCTATAGAAAATATTTTTATTAAAATAAATGTGTCATCCTAACAATCATTCAAATACTTTAGTGGTCGCAGTTTTTTGTAAAAGCGTAAGATTATTTGTAGAAAATGAATAAAAAATAATTATTGAAAATATTTGAAAGCGCGCGCGCCGAGTATACAAGCATTACCGTCAAGCAAGTGTACCGTCTCTACCATTTCGCCTTAAGTAAATTATTTACAACACATTTGCTCAAAAAGTGCACTTACGAAGCCAGTATACATCGTTCGAAAGTTAAACATTACGGATCATACAACGGAGCGTGCGGTAATGAATTTTACCGCACGCTCCGTTGTATAGCACCGTGCGTGTACTTTACGGTATTTTTTTAATTTCCATTTTTTGTTTTTTTCTCGCAAATGTGTTGTATAACGTTGTATGGCACACGTGCGGATTGGTTATTACAAACTCGTGACTATGGTAAGCCCGAGACGAATCTACTCGTTTGTAATAACCAACTTACCGCACTTGTATCATAAATAACTATTTTGAGATGTGATAATGTTTTTACTTTGTTTCAGGAACCTGACAAGAGTTCTTCTGTGTTTGTTCGATTCACAGATAATATTTAGACCTTTTATGTGCTGAGATTGATCCATGGCGATTTTAAAAGTAAAATTACAAATAAACTAACAATTTAAATCATGTCAACAACATATGTAGGTACTAAAGAATTTTGTTCTAAAAGACGTTTTAAATTAACAATTATTAGTCCTTTTCATGAAAGAAGTCCCACGGCAAACAGCGGAACTAAATTTCCATGTTGTAGTTGTCAGGTGTTGTCACTGTGTTTGGACGCTAGTGAGATTTTTATTAATTTTCCATCGTTAAAGAGTCGTGTACGATGCCAAAAGTTGTTAAAGTTCTACTCGAGAAATGATACTGATAGTGATTGATACGCGATGACAGCGCCGCGTCTGGGGGACTTCTAACATGAAAAGCACTCTATAATGTATTTTTGAGTGCCTTGGAAGTTTGAAATAAAAGTTTATTAAAAATACGTACCTTGTTTTAGTCGTTTTGAATTAGGGTCATTCAATTTTGAGAGGGGATGCAGATTTATAGCAATAATAAATCAATAATCCGGCCATGTGCGAGTCGGACTCGCGCATTGAGGGTCCCGTACCACCACAAAATAAAAGTAAAGACATTACGTCCAGGCGGTCACCCATCCAAATACCGACCGCGCCGTTGCTTAACTTGGCAGTGAACGGAAATTTGTCACCGACTCGCACTTGGCCATTATTTCTTAGTTATTTTTAACAGTTTCTTAATTAATCCATATTACATAATATTCTGTGGTTTTTTTCAACTGGGTATCTATTACAGTTCGAAAGATACAGCCGTTAAAAGGTAGGACGGACAGACAGACAGCAGTGTTGACTTAGTAATAGTCCCGTTTTTACCCTTTGGGTACGGAACTCTAAAAAATATGACCCAAACAATCAGAATCAGTGACCCACGTCTTTGTCCATTTACAGATTTACAGAACATGGATAACAAGATTTTTCTGTTTTTTTTTTAAATATTCATAATTCATGATTAATCGTGATAGTTTAAAACTGATTATATATTTTTCGTATTATGTAAGCATCGAGATACAATTCCTATAGAGTCACAATCTCTCAGTGAAAACAGTCAAAAAACGTCCGAGCGTCATTGTACATACATTGAATCAATTATATACTTCACAATGCCACATTTACTCCAATTATGTATGTATATTAGTCTCTGGCAGCCATATCACAAGCTTTGCTTAGTTTGGGGTCAGATGACCGTGTGTGAAAAATGTCCCGAATATTTATTTTATTTATTTAATTTAAACGGTATTTCGCTTACATAGTGTTCAACGTTAGTTGTCCGCTATGTCATCGCGCGGCGTTGTAGTCGGATCGCGGTTACCTTGTAACTAACCAAAAAGTCTGCGCAATTCGTAGCGTGCGCCGAGTTTTGGTTTGGATTTTTTTGGCATGATTGTGACTATATGTATTGTATCTCGACGTATGTGAGGCCTAAATTATTATATCTTCGATTGTCCGTCGTATATCCGAACATCCTGTATAGGACACACAACACAGATAATGACGTCGATTCTGATGTACCATTCTCTAAACTAAATTTGACGGCTCTAAAATGGTTGCCACCTTTTTCTGACATTCCGAAATGAAAAGAGACGCTGATAATGTTAGTCCTATCACATTAGTTTAGTTTAGAGAATGGTACAACAGAATTGAAACCAATATTTGAAGAAATAAAACAACAATAATACGTCTCTTTAATTTTTTATTTCATATTTTTTTGTCATTTTTATTATTTTTTTGACGATATATATATTTTCATATATAATCATTATAATTGGCTATATACAATTAGAAGGTCCTTAATAAATTCTACAAGAGTCTTATCACCTAGGTGGAATAACAGTTTCTTTACAAACTAGAAATCGTGGAGGCGCGCCAAGCTCAATTGGCTTACGCATGTGGGCAAAGTAAACACAATAACGCTAAATTACCCTGAATTTGTATTAAAAAGCAGAAGAAATGTAATTGCAAATTTTTAATAAGAATATTTTGCAATTATTTTCTTTACTGGTTGCAAAATCCCACAAGAGAGGATAGTGAAATAAACATGTTTAAATTGTTCACACTGCGAAATGTTTATGGCAGTGGCCGTTGCGGCAATAATCGCTGTTGACTACGTTTATACAATGAAATTAATGCAATTTATAGTTTTTAATTTATAAAAATGGATTAAGAAAAACTCGTGAAGCTATTTTTGACTTTATTTTGTGATTTCTTCTACTTTGTACTATCCGTCCGTTTGCAAGGTGACTCGAGACTTGTACATAATTACATAAGTAAGCAATACACTGACCCTAAATAAGGTTTCCCTGTAGCATTCCAATACGTGACGATAGGACCATTAAGGGCCGGCTCACAGACGGCGAGACGCGGGACGGCGCGGCACGCTTCGACATGCCTAAGAATGCCGATGGATGCCCAAGGATCCTGTGGCATCCCCGCACACAGACGGCGAGGCACGGGACGGCATGGCACGCTCCGGCATGCCGAAGAATAGGCATGTATCCTAATGTTTAATTTATTATAAATAACCGGCTTAGCGATGAATATAACTAAACATTACACATACTGAAAAAATAAATTAAATTGGCTGATAAATCTGAGATATGAGTGTTTAAGGTTTTAGGTGGGGATAGAGAGGGGGTGCTCTATCCCTTTCCCGCAAAGCGTGTTAGTATAGCATTTGTATGGCATGCCTGAGGCGTGACGTCACGGCTCAGTATAGTACTGTCTAGCATGAAATTAAAATTCTTATATCTCATTTATTTTTGAACTAATTTTTATTTTGTTTTCTTTGATGCTTTGATTTGCTCTATTTAAGATCAGTTTTTTTATGAGGTAATAAAAATATATTAGTCATCATGCCTATTCCGAAGTTTCCTGTGGCACCCTACATGACGAAAACTAGATTGAACATTGTTTCAATTACTTAGCACTCACATTCCTTTAACAACATGAAGTTGCATATGCGTCTCACGTGCATCACATGGAATGTCGCGACGTGCTTAAGCATCCCTACGCATTCGTGTTGAAATAGGGGAATGTCAATGCTTAATTCATTGAAACAAGGTTGAAAATAATAATTTGCCGTGCTGTACCGTGACTCACCGTCTGTGGGCGCCGGCACTAAGACCACCAAAAAGAAGGATCTCACAGCAGCAGCAGCAGCACGGCGGGTATTCATGAAAAGTTTAAGGCGGCTTAATCAGTGCTTTATTTTCAAACAGAACATGATAAACGTATTTTAAAATAATTAAGTGGCACTTTGCAATATTTATGTTAGATTATCTCCATAACGTAACACTTTAGGACATTGTGTTTTCTGTCATTTTTTGTTTATGTTCCCAATCAAAATATATATGTATCATTGTGCGACATGATTTTGTTAAAAAACAAAATGGCGGATCTGGACTATGTCAAAAAAAAAAACCACTTTTTGAAATTATGCTTTGCCACCTCGCTAGCCGCTCGTCTCTCCTTTATAGTAGATGCCAGCCCTTATTGGCTCCCAACACCCTAATCTCTTTACGGTTTAGAGAACAACCGATTGGGGAGTTCCTTGTGGTCACACCGGTGTGACTGCAGGGAAGTTATTTCCTTGTTTCACTACAAACAAATCAGAGGGACCAAAGAAGCCCTCGGCGATCTAACGTGTCAATATCAACATCCATTTAATCTAAAGTGAGAGATTATCCTACTAATGTAATCCGCGGGGTGTGTCATTTACGTCGTCTATGAAGCGACTTTCTAATAAGTGTCGTAAAGTCCCTTGCAAACGTCGGCCGGAGGTTACCTATATCGTGACCCAAACTATCCACTACAAGCGGAGTGGGCTGTCTAATAAATCTTTAGACCTAACAATTCAGTAGAAATTCATTGACTATAATTATCTTCTCAGAGCTGTGGCTCTATAACCTTTTACGACCACCTAATTTGTCACACTGGTGTGACAATGCGGAAATAATTCCCTCGTAGTCACACCAGTGTTAAATCAGTGTGACCACTGGGAGCTCGTAGTCACCGTGGTGCCTAAAATCGACGCCCGTGACGCGTTCTGTCGTTATGTTCAGAGCGGCCACAGAGTTTCAAACTAGTTTTTACCCGATTGCCCCTGGAGGAAAGTAACGTTATTTCAATTATCAAAGACCAAAGGAAATCCGCTCCGCTCGCAGTGTAATGCCGGGTTTAGACTTACGTGCGTGAGAGCCGTGTCGTCCCGAGGACCTGCAAAAAAACACCCGATCGCTTACAATCTAACGGACCTTCGTGTAAATCGCTACGACAGCTCGCTTGGCGTCATGTCAGACTACCGCTACTTCTTGATGAACCGCTATTATAACGTGTTGGGTTCACATTCATGAAAATTAGTCTTGCATAAATAAGAACATGAGTTGCAAGGAAAACGGTTTTCTAGCCTATAAACTAGTATGAAAAAAGGAAATAAATTTCTTTATCGTCATGTGGCACTAACTCGTAAGTGTTTTCCATCTGTTTGTAATTTTTATTTCTGTACACTTAGTACAAGTTTTGATAGTATTAGAAAACTTTTCGTTTACGTATTGTTCCGTACATTGTAGTAAAACGCCTCCAGCGGAAACGCGGAGGAACTAAAATCGGTAGTAATCGGCGGTATAGATCACTCACTCACGCACACGCACGCGGCTCTAATACGAAAAAAGTTTTCGAATACCTTTCAGCCCAGCAATGTATGGAATAAAACGTAAACGGAAAAAGTTTTCGAATACTATCAAAACTTGTACTAAGGGTGTACACAATAAATAATTTTCATCTATGTACTAGGTACTACACGAACTTTGTGACGTGTGGTTTTTTTTTCCTAACCGTCACACCAATGTGACAGAGCAGTGTAAAGGTTAGTCGCAGATAAAAAAGAGCAAACAAACATGGCGGTCTTCGCGGTGTGTGGCATGGCGGTTTTATCTCATCCTAAAACGAAAGATATAAAGGACATGGCGTAAGCGTACAGCCATAGTCACATCAAAGAAATTAAATAAGTACAATATGGCCGCCTAAACGAAAAATCTACATTAAACACAGACCTATTTAGATGGTTATGCTACAAAGATAGGTCACAATTTACAATCACTCCGGCTATTACAGCCCAATATTACAGCAGTGCACCACTTCTGATGTTATAAACACGACCACGGCAAATCACTTTCTTTCAATCAATCAGTCAATCACTTTTAAACAAATGAAAACTAAACCGGACTAAAATAAAAAATGATGGATGACAGCTGTCACCTCTAGTTACTCGGTGGAAAATAAAAGGAATTTGGTGTATTGATTAATTTCAGTACACATCCAGGATAATAGGAAGCTATAGCATTTGGCGACGAAGATGTGACCAAATGTAATAGTTTCCTATTGAATATTTATTCACATAATATAGTATTTTTTCTTCCGGCAACAACCCTATATTCGTTATTTTGAAATGTTTGTCCACCGATCTGGCAACATTGGTACATTAGCTGTCAAACGAGTTTTTGGCGCCAACGCGGAAAAAACATGTCGGCTCGTTGGATTATTTTCCTAAACTTGTGTATTTTCGAGTGTTAATGTGTACTAAATGGTGAATTATTATTCATTAAGTGCTCGTAAACGTGCTCGAGTGTGGGCAAGTGATATAACGAGGTGAAACGTGTCTTTTCGTGTTGTTTCCAAAACTCCATAGGAGCCTCTTGTAAAGTCTCCACCGCTTTACAGGGGCATGAGTTCGACTTGACCGTGACTTACTTAGCTTGACTCTGACTGTGACTATGACTTGTTTGACGCTATTATGACAAAGTAAACTGTTTAATATTACGAGTAAAGGACATTGAATCCACGCTCATGAAGATTTTAACAAAAAAAAAAAAAAAAAAAAAGCTGTCAAACGTGAAAGACGCCATTTTGTTCAATCGACGTGACGTACCCACGCGACTTTGTTTCCTATCCACTGCCAGGGCAAATCCTTGGTTCATATTTACTTTCAAACCATTATCGGTAACTGCCATGACGTTAAGTGAGCTGTTTTTTTTTTAAACTTTTTTCATTAATATTGAAATGCCTCAACTATACACTAATAATTAACTTACTCAGCCAAGTCGAAATACAGTTGCCTCGGCGCCACATCAAATCTAAAGAGATAAACAATGTAAATAAAAAAAATATACTTTTATATAAAACCCCTAAATTCAATTTGAGTGAACATTGTATTGTAGTGTTATTTGAGATTGTTTACTTTTGGGGGCAATTTCAATTAATTTTTGTTTTACCCTTTTTTTATGCCATAGGTGGCAAACAAGCAGACGGGCTGCCTGATGGTAAGTAGTCACCGTCGCATATGGATACTTGTAACACCAGAGGCGTCACAAATACGTTGCAGACTCTTAAGGACTCTTAACTCGCCTTTTGAAGAACCCCATGTTGTAGCTTCTCGGAAACAACGCAGAAGGTATTTAGCTTCAATCAGTGAGAACGATTATTCTTGAAGAAAAATCAGCTACTCCATAGAAAATTGTCATTCCAAATTGTACGGAATAAACACATAGAATATAAACTATAGAACTACATGATCTAATTCCCTCCTGCCAATTTTTCTATTGGACTGCCAGCGGGCACGAAAAATCTACACCACTTTATAGTTAATATTCCTAATACCCGTACGAATAGCTTTGATTCCACTTTTACTGTGCGACCGTGTGTCTGTGTGACTGTGAGTCTGTGGAATACGCTACCTGAATGGGTGTCCTCCGATAGTTACAACCTGGGCGTCTCCAAATCACGAGTAAATAGATTTCTTCTAGGCAAGTGTGCTCCATCATAGGCCGCATCATCACTTAAAATCAGAAGATTTGGCGGTCAAATGCAAGCCAATACAATATAAAAAAATGGGTTACTTTCTACACTGCACAAAGTCGTTCTGTAGGAGTAGGTGAAATAGCAGGGCACTGCTAGTGATATTTCCAATTTGCAAAGAAAGCAATCTCAAACTTACCATACTTACCTCAAGATGTGAACCCTACGCGCTTGCGGACAGCCGAAATACGCGCAATACATCGGAAAACAACAGAAATACCACTAACACTGAGTACATAGAACATGTGAAATACAAAAAATAAACATTTCGCGTCCAATCACATCGCTTACATCTAGTGAGTGTCTGTATCACATCCAGGGTCCATATTTGAAGATGACTTGTCCATTATTTAAATTTCTCATCTGAGAAGTCATCTACGTTTTTTTTTTCTTTTGTTTTTTTTTTTGTTTTTTTTTTTTTCTTGATACAATTGGTTCATTTATCATATTAATAGCTTTCTTGGCATATTGATGTTTTTATATCATTGTCATACGGTATTTTCCTTGAACGAGGACTTTTTGATCTCGATTCCTCAAAAATTATAGTGTTATTGGCTCGTCTACCAATATATTGTCATGAATTAGTGTTTGAACATGTCTCATTCTTGATGCATCGGATTCTGAATGTCCTCAATTTCACATATATACTCAATCGGAAACATCACAATAACTTGTTCATATGGCAATCTAAATCTACCGTCACATCAAATTTCCATATAAGAATCGAAAAATAACAATCGACTGGTGAGTCGTTTTCTTTCCATAACTAGCTTGACACAACCACGTCAAAATTGCAACTTAAAACCAATAAACTCCGAAAACGGTCATCACTGTCAAAACACGTACATTGTTTAGTAAAGAAAAACCGTGAAAATTCAACCTTAAGCGGTAAGTAATTTCCTTGTTTTCCCCACACAAATAAGTTGAACAATTACTCGGAAGGAGGAAAATTTCTCTTCAAGCGGGGCCGTATCACCTCTGTATAGAACAATCACTGTGGCAAGTGTCCGTTTCACTAAGTATAGTTTGAAAAGTGTCCGTTTCACTAATTCACTCACAAGCACAGCGATCTAGACTCGCCTGAGCTTGTTCGGTTTGATAGAAGCGCCACCGAATATGAACCGGTTGCGCCACTCCTCGTAGTGCTACGTGCAAGCGATGGTGCTCGACGTGGACGCGTGGTCGGCCTTTTCGGCGGGAGCCTTGTCTGCCAGAGGCGTGCTGTGGGGTGTTGACCCGTTTTGAATGGAAACCTCGTATACATTCGACGAGTTTGAATCTTCATTGTAAGACAGGCAACTTACTTCTTCCGTCTGAAATTAGAAAGTAAAATATAGGGTGCCTATATTTAAAGATAATTAAAAATTGAATTGCAAAGCGTGAGGTCGCAGGTTCAAATCTAGGCCCGTGAGCTCCAATGAGCTCTTTGGAGTTTATGTACGGATTTTCATACCACTGGCTTTTCGGTGAAGGAAAACATCGTGAGGAAACCTGCATACGTACGGAGAAGGAATTCAATGGCGTATGTGAATCCACAAACCCGCAACTGGGCCCAGCGTGGTGAATAATCGCCCTTTCGGTGGTAGGCTTAAGTCAAGCAGTGGGGACACCCTTTCGTTTTTACTTTTTGACTTTTTTATTATTTGTTAGTTAATCCGCTGTAACATTACATATTGTGAAAATTTCAACTGGCATCTACTACGATTCGAGCTGTTTAAAGGTAGGACGGACGGGCGGACAGACAGCGTATGCTTAGTAAGAGGGTCCCGTTTTAACTCTTTGGGTATGGAACCCTATAAATTAAATAAAAAATGAATTTAGAACCTCTCCTTTTTCTGATGTCGGTTAAAAAAATAAAAATATAACATTTTCATACTTCTAGTGCACTCACGCTGCTCTCTGAAAGTCGTTTGTTTTTCTTAACAGTAGTGGCGGGGGGCGCGTCGTGCTTGCGTTTGTTCACAGATATGGTGCGCTCGCGCTTCAGGAGGGAGGGAGACAGGTACTGATGCAGTTGTTTGCGTCTCACGTGCCGCGCCTGTGGACAATATACATGAATTAATAACAAAAATATTTAAAATTAATGGAAAACGGGCCTGTGATTGGCCTAATCCCAGTATATATATTTTTTACATCGAACTAGCTGCGCCCCGCGGTTTCGCGGAGGTTATATACCTCCTTGAAGCAACCTCCTTTGACATAGATGACAATTTTTTTTTCTACGTGTTATATGTCAATGTATGGACTTACATTCTTCGCGTTCCATATAAAATGTATGGGAAAATGAATTCACTTCATCATTTCTTTTGTCACGACAGTGTGGTTTGCAGAAATAATTTTTTTGATACTAACCTCTATAGTCATAGCCTCTCGTAGCATATTAGTGTTCTTAGCCTGGTAGTGGACTGACTCCGTGAATGAAGAGATGTCATACGTTAGGTCTACATTGACGATAGTTTTCTCGAAGACCAGGCCGATGAACCACATGGAACAGTGGTTCGGGACTAATGCGCCCTGGGTAAGAAACATATGATTAGGCGTTTAAGCAAACCAAATACATAAGGGGCTCGTATTCATCTAATTTACCAGCCAAAAGCAAATCTGTAACACTATTTTCTCACTAGTGATACTGATTAAAGTATATTTAGTTGTTTTGGATGGTGTTCATTTGTAAAACCTGTACCGTAACATACTTTGTGAGTTAAATAATTGAGGCCATGGTCCACTGGGTTATGCGGAGAGGGTGTACTAAGCCGAAAGAAGGTCACCATACTCATCATTATGAACAAAACAAACAGCTTATGAAAATTATGGTACAGCTGAATTTTTTCTCACGATTTCTGATTTGCTGCCATAGTAAAATCTAACTGACTGACATTTTTTTTTTACATCAGGCTATGCTAACGTTTGACTGCGATCTCGCCTGATAGAAAGCGATGATGCAGTCGAAGATGGAGCACGTTAGTACACATGATAGTTATTAAAAGAGTAAAACAATGAGTAAAAGAGTCGTACAGATCTCGCTCTTATTATCAGAATCATAACATTTGAATAGTGATACTGATTAGTGATTCCACAAAACACAATTTGCGTTCAAATTGTAGATTTTAGATCTTTAGACTCATGTTTTAACATTACATTAGTTAAGACTCGAGTAATAGCAATAATGATAAAGTCCTAAGTTTAAGCATAACATTAGTGATAAAGCCTGAAGTTTTAGTACTACATTAGTGATATTGATAAGTGATATACGGACTCACGTTTTCGTTCTGTTTCAACTCCGGTGCTGGATCAGTTGGCACTACGGACCCTGTAAATAATACAGAAACTCTTCAACATTTTTAGGGTCCCGCCACACATCCGGAATCCGAACACGTTTTCCGAATTAGGTCTCAGTTAATAATTATCATGCCAAAATGTGCTAGTGTTTTGTATGTAGGATGTTTTTTAGAGCCACCACGGACGGCGGACTTTTGGGCGTGTTCCGAATCACGCCAAGAGCGCTATAGATACGGTTGTTGGCTCACAATAACACCGTTGGCGCTGTTGGCATAAAAGAGAACGTGCCCTTAGTCAGCGTGCTTTTGACTAGATGATGCAAAGCAAAAAGGAGGGTTTTATATTTAACGTGTATATATTCCCACGTACAGCCTAAACACCTCAACCGATAAATGAATTGTCGATAGGTTCCAAACTGACAACAGAATTTTTTTACGCCTGTTTTTTATTTCGTCTCTGCTGAAATGGCTTATAATGGTTTTCTTTTTAACCGACTTAAGGAGGATGTTACCAATTCGACTGTATGTTTTTTTTGTATGTTTATTACGCGATAACTCCGCCAATTATGAATTGATTTTGACGATTCTTTTTTTGTTTGGTAGGTCAGAGGTGGTCCCATATAAGTTTTATCGAACTTGATTCAGCGCTTTTGAAAAATCAACAAAAACTAAAAATATATACACATGACGTTTTTGTTTGTGGTTCCCTACAGCAAAAGTTTTGATGAGGACTTTTAATCTCTGTTTTATAGTCATAAAGTCGGGTTTTTAAAAAAATCTAAAAATGCATTATTTATTTGGACCTTTTTTCTTGTCCCTGTCGCTTTTTAAGTTTTTATATCCCACCGACTAAGTCCTGTGTCTGTGATGGCTATTAGGAAACGTAAAACGTGTTCTTGACTTCGAACGTATGGCAGGACCCTTGGAATATCTATATACAATAATTTAACTGTTAATTGGGGAACGAAAACAATGCGTTTTCGAAATTACAATAAGTCTTAATTTATATGAAGGGCACTTCAGTTTTATCCATGCAGGAACTGTGCATTTTCCCCCACAAAGTCTAAAAGACAGTATTAATAAACATGTATTTTTGATGAATAGGCTTGCGTTTGACCGCCAACTCGCCTAAGCATAGATGCGGTCAGCATGCATCAGCAACGATGCAGCATTTTTGCCTAGAAGAAACCGATTCACTTGTGATTTGAAGACAACCTGATTATAACTATCGGGGAGCACCCATTCAGGCAGCAAATTTCAGACTAGCAGTTCGCACAATAAAAGTGGAATTAAAGCACTTCGCATGGGTTTCCAGAATATAATTTTTTTACCAGATAAAACGTTTGTGTATCTGGCTAGAAACATCATCATCGGGTTTTTAATATTCGTAAAGAAATAAACATGTTCTGGCATAAAAAGTATCCAGTCTTAAGACCTCCAACTACAGTTAAAATTAATGGTCTGCAAAATATAACCTCACACACATCACATTCACCAAGGAAATGACCTGATGAGCACGCTTCCATATTTTCTCTAAGATTCCTAGAATATGTATGTGAAAATCAGTTAGGACTGTCAGAGTGTCTGTACGTCAGACAGTGGAAAGTTCTTATTCAAGATGGGGGTGATAAGTCCTGCACTGTTGTCCTGCTTGGGGTGTATTGTGCGTTTCCTCCTACCAGCACATACCCAAGCCCAAGCCCTCAGCTCCTTGACAATATCTTACAGCAACTGCTAGGGCTTTTTCAGACCATGCTTATTCTTATTTGAGATGGGGGCGATAAGTCCTGTACTGACGTCCCACTTTGGGTGTATTGTGCATTTCCCCCTACCAGCACCTACCCGAGCTAACCTAACTCCTTGAAATATCGGAGTGAGGCTCTGGGACGCTGGCATAGTTGCTCCAGTGCCGTGCAGCGTGCAGACCATGCTATAAATTATCTCATATTTCCTTATGATGCTCTCCAATATAGCACAGCAAATTGCTCAGAGTAAATGTGACGATACAAAATGTGTGCAAGCAATTTTGTCAAGATGTGCTAATAACACTGTACTGTCTGATTAGAAGATGGATGTACCACCCAATTCCAGAGAAAATATTTAGAAGAATTATTCAACATCTGAAGGGTTAGGAATAATACCCCTGAGTTATATACTCAGATTATACACAGGAGATATCACAGAAAAGAAAAAAAAAATGAACGGCTGTCTAGGTATTTTTGTAAGTAATTTGTTGTAGCCCATTGCACCCATATAAACGAATCGTCAGTCATTCGAAATCAGTTAGCAACTGTGATGCGGAGTTCAACGCGTTGATCTATATAAGAATGTTCAATCAAGGTTCTGTCATAATGCCTGGTAACAGATTTTCCTTCTCATTTCCGTTCTATTTAATTCTCTTTTCTGTGGGAGATATGGTAAGGTGGTGGAAGGGCGGAAGTAAACGCATCTGTCTAAAAACAGGCTTGATGCTGTTAATCCAACTCATCCAGCAGACGACTTTATCGCCATATTTATGTGGACTATTAGTTCATAGGTGTCGGTGCAAGTTTTTTTGTGTGCGTGAAAATTGTGCCGCACTTACAGTTTAAAAGTTAAGCAGTTTAGTGATAAAATAGTTTGAAAAATTTGAACACAAGTGATACTTGTACTAAGACATATTCCTTGTTTGTCTGATCTGAGGTCATACGGGTCCTCGATTATGATTGAGAAGAATGTGTTGCTCACCGGGCGGCAGCGCGAGCGGTTGCCCATCGTTTGTGTGAAGCGGCACACTGTTGTAACACTCGGGGTTCACGTGGGCTATCGTTATGTGCTGATTGCGCTCCAAGTTCGCTGTGGACAATATATGATCAATACAATACAATATATGAAGGTTCTGGATTGGAAACCATGGACCGGTAAGTACAGCTTGTTACTTGTTACTTGTGTAGCGGGCATTTTCCGCAACTAGGCCATTCATTGGCCCATTTTCACCCGGCTGCAGCTAATTCAGCCACCCGGTCTCCTCCAGGAAAGCCAGCAGCTCGCTAATGCCTGCGCAGGCTTCCCAGAGTGTCCTCGGTGATCCGAGGATAGTGTTTCGTTGTTCTGCCACGCTGCTGCACTCCAGCAGAACTAATTTCACTCTAACATCACAGATTTAATTTCACTTACTGATGAGATGCCTGATCCGGCTCTCGATGAGTCCGCACCACTGCAGCTGGTCGTCCGTCGTGGCCGAGGATGCTAACAGCACTATGAAGTGCTTGTACCGAGAGAAAAAGTTGGGCGCTTCGAAGAGACGGTCCCACCCGCACTTGCCGAGCATTATCTCGTCTGTTATCGCCAGACCTGGAATCAATATTTGGACATTGTAAATACAGGGTTACACGCAACGGTGTTACTAAGCTAAAAATAATAATTTGATTCATCATTATGAACAACTTAGTCTAGCTTTACTTTACTATAGGACCAACCCTGAAATCGCGATAAAAAAATTATTGTGATAAATAATAGAAGTTACTAAACTTCTATAACTATTGTGATGCGGACCCACTGCAGAACATGAGCCTCATTTGATTGACATTCCAATTGCATGTGCACATAGTACAAGACACGCCACTACTTCCGCAGCACTCAGGCTTGGTGTTAACTTAGACTTGAGATTCTAATATCGTTGGACCATGTCATTCTCGGTCAGCCTCGAATCCACCAAACTATCTGGGCCACCATTCCGTCACTATAGTACACCACTTGCTGTCACATCTGACCACATGCGCTGAGCTCTATTTAAATTCTATCACAAAACTTACGAACTCCACCTTACTTGATACTTTAGTAGCGGGCATTTTCCGCAACTAGGCCAGTCATTGGGTGTGGTAGCCTATTTGGGAGACCGCTAGAATTGAAAGCGTGAGGTCGCGGGTTGAAACCCGGGGCCCGTACTAATGAGCTCTATGGAGTTTATGTACGGATTATCATACCACTGGTTTTTCGGTAAAGGAAAACATCGTGAGGAAACCTGCATATGTACGGAGAAGGAATTCAATGGCGTATGTGAATCCACCAACCCGCAACTGGGCAGCCTGGTGGATATGGCCCAATCACCCTTTCGGGGGTAGGCTAAACGCAGTGGACTGTTAAAAGGCTGATTATGATGATGATGAGGCCAGTCATTGACCCGTTTTACTAAGTTCACCACTTTGGTACGACCGAAAACCTTTAACACCTAGACTCCGCAAATTCGCCTACTTCTTGTCTGTGGCCTGTCGACGGGGGAGAGGCCCAAGTCCGGCAGCAGTGGTCTGATAAGAGTAAGCTATTGAAAATGATTGACATTCTGTCACTTTCAACACCGGTTAAGCCAAAATCAAATTTAAACAAATCCGAGTCGGGAATGTAGTAGCAAGTGGCACTGAACAATTGACAACTTTTTTTTTACCCCCTGTTTTTATTTGATAGTGTTCCCACTGCTGGGTCACAGGCCTTCTCTCAGAGAGAGAGAGGATGGGTCCTAATCCACCAATGCTGGCCCATGTGCATGTTGTGCCTTAATTTACATACCCAATCTAAACTCCTCCATGATAACGGTCCTTGTGGAGAGTGACACGTTGAATGTAGAGTTCTGCTGCGGGTAGGCCGGCGTGATGATCGGCATCAGGTGGAACCGGTCTGCTACATTCACCTGTTGGTTATAAACAGTTTTATAAGAACGATTTCTATAATAACAAAATGACAGACAGACAACAAAGAGACCAAAGTCCAGAGACTCCGCTGACAGGCCACCTGCTGAGAATGGGAGAGGATCGCCTTGGCCAGAAGGCGTATCTTGGAATTCCAAATCGCCGCCATCGCTGGAAAGATGCCGTTGAGTCGGACCTGCGCGTACTCTAAGACGCCGACTGGCAAAAAACAGCGCGGGATCGATGGCGTTCTTTTGAGTCCAAGGAGGCCGGAGGCCAAGACCAACTCAGGGTCAATTCAATTCAATTTCTTTTTTCGTGGCTTCGTGCGGTATTGCCACAACTTGCCAATGTCTTGTTTAGAGTCGAGTAGGCAAATATTCTGGAGCTTGTCCGGTTTATTGGTGGCGGGATCCCAATTTGTGAAGTGACCAACTCAGGGTCGCTGCGCCAGCGGAGAAAGAAATGTCAGAGAATGATATAGTGACTGGAAGAGGCAACATGTTTGGCCACCTTTTTGCTTTCAGTCACTGCCAACTGTCTTATACTGGGTTACGCGGAAAGGGTGTGCTAAGCCGAAAGGTGTCCAAAGCACCCATCATTATGAACAATTTTTACTATGGGAGCAACTGTGAAATTGCGAAAAAACATCAGCGGTGATCGGTTCAGCCAGTTGTGGGAAGGTAGCAAACTGACAAAGGAGCTGATCAATATTAAAGTGCGCTCTGAATCAACACAGAAAACCAAATATATTTTTTCCTGCTGTGTTGCTTAATTAGCACTGGTGGCGTCGTGGCGTGATTTGGAACGCACACAGTGCGATGTGACGTGATTTAACTAACCAGTAGGGTACGGTACAAGATTGCCTATTATTTCTACAAATACGGAAAATACATATCAAAAGATCACTCACTCTTGGGTCCCAGACAGGGAACTTCAAATTCACCGAGTCAGGTTGTTTCAACAGCACAGGCTGCGGCCACTTCCACTGGCTGAAGACTAAGAAGAACTTGTGGACCAACGTAGCTGGCAGAGCATTAGGGTAGAGCTGACAGGTCCTCGCAACCAGCATGGCCCACGACACACCACCGAGGTAGCCCAGCGTGTTGGAGTAGATGCCGTGACCTGGACAGAGGAAGTTAGTTAGTTCGGGTTTTGTAGTAGACGCTAGCACTTACTGGGTTGTGGACGTAACATTCCTTGGTGCGGTGATGAACAAGCAAGTACAAAAATTAATAGGTAGGTACAGTTTGAACATCCAATAATACAGTATTTTATTTTTCTGCATGGTGATAAAATATTGACTGAAAAATACAGCACGAGTTCTGAAGTAGGGAAAATCGAATTTATGTCAGATATTTTAAAGAAAGATTGGAGGGTCAGGTCAGATCAAAAAGTAACAGGTCTGGTCAGAATAAAAAAAAATATGTTTAGAATAGTTTACTTTTACTTGCCACTAGACTCTCACAAATGCAAATGTGCAATGCAATGTGGATGCAAAAGGCAAGCTGTCGTTCAGTGTGGAGGTTAAAGGTTATGTTCAGCAGTGGATGTCTTCTGGGTGATGATGATGATGACTTTTACTTGGCATAGAAAATGGCAAAATTGCCTAAAAGCATATTGAGTACAGTATGAAACTCACGTTTAGCCCACAGCTTGATGGACCGCAGCGTGAGCCTGAAGTTGTCTATGTTGGGCACAAGACGTAGAATTTCATCAGTTACTCGGCACCCGTTCAGGGAACGCACACTCTTCTCATCTAAGTTCTTGAGGAGCATATCGTCTCGAAGGTCAAATGAATCTGAAAAAAACCGAACAAGTGTGAGTAGAATTCGCACCCTGAAGGTTCCATACAAAGATAATAAATATGTATGTAGATAGTTCATCTATCCCGGGAATCGAGTCTCAACCAAAGATTGAAATATGTATGGACAAACTTATTTTTGTATTTGTCAAACAAGTGCTCTGTTACATACCAACTACAAAAATTTTGTTTGTAATAACAAAAATTTTGTTTTTTGTGATACAACTTTAAAATCTTGATATTAACAACTTTCAGTTTTTTTTCTTTATATTATTTGCTGTGAGTCCTTTCTTCTTGCCAAATTTCATTACTCTAGGTAAACGCGAAGTACGCTATAGGTTTTGTTTCCTTAAGTCTTGACAGAAATGGGGGAGACCTTTGCCCAGGAGTGGGACAGTATAGGTTAATAAAAATAAAATAAGTCTTGACTGGCAGACTGACAACAAAGTGATCCTATAAGGGTTCCTTTTTTCCTTTTGAGGTACGGAACCCTAAAAATTATTTAAGAAATCCATCTGTGCGCATTTTTATTTTGGCGGGCTATTCTATTGCATGCGATATTATTTGTCTCCGTCGCACTTATGTCAATCTAAATGAGAGTGACGGCAACAAAATTCATATTGTAGGTACTGGAATAACTCATCTGGTTACCTAACTTAGAGATTCGATAGAGATTATATACTCTGGTGAGATTTGTTCCATAAATAGCCAAAACGTGAAACATAATTATAATCAGTGGCCTAATTAATAATTAAAAAAAAAACTAACTTTTGTACGCTGTAACAGGCAAGGACATGAGATACGTCTCCATTCTTACGACCATGTATGCTACTTTATATGTATGTGTACCTGCCATGTTCTGACAAATAAATAATTTGAATTTTTATAATTTATTTTTGACAACTTTTGTATAGCAAAGTTTTCAAAGTTCGTTGTTAAAACGTCGTAAGGATAAAAAGGGGTTTCAGGATAAAAAGTATGATACTTTCTATCCCGAAAAAAAAAAAATTGTTCCTGGGAACATATTTTGTAAAGTATATTTACACTTACCAGGTATTTCCTTGAGGGCCAGCCTGGCAAACAGCAAGTCAATTTCAATTCCGTCAAAGTTCATTTTGATCACAGGCACAAATGCATTCTCCACCGCTCGCAGATCTTTTACCTTTTGAGAGTAAAATTATGTGTCAATTGATGTTTTTCACACTATTGTGAAAAAGACTTTAAATTAAAGGCATAATGTGCAATGACGTTGTGAATCTATTATAAGATTAATTTTGAGCGAGTCTGAGAGGTTGGCGGAACCCAGGCCGACCGAGGATGAGGTGGACTGACGACATCAAAATACTGTCTGGAACGAGAGGATGCGAATAGCGAGAGACCGCGGAGAGACATAAACAAAGGGAGGCCTATACCCAGCAGTGGGTCATTCAGGGCTGATGATGATGATGAGCCTAAGAGTAATTTTGAGTTCTTCTGTACTGAGTCTATTTAAGAGTTGTTAGTCTATGGTAAGCGCTGCCTGAAAGGGTCTTCCTCGATAGTTACAACTTAGGTGTCTTCAAATCACAAGTGAATCGGTTTCTTCTAGGCAAGTGCTCTCCATTGTAGACCGCCGCTTAACGTAGGGCGAGGTGGCGGTCAAACGCAAGCCTATTATATAATAATGAAAAAAACAAGTATTAGATTTCTTTTAGATCACATCGCTTACTATCAGGCTAAACGTAGATCTAATCTATATATTTAAAAAAAGTGTGTGCACCACTCGACAGAAGTGAAAACTCAATCAAGGTTGACTAGGTATATCTCTCTCGCTCCCTTAGTCGACTCGAGCCGACTTTACCCGAAAGAGTGTCTGAGCGTGACGGCCACGCGAGCTCAGTGCCTTTTCCCCTTCCCCAAAAGTGCCCAACGTGACTAAAGAAGTTATTTACCTGGGGCTGGTGTTTGAGCAGTTCGTAGAACGACTGGAAATAGTCACTGCGGTCGATATGGCGCGGCGCCACACACAGCGCGTCGATATCAGCGCCTCGGTGGTGAACCTGCCATACAAAACATAAATAAAAAATAAAAATAAACATCCGGGACATTTTTGCAGACACGGTCATCTGACCCAAAACTAAGCAAAGCTTGTGATATGGCTGCCAGAGACTGATACATACATATTTAGTTTTCACGTTGGCGCTCATACTATAACAAGGAATTTGTCGATGAATAGTACAAATTTTACAAAGCAACTGTCAAACGTCAAAATAAACTATTCGTAAGCTCAAACTGCTGCGATCTGCACCGCTAAGGAGCGTTCGTATTCGGGTCGAGACATTTGGGCCTTGGGGACCGGAAGCTAACCTCATTTTCAAAAAAAAAACAGAGCGCCTGTGTAATGCGACGCGTGACCAAAATGTTGGCGTGTTTCTGGCTCAACGCATAAGCATTGCCATTCAGCGTGGTGACGCCGCCAGCATGTTGGGTACGCTGCCAACTGATAGTGGGCTCGAGCATTTGGATTGTCTTTAGACCTTCAACGGTCTATGGGCAATCTTAACTGTTTTTGTAGTGTTAGTGTTAGCTTCTATTTTGTTTAGTTAATTAAGGGTCCTATGACAGTTTTTGACGAAAAAAGCATCGAAACCTGGATTTTAGTATAATTTTTCTTACAACTAATAAGATCTGTAGAAAATTCAGTTGCTGTATTAAATAGATCTGTATTTTTTATTGAATGTAGCGGCCAGCGGGGCTTCAGATTTTGGTAAAACGCAGCATATCCATATGTTCCCTCTAATTTACAAAAGTAGTTTCTCGTAAAACTTTAGGAGGGAAAGTTTGAGAATGGATTTCGTTAAATTACTGTCATAAAAAATAATAATTTTTATGTTATGGTTATACTTATTTTATATTTATCTTGAAAATTACGGCTTTATTTATTCGTTTTATGGCCGAAATAAAAATACTTAAAATTGAATGGTTCATTTTGTAATAGGACTCTTAAGGCACATGCCCTATTAAAAAAAATAACTCTAACGATAACTGTACTATAGGCGTATCTCCTTGGTTTGTCTGATCTGAGGTTGGAGTCTATTTGTGTAAGTTTCGTCAGAAGGTAGCATGATGACAAAATGGCAAAGTGCACAAAATAGACCGCGACATAACGGCCTATTTTGTGAACTTTTATTCGTCAACGTCACGCCGCAACGCCTAGTTTTGAGCGGCGGCGGTAGATTTCTGATTCTGAGTCGTGGATTCTTTAGGTTAATTGCATTTGTGTAGGTGATCACCAGAGAGCGGAACGTCATGGCAAAACAATTGAAATAAAGTTAAAGATATCACAGAAAAGAAATTTTTGTTTCTATTAGAATGGCTGTCAAGCATTTTTGTATGAAATTTGTTGTAGCCAGTTGCACCCATATAAACGAAACGTCAGTCATTCGAAATCAGTTAGCAACTGTGATGCGGACAAAGAACTTTGAGACCTAACCCAAAAAGGTTAGGTCCAAGTTCTTTGCTGGCGACAGATTTTCCTTCTCATTTCCGTTCTATTTACTTCTCTTTTCTTTGACAGATATGGGTAATTGTTTGTTATCGCGTATCCAAGTTATTGATACTTTTTAGTATTGAACTACATAATTATGTATACACACACACACATACACACACTTAGCTGACTTCTACGGCACCCAAGGGAAGAGAACGGGGGAGTACATTCTTAGGCCGGTGCCTCCACGGCGGTACTTACACAACATAGATAAATATAGAACAAAATCTATTTACTTTATACATTGCCGGTGGACCAGCAAGTATTCTATACAATACCTAGGTAAAGTATGAAACGGTCAATAACATTCATAATATTTCATACATTGCCTGGACACCCCAGTTGCCTAGGCATTGTATAGAATACCTGAATTATACACATCACCAGTAACATATACAGTTCAAAACTGCGCTGGCTGGCTGCTTTAGTCATCCAAGTAACCGAATTTTCCAGTTATTTTGATTTTAAAGCCAAACTCCTAAACCGATTTCGATGAAATTTCTATGGGATAAATCTGAAATTATAACTTTTCAATAAAAAAACAAAAACAAATCAGTACATAAATTACGGAGTTCAGAGGAAAAAAAATCTAGTACACTCTCATTTTTGTAGTCGGTTAAACCGAACAGTGAAAAGCGTTTAGTAAGCCGATACGGCTTGGTCTAACAAGAACTGTTCCACAAGACTCCAGGAAACAAAACGTTTATAAATAGAAACCGTTATTTCACCCTCCTAATGTTTCTCTATAAATAGGCAGCTCGAAATAACAGTCTCGCCCTATGCTATAATTATGTCCTATATTACAACCTCTCAGTAAAAACAGTCACAAAACATCCAAGCGTCAATGGCATCGATTCTGATGTACTCTAAACTTTACACATCACTCACCCCAAGCCTGTACGATCCAAATGTATAGATATTGCCTCCAACAGTCTCGGCCACGTTCGGAGGCATATTTTTCCTCATGGACTCATCCCGGATCCACTGGCGCACTATACGGTGCAAGGCGCCAAGCACCTCCATGCGGTGATGCATTTCTTGGTCTGACTCGAACACTCCAAACGGTTCCAGGGCATCTCTCAATTCGTTGGTCTTCTCTATGTCAATGGGCTTTGGACCTGCAATGAAAAATTAACTTGTTAATAAGATAGCCCTTTATTAAAAGACCACACAAACAAGGAAAACATAAATTACAATGAATATATTATCTAGGTTATAATAGGCGGCCTTATCGCTTAAAACGATCTCTTCCAGGCAACCATGCCCAAAAAGGAATCATAAAAAAGTGGATTTAACTAATTTAATTACTAGAGAACGACTTTATCGATTTCTTTCATATTTTTTTGTGTTCTAATACTTCGTAGAAGTTTCTTACGGAAAGAAAAATTAAGAAATTTGGCCAGATAATTTGAACTTTGATTTTGATTTTTTTTTTCGTTTTACAGTTCTAAGACAGGACAAACTCGGTCGGGTCAGCTAGTATAATATATAAAAATGTTCATCCTTATTTACCTTGGTCACACCACCATAACTTGAGAACAACATTATTGATTACAATAAAAAAAAAATATAGTTTTCTAATATGTACTTTGTAGAAGGTTCTTACAGAAAGAATCAGTTTCTTTTAGGCAAGCGTGCTCCATCGTAGACCGCATCATCGCTTAACATCAGGCGAGTAGGCAGTCAAACGGAATCCTATTTACTATATATATATATATATTTTTTTTTTTTTTTTAAATGAGTAGAAAATTGGAAATTTTCAGAAAACTTAACGACGATTTTGACAGTTCGCGCGTATAATGAATGTGAATTTACCAGGCCGCAGTTTTATTTTTATTTTTGGACATTCATAGCTAACACCGGACGTCTGTTGGGTCAGCTAGTAATTAATATTTTCACAGCATGTACACCCAGAAGGTACTTATTCACTCTGGCCTATAGAGATATCCATGTTTTTTTTTTATAAATACAATACAATAATACAATACAAAACTCTTTATTAAAATACCACAAAACAAGGATAACATAAAAATTACAACAAAAATATTATCTAGGCTTTTAACAGGCGGCCTTATCGCTTAAAGCGATCTCTTCCAGGCAACCGTGCACGGAAAGGAATTATATTTAAACAAGGATGGCGGCAAATCATTCCAGGTTCTGGCGGTTTGCATTAAGATGAGAGGCAAACCAGTTTGAGCTGGCATGACGACTATGTGGGGATGATATTTATGCGTTCAAAAAGATGGTAATTACGCAAAAACCGGACAAGTGTGAGTAGGACACGCACTGTGAGGTGTTGGATAACTAGTGCTCCCATACATACCAACTACAAAACGTATGTTTGTTATAACAAAATATTTATTGTATGTGATTAACTTAATTGGGATTTTTTCTTTTATATGTGCTGAGACTTTGCTTCTTGCCAAATTTAATTACTCTAGCTCTAGGTCAACGGGAACTACCCTATAGGTTTTGATTCCCTTAGTCTTGACAGACGGACAACAGACTGATCATTATAAGGGTTCCTTTTTTCCTTTTAAGGTACGGAACCCTAAAAAATTAGATGCACTTGGCGTGTATTCCCAATTGGTACATCACGCATAGGTCCTCAAATAAAATAAAAAGAGAATTAAAAGCATTTTCATGAGAATGTTACCTGCTAAAGATATAGCCGAAGTCATCCCCAAAGTCTTCAAGTTTTGCTGATTCTGATGTTCATTGCTCTTGTGCTGATGGGGCTGCATGTTCGTATGGGAGTACTGCGGTGCCGGCCACATCTTGATCTCTATCCTATACTAGTTTACGTAGAATCTCTTAACACTACAGGGGCCTAATTTAACTGGTGAGTACTTCTAGACATGTATTTTTCTAAATGTCTCTCCTGGTCGCAACTGTTTCTTGATGCTTTGATGGATCTGAAATGAAATTTCATTGTGAGTGCTAGTTTATAAGCAACGCAGCATTGGCAAAATTTCTCAGTGTATGTTAGTTTTTTTTTTATTCGGACGAGTAAGATTATGTTCTTATAGTTATTTTCAATACTCAATAAGGTTTTTGAGACATATATATGCATGCAGACCGTAAATAACATGTTTTTTACATCTTAAAATTACATGTAGTAGGGCATAGCAACAGAAAGAACGGAACGGTCCATTTGTTGTCAAAATTATCCTTGAAAAATTCATCCAGGGTGTAGTAACATTGAATTCTAAGAAGTTTTTGAGAACATTAGTGAAGCTGTTAAAATACAATGCAAAAAATAGTGTGTTTTCTTTATTCTAATAACTTATTTTAAAATAGGTACTCAAATGTGTATATACTTTATATACACACAAGCGAGAGATCGACACATTTGTAATGTTAGAAAACAACAGTGATATAAACAGTCGCTTCACCCTGCAGGCGAAAACGGCCATGCCGTTTAGTCAGAAAGACAATTTAGGGCCAATTTCTAGTAAAAGTAAGGTTGATATTTACATTTTCCTAACTGATCTGCAAACTGCAAACAATGCAAACTTCGGTACTCAGTCTTAATAAATCCCAAAAATTTCCATGAGTTGATCATGCTTTGGTAGAGTGCAGGCACTCTACCTTGTGAGTGCATCTCACGTAGCTTCGGTCTATCTTATGAGTGCATCTTGCAGTCTTACTCCTTATTGCAAACAATCATCATGGCTTAACAACAGGTGAGGTGGCGGTCAAGGGCAAGTTTTTTATACTAACAATTTAAAAATAAAAAAACAGATTTGAGTGAACTTGTTTTAGGTATACATAGAATGATAAGCATACTGACAGACTACGGGGATAAGTATATAGTATTGATAAGAGTCCAGATCAAAAATATTCAGGTCAAGTTTATATTTCTTGTAGGTAAATGATTATTTACAAGCTGTTATTAAATTACTAGGTAAATGGCCGTGACTTTATCCACATAGGGTTTGGCCTTCCGCCTCGCCAGTAGATTTAGTTTTCAATTCATTTCTTAATGCTCACCCATCAGTTGCCTGTCAGTGGATTGATTTAAAATATTTATTAAGTGGATTGAATAATAGCCAAGACAAACTGGTCCTCAATCTATGAGTATGTATGAAATCTGAGCATCATGTCAAACCAACCGTTGTTTTTTGGAGCAACAATATCATTTAAATTGTATTGAGTCAAGATTAAAAAATAAAAACATGCTATCCATCCATATATTTTATTTACTTTAACTTTTTTTTGCAATAACATTGTAAACAGCTAAATGAAAAGATTTCTTTTAAATATTTCTCTGTAGTGCCTATAATGGCTACAGGCAAACATTACGTTCAAAAACCTAAAGTGAATTTATTGTTTTCATTCAACTTTTTACAATGAGAAAGAGCAGAGCAAAGCTGTCAGTTGTACAAACTTGATCCTTAAAGTATTTCTCAAGACCTCCCTAGTAACCAGGAGCCCACATCCAGATTGGTGCTGATGTGGACATGTCCTACAAGATACCTAGTACCTACCCACTTACATGTTTTGAAACATTAGGTACCTACTTAGAAATTTGATATCATTATCATTTTAATAATACCGAATAAACAGTTGAGTCATTGGCAAAACTAAGTTCTTTTGGGCAAAACATAAAATACTTGAAACATGGTCGTTTTCTGTTGAATTGAGCGTTCTACTTTTCCTAGACATTAAGCTTTCTAGATTTACCATTCAAATGGTGTTATGGAAAAATATCAGGCATTTTGCAGTTCATTCACCTACCCTTAATGACGGTTGTAACAAAAATAACACAGCCCAGTTACAAATTCACACGATGGGAACGACACAACTCGTGAAATACGTGAAAACACCATCGTTTTTAGCACAATAGATTTCTTGATATTTCTTTTGTTGTTCGACGTAGCCGAGTAAGGTCATGTCTTATGTAAATATGTATATTAACGACGTCTAAGCCTTGAACATATAAAAGATATGCAAGGGAAAATGGTATATCAAAGTCAACTGTACATTTTATTGCGAAAACATATTAAAAATTCACAAAATACGGAGGCAATCGAAATGCTCACATTGTGGTGATGATCGTACAGAAAACGTTGCCAATTTCTTTCCATTAACACGCAAGATACAAAGTTATAACTTACCTAATAAGTCAATTGTGCATCCAAATCCACAATACTATACACAAATGATCAAATGATACCATATTAGTTTGAAACAAATATTAAAATCCAAACAAGCACCTAACAGTAGCCAACAACAAGGCAGCCATTTTGATAAAGATGGCGGAAGGCAATGTTGCCGATCATCAAAAATCATGTAAAAAAAAAACAGCTGCCAGGTTCTTTAATTAAAACTCCTTACGGGAACTAATAGTGCTAACAGACGCTCGAACGCGGCTGACGGACCGCCGTCCAACCAACGGGAGAGAAAGAGTGAGAATATCATATTTCCCTCTCTTTCTCTACCATTGGTCAGACGGCGGTTGAGGTCAGCCGCGTTCGAGCGTCTGTTAGCACTATAAGAACAGAATGAGAAAAACGCTTCTTGAATTTTAATCTCTACATCGTTCATCATCATCATTGTCAGCCTGTATCAACCCACTGCTGGGCCTCCTCTCTTTTGTGCCATTGAATCTGTATAAGGGAATGATCAAATTCTACCAAAATAGTTTTTTCCGCAGCAGTAGTACATTTTTGAGAGGTATTTACAGGTCGAACAGATTACTTGTTACAAAACCCATGCATAGATGTCGCTTTTATAATTAAACAGCCGCAGTAACAAAACGAAAAGATGCGTTCAAAATTATATATTTGCGCATGCTCTTTCAGCAGTTTTTTGTGACGTATCACAACTTCGTTGACTCGTTTCTCATATCACTGTCTCGTTTTAAATCCTGGGAAAAGAAAGGGATTGATAGAGAGCCGGTTGATGTTTTCGTGTCAGCCTTGTGCCCATTTACGAGGAGTAGGTAAAATAAAATCCGCCATCTTGAGAGTGAGTTCAAGAATGTGAGGACTTTTAGCGGAATAAAGTGAATATTTGTGATTTTTTAATATTAAATGGACAAACTTCTGGGCACCGTACGCCATTGTACCGCTCGCCCAAGCCTGTGGCATTGTCGTAACCAGTTTGCGCGCCGTTATTCACCTGAAACTGCGAATTCCTTCATAGTGTTTATGTGACAGTCGGGAGAAGACACCGTAAGCTTTCTAATAGTTTTTGCTAGTCTATTTCCGTTTTCCATCTCGAAGATCGTTAGCATATACGTGAAAGTGAATCAGGTACGCGTTACGTGTAGCAGCCATCGTTTTAGGACTCTGCAATGTTTTTTTCTGGTGTAAAATGCGGTTAGATGGGCGTTGTTGTTCCGCGTGCGGTGGTGCTGTGGAGTCCTGGTGAGTGCCGGGGCCGGACGGGCGGTCTGAGCGCGCGAGCGAGGCCGCCGCGGAGGATGCGAACGGCGCGGGCTAGCTAGGGAGGTGTTACAAGTGTTTGAACTAGTGATCTGGTGAAAATGTCGACGACTATGCGGCCGACCCTTCAGACTGTCCCGGAGTCTCTGCCGGCAGACCATGTGACGTCACCGGCGCCGGCGCCCGCAGCCACCACCACGGCCTCCGCCCCCTCGCAGCCGAGGCATCCCAGACCCATCTTCAAGGTAAGTCCACTTCTGTTTGCTTTCTGATTCCCTGGTCATTTTTGATGGTGGTTTAGACAAATACAAAAGGTTTTGAATACTAAACAATGCATTTAGTCTAAAGTTAATTTATAGTATATATAGTGTAATTTATCTGTGAAACAGTAGCACTAACCCTCCAAACATTTTCAATTAGATAAATGATAAATTAGTCTTGTTATAGATAAAAAATAATGTGAGAATGAAATTATAAATTGTTCCAAAGCCTACATATCCAGTCATATTCACACTGGGTGTTTTACAGTGCTTATAAATGTCAGAAATAAAGGTAGACTATAACTGGCAGTAACTATTAAGTAATCTGTGGAAGTAAACTACAATTGTTGCAAGCTAAATTAGACATTGGTATCGATTCTGATGCACTCTAAACTAAACTAAATTTGACAGAGCTGTCAAATTTAGTTTAGTTTAGAGTAAACTAAATTTGACAGTGCTGTCAAATTTAGTTTAGTTTAGAGTGCATCAGAATTAATATGTGAGAGAAGGATGGCAACAATTTTAGAGCTCTCTAAAATTGTTGCCATCCTTCTCTCACATATTAAAATGAAAAGAGAGGCAAATAATTTTAGTCCTGACAGATTGGTTTAGTTTAGTGAGTGGTATGACAGAATAGGCCTCATTGTTGTAAAAGCATTTAAATGTAAAAATGTAAAAGGATTTAAATTTTGAATTTAAAAAAGTAAAGTCACTAAGTAAATAAGAACTTCACTGTACGTGAATTTTGTACTAGACTGAACATCCATACTTATCCAAGATGGGCAATGAGGGCTTCACTGACGTCCTGCTTGGGGTGTATTGTTTTAGAGATCTATAAAGTGCTAACAGACATGTGGATTCGGGCGAACTCAACAGTCTTGACCAACGAGAGAGAAAGAGAGGAAAATATTTTATTCTCACTCTTTTAGCCAACTCTACAGATATTTGCGAGCTCACGGCCCACACACTCAGAGTCAGATCACGGATCTGACTCCCAGATCAGCTCACCTCTCGATCAACTCGGTACTGCCTGTATGCAGCTGTATGGTTAGCGCGCTCTCTCTCACTCACACGCTATCTATCGCTCTGTTTTTGTCACGCACGCTCGGATTCACATCAGTCAGCCTGGCTCTTTTCACATGACAGAATCTAATAGCACAGTGAGTGAGCGAGCTACCTGTTTTACACGTGAGCTGTGACTCAGTGAGTCAATCACAAGGCATCTGCATCTTTGATTCAGGTCAGAGCTGATTTACCCACGGCTACATTCTTTCTCTCCCATTGGTTAGACGGCGATCCGTCAACCAAATCCACACGTCTGTTAGGGCTTATGTATTATATTCAATAGAAAAATAAGTCGACAAACCTGTCAGACCTTATCAGATGTTGTTACAAACTAGATAAGTTGCGATTAAGTTATGAAACACTATTATTTTAATCTGATTGGTGATTACATTTTGCCCGAGTTATATTAGATTGAGTAAATGCAAGCAACCTAGATCTGGTAGAAAGTGCGGTCAGCCTAGCATATCCAGTCTGCTAACTCTCAAACTAATTCCATATGTGGATTAGTTCCATTAGATCATGTGAAGATTGTTGCTTGTATTTTTCTCCATAATATAGGTAATTTTGGTAACCGTATGAAGTACCCTAGTTATTTCATTCTCATCTATTTTAATTCTTGGGTCTAGCCCTAACTTGTGAGAGGCATTAGTTGGGTTGTACGGTGATTGTACGCATTGGCGGTTCCAGGGGGGGGGGGGGCATGGGGACCATGCCCCCCCCAAAACACCTAGCATTTCCATACATATGACTTAATTTTTGGATTTGATTCCTTCGAACTATGTCAGATTGCTCCCCCCCAAAATGAAATCCTGGATCCGCCCCTGATTGTACGAGAACCGATAGTAGAAATTGGTCACCAACTTGCACTTGGCCAGTATTTATTATTGGTTGTTTTACTTTAATGTTTATACCTAGGTAGGTGCCATATTTGTAATTGAATAAATATATTATGAAATTGAAAATTTGATTGATGAACATGTTTAGCAGTTCCAAAAGGAAGTGCGGTGAATTGACTCATTGACAAGCCCAATTTAGGAACCATTGTCCTGTTATTTAAAAGTGCACTTTTGTTAGTGTTACTGTCATATTATACTTTTGAATTTTTCAATTAGGTAAGTACTTACCGAAATACCAATCAATCCTACCATAAATATTATAAAAATCAGTAATATTTATATAATATACATAGTTTTTATTTATCAAAGAGGTTTCAAGAAGATTATTTACGATTAAATATTAGAGATGCGCCGAGTAGCACTTTTGCCGAGTAACGAGTACCGAGTTTTACTCGGTATATTTTTTTTCCAACCGAGTAATCGGCCGAGTAACTCGGTTCAAATTCCAGTTTCGGGCGCGTAAACAAATACAAACCGGTTCGCGCGGCGACGAAGAAAAACGAAGAAAAAAAGAATAGGCTGTTACCAGAACGTGCAGAGAGCCTTGTGTTCCTGCATCATAATTTACCTTTATTAAATTTTAATTATTGATTTTTTTCATTAGACTTTTCCTAATTTTGTCTCACTACTACTCACTCATTATCATAATAGAGATTGTCAAAGATTTCCAAAATTAGTAATAAATACTTTTTGATTATCTAACACTGTTGATTTAATTATATCTACCTAAATATATTGTTTTACTTAAACCGAGTATACTCGGCATTAAAACCGAGTTATTCGGCCGAGTACGAGTATCAAAATACCCGCCGAGTACACCGAGTATTAACCGAGTACTCGGCCCATCTTTATTAAATATGTATGTATTAAAAAAATACGATGTGTGGTTACTGCCTATCTAATAAAACAAAAACTGAGAATATGATCACAACACACACATCTGTAGGTTTGTTAGTGTGTCATAGTTTAAAAATATTACACGGTCAAGGCACACCTACCTATTAAATGAGTGGTGACTCGCAGATATGTTTACATATTTTACTAGCTCCCACATTTTCCGCGATAAAAAGTATTCCATTGTTTAAATCTCATGATGCACCATACTGGCAAATTTCATCAAGTTCATCTGTGTTTTCAAGAAGAGGTAACTAATATGGTGCGAAGTTCATCTGGGTGTCCCCATGCCAAAAAACAGAGATGACTTAAAGTGCGGCCGCATTAAGAATGCGTCGACAGTTGCCATCTTGCCATAACATTGTAAAAAGCTGAACGAAAACAGTAAATTCTGATCACTAGCTTTTTGATAAGTAGCCAATATACTACAGTAAGATATTAAAAAGAAATGTCTTTATTCGGATTTTTACAATGTTATTGTAGCTGTCAACTGTACCTCCAGAAAATTCAACAGTATTACCGTCTGACAATTCTTGCAAAGAGAAATATGACAAAAGTGGTTAAATCAAGTAATTGTCTTGGTTTAGGTTCATCATCATCATCATCAGCCAGAAGACGTCCACTGCTGAACATAGGCCTCCCCCTTTAACCTCCACACTGAACGACAGCCTGCCTTTTGCATCCACTGGATGCCAGCGGATTAAGTTAATACTTGGCTAAACAGACAAAATGTCAAGAGCCAAACCTTAGAAAAATTACACTATCTTACAATTAATGCTCTTAAATAACCACTAATCATATGAAATGACCAGGGAATCCTTACTGATCTATGTTTTCAGCTTTCAGCCGATGTGTTCTTGTATTGTCATTTGAGACATTGTATTGTATTTGTATTGTATTTTTGTATTGTATTTTACCAGATCCTGTGTTACGTCTGTGTGCAATCTTTTATCTTGTGTCTGTTTACTGTGTCTATGTGTTGTAGTTTGTGGTAGACAAACCTTTTTAAAAAAGTTACAAAAATATGATAAAATAGGTAGCTACGTTACTGGTAGTAGGTGCGATTAAAAATTCAGAACATTTTAGTCTTTGACATTCTAATTCTAAGTGAGGTTGATAAGACCTGCACTGACATTCTACTTGGGGTGTATTGTGCATTTTCTCCTGCCAGCCTACACAGGCAAGCCGAGCTCCTTAACATAACGAAGAACGGCTTTGAGTCGCTGACTAAACTGTTCCACCCCAATTTCGCCAGGTGCAGGAGGCTCTTCAGACGTTATTTAGAAAATTGTACGTGAAAATTGTGTTAAAATATATTTAACATTGATCGAGATAAATTGTCAATGTGAAAAAGCGAATAAAAGAGTTGTTTTCAGCTACTATCGTAGGTCCACTATCCCGGGACCTTATGATCCGAGAGTTGAAAATAAACATTTGATTCGTAATCTGTCAATTTTATCAACCAATGTGAAAACGAAAAATCCATGTTCCATGTTGTCATTGGTGAAATGTAGATACAGACCCATCGAGATACAATTCCTTTAGAGTCACAATCTCTCAGTGAAAACAGTCAAAAAACGTTCGAGCGTCATTGTACATACATTGTATCAATTATATACTTTACAATGCCACATTTACTCCAATTTTAAACGTTATGTCGTTTGCATAGTGTTCAACGTTAGTTGTCCGCTATGTCATCGTAGCTCTGGCATCGCGCGGCGTTGTAGTCGGGTCGCGGTTACCTTGTAACTAACCAAAAAGTCTGCGCAATTCGTAGCATGCACCGAGTTTTGGTTCGTTTTTTTTTTGGCACGATTGTGACTAAATGTATGTATCTCGATGTATGTGAGGCCAAAATTATTATAATTATCTTCGATTGTGTCCGTCGTATATCCGAACATCCTGTATAGGACACACAATACAGATAATGACGTCGATTCTGCCTAACCTGAGCTAACGTTTAAACTATTTCGAGTGGGCCAATCCTAGGCGCGAATTGAATGAATGACTGGATTCTCCAATCACAAGCGTCGAGTCGCGTCGAGTCTCCAATCACAAGTAGCCCCCCGCGACCGACGTGGCATCATTTTGCAAAAGGGAATTTTGACTACATGCGCGATAAAGTACCGTGGACTAAATAAAGGATATTGTTTTTATTTTTAATAAAAAATAAATTATAATTGTTTTTTTAAGATAATAAATTGTTTTTAAAATTTATAATTATTTTAACATTATTGCAGCTGTCCAAGCTAAAAAAAACTTAGACCGAGTATGGCTATACCAATCACCTGTGAGATACCTATTTAATCATTTAAGAATGTAGCTATGGTCGGTGGAATTACTTTCAGTCTGTCAGTGTTTTCTTCCTGGACGTACCCTATCTAAAATGCTGAATTTAAAACAAGGCATGTGCGCAAAAACATACAGGGTGTATACGCAAAATGGGTACCAATTCATGCATAAAGCATTTAGGTGGACCTTCCGCGCGAGCAGTTACCTTTGCGTCGAGTTTTTATGATATTTTTCTCCTTGTTTTTCGACGAGTTTTCCCTATTAGGCTGATAAAATCGGTCACTTGTTTGTTTTTTTATCGTAAACAATTTTTGCAACTGTACGTTTTCAAATTTATAAAACAAAAACTTTTAGTGTATGTATTGAAAGTAGGTTACGTATAATTACCATAATTGCATTATCTCGACGTTTAGAACGTGACGATAGCAACGCCATAGTAAACGTTAGGTATTTTTCGTAATTTAAGGTAGTATTCCGATTTTGGCGACCGCGACCCGCAAGAGCAACGCAAGAGACCACGTCGTGTAACGTATGCATTGTTTAGCACACCTTATAAATTCATAATGAGCAGTGAATTGTGCGACGCGGCTCAGCCGCCGGTCGCGGTCGCGAAGATCAGAATCCTACCTTTACATTAAATGAATGAGTGAATGAGTGTAATTATTATGAAATTTAAAAAAGGGCCGAATACTAGAAAACCGTGACACTTTTACTAAACACAAAGTTATTATCGTTCCAACTTTTGACTAGTACCCAATTACTCCCAACTTTGATGGCTCATCCCAAATCTCCCGACCCACTCTAATCCCCTCAAAAAGTGTACAAATAAAATCCCCCGATTGCCATTACGTATTCATTATACCTATTTACGCTGAATTTTATTGGCACGGTCACCGGAGTCCCGTCAATACCCGACGGACGGCGGATTGAAAAAAATAATCGATAATCTCGCATACACTGTGTATATATCATGCGTGTAAGGCGAGTGTTCACGGGGGGACGAGAGATATGCGATGTTGCCGGACATCGTAGAACGTTGACAGACATCGCGCAATACGTCGCGAATTGATATCGACGTCGCGCGAAGATTAGCGGATTCGCCAGTGTTTTTTTTTCTTTGATCATGTGTTTTTAATGCATCTAAGTGACGAGACGAACAAGTCGCTCGCCTGAAGTTAAACGTCATAATTGCTCGTAACAGTCCAGTGTCACACAGAATTTAGAACTTCAACATTTCCAAACCCTGCGCCGCAATGCATTATTCTTACAGTATTGGATTATAGTCTTATTATTAACACATATTTTCACATTATTATTGTAATTTTTAATTACCCGAATAATATTTTATAACATTTTCCCTTCGAGATCCAGAGTACCTGATAAAGCTGCTACTGTAAGTTCTTCTGATATAAGTACCTATCGTAGCAAAGATAATTTATATCGTCAATGGGGTCGATTCTGTCATGCCACTCACTAAACTAAACCAATCTGACAGGACTAAAATTATCTGCCTCTCTTTTAATTTCAATATGTGAGAGAAGGATGGCAACAATTTTAGAGCTGTCAAATTTAGTTTAGTTTAGAGAACATCAGAATCGATGCCATTGTATCGTAACTAATGCAAAGAAAAAGCAAAAAAAGCTTTTTGATAGAATAAGACAGACTGGCATAATATTAACAGTCGAACACGCGAGTCGTGCGACTTGTTCCCTCATGAATACACAGCTTTATTACATGTTTGCGTAACGAATTACGTTCACTTTGGTGGTTACGCATTTAGGTTTGGTTTTGGGACGTAAGGGCTGTATGTAAATAACGTATAGGAAGAAATGTTGATTGATTAAATATATATTTACTATCTTCAGTCTCATCTCACTTCCTTCGGTTCTATACATCTTTTGGATTTTATCTTGCTGCTTCGGACTTGCCGTCGCCAAAACGTAGTAGTGTTAACACACGTATGGATTTGGTTGACGGACCGCCGTCCAACCAACGGGGGAGAAAGAGTGAGAATATCATATTTCCCTCTCTTTCTCTCCCGTTGATCAGACGGCGGTTGAGGTCAACGAAATCCATACGTGTGTTAACACTATAAGCGTGCCGTCTCCAAAGATCTTCCTAGACATAATCCTTACACTGCTTCCTAGGCCTTTTTTGCTGTGGAATCCATTTACAGGTGGTTTTGATAGCTCTTAGGCTTTCTCGTAGTCTTATCGAATGTTAACGTGAAATGTTTAAATATTCATAGGGTTCTTCTATCGAGATTATTTAATACAAAATGCTTATTACAAAATTAATGATTTTATCTGTGACAAAGCCTCTTTGCGCAAATTGTGTTTGGACTGTAAAGATATATGTAATTAATTCTATGGACATGTTTGTAAATTTTTGTGATAATGTAAGTGGGGGGTGCCTATTATTTTATTTTTATTACTGTTGACATTTTATTTTATTTTAATTTAATTGATTGTTTACACTTTTATTATAAATATTGTATATTTTGACGTTCATAAGTGTACACTAATGTACCCATATTTGATAAATAAATGAACTGAACTGAACTGAGATACAATATCTATAGAGTCACAAAAGTCGGCGCTCGCTACGCATTGCACCTACTTTTTGGTTAGTTGTAAGACAACCGCGATCCGACTACAACGCCGCGCGATGCCAGTGCTGCTTGCAAGCGATGTTGAACACTATGCAAGCGACATAACGTCTAAGTTTGAGTAAATGTGACATTGCGATCTATACAATTGATGTCTAGAGGTATGTACGACGCTCGGACGATTTTTAACTGTTTTCTCTCAGAGATTGTGAATCTATAGGTATTGTATCTCGATGGGTTATTCTAATAACATAAATTAAAGAACCTTTTGAATATTTGAGTATGATTCGTAAAATAGATTGACTTGTCCTAATGATCAAGCTAAAGCTGAGCTTAGTTGCGTAGGTAGCTAGTGTAGCTACGTCAGATACAAGCAACAAGGGAGGTATGGTAACGTGGCGTGGAGGGTGCGACAGCTTTTTATCCGTTTGGGAGCTCCACAAGCCTACACACAAATACACTCGATAATTTTTAACACTCCCTTTATGCGTCGGGGGTAAAAAAACATGCT
Organism: Agriopis aurantiaria; assembly: GCA_914767915.1. Lineage (NCBI taxonomy): Eukaryota > Metazoa > Arthropoda > Insecta > Lepidoptera > Geometridae > Agriopis > Agriopis aurantiaria. Next base: position 6,973,821 of record OU612006.1, read on the forward strand.
CTTCATTGGATATAGATATAGATAGTGTTTCATGCACTTCCCAATCTCAATGCCGCAGTTATGTCACACGCTCATCGACGATGCACGCGTCTAAAATTATCCCGGTCCGGGAAAATAACGTGGGCATCGCGGTCTCTGTAACGCAGATTAGGAAACAACAGAAAAATAACCCCAGAGACCGAGATTGAGAACGAACGTTTAAAGCTACTTGCTGCTAACAGTAGAGGGGAATTTTTGCATAGCCAATCAGGGCTCCAATTCTATTTCAAATTCGGAATAGAATTTAAAGACTCAAACCTATAATTATTACAAAAGCACTGTTGTATTTTGATCAAGTTTTAAAGCATATTTTATTTAATATTTATTAATTTACACAATACAAATTACAATCTTATAAAACGGTAATAATAAGACAAGCGCAGGCGGTGGGTATAAGTTGGTTACACGCCAGCATTATTGAACTAATGTAGTCGCAGTAATTTTAGTATACCTTAGCAGTTTTTTATTTGATCCTTGAGAGAGACGACCGAAAAATACGGTCTGCTGCTCTGCATACATCTAGAACGGCTTAAAATTTACGTTTTAAATGCAAGCACTATTCAATACGCCTATTTCATAGTTATTTTTGGTCACCTTGCGCTAGTTGCGCATCTGTCTAGTTCCTGGTCTGTGCAAACCGAAAATATTTATAACAGTCAGCCACCGTTTGACTCTCAACTCTTAACACCATCAATTTAATCTGACTGCCGGGTCGTTGAACCGTGCACGTTGACAGTTGACAGCTTCTCCTTCGACTGACTCAATGACGTGAAGAATAATCGTGTTAACTTCTGTCGTGCAAACAGTTACATTCATCTGAAGGAAACTATCAGAAATTGACATTCGAACCCGTTTTTATTACCTTCACTTGTTATTATTATTAACCAGCTGCGTCCCGCGGTTTCCACCCGCGCAGTGATGAAAAATGGTGATGATGATGATGATGAAAAGTAGCCTATGTTACTCTCCAGCCCTTGAACTATACCCATGCCAGAAATCAGGTCGATTCGTTGCTCTGTTGTTGCGTGAAAGAGGAACAAACAAACTAACAAACTTTTCACATTTTAATATTCGGGGGGTTTTATAAAAGGAAAAGCTCCGTATTTAGCTTTGGCAGCATGACAATTGTTATTATGACAGAAAGTAATGTACCACGCTATTTACAGGCTAATCGTGTCTGATTCCAAGACGAAACGGACTCCCATCGCTTACCATAAATGCCAAGGACATCCGTGACTAACTATCTCGGAAAATTCGCTTCTATGTCCTACTCATAAGAGCCAAAGTAGCAAAGATTCCCTAAAATAGTTCGTCGTCTACACTTTTTACCAAATTCGCGGAAAGTGGTAACGAAAGCTGAGAGCGCGTTCCGAAGCAACGCCAACAGCGCAAGTGAGAACCAACACTAGTGAGACTAGTTTTTGTCGCTGAATCTTCTTTCCAATCGATTAAAGTTAGACCTAGGGCCTTACGGCTATATATCTTAACGTGGTGTCGAATTAGCGCTAAAACAGCGCAGTTCGGAAAATCACGCGAACGTTAACCTTAAAGCGCCGAGAAACGGTTTGTGGTCGCGCAACTTTTCTCATCACCTAAACAGAATCGCCTAAAACAGGTAGCCGTAAGGCCCCTGTAAACTGGCTAAATGTGGAAAGTTATACATAAATACATATAATTATGTAGGTAGGTACGTGTTTTTGATGCACGCCTACGTACAATTTGTTCCAACCTGGTGGATGACTGGTAGAAAATGTTTAGCATTAAGTCCTCCATTTGTACATGTCTACATAATTTGTAAGTGTGCAATAAAGTATTAAATAAAATAAATAAATACGTATGAGGACACGCTAAGAATCATACTAGTATTATAAATGCGAAAGTGTGTTTGTTTGTTGGTTTGTTTGTTCTTCTTTCACGCTGCAACGGAACAACGTACCGACCTGATTTTTTGCATGGGTATAGTTCAAGAGCCAGAGAGTGACATAGGCTACTTTTCATCGTCATCATCATCATCACCATTTTTCATCACTACGCGGGTGAAACCGCGGGGCTCAGCTAGTAGATATATATATATCGAGTTCTAAAGAGAACATTTCCACATAAAGTTATAGAGGTATGACATTTCAAAGGAAAGTTAAAAAGGGAAAGAACGGCTAGAAATAAATCGGGCGCATCCAAGATGAGAAAAGTTTATACCTAATTCGGTTTCCTCCGATGAAATTGCATTTAATCTTGTAAAAAGCTGGGATGAATGGCTTTTAATAGGGCTTGCGATAACTACAGAAAAGAAAATAAAACGACGAACGAGCTGCTGTATCTTGAAACGGCTGAATAATATCTTGAATCATAACTAAGAAATATCGTAATTTTTAAACTTTCGCGATTTGAACACGTTTTGAATGTTTATCGGGACTTATCACGTATTATTTAATTTAGGTAAAAATATTTACCTTTCGCTCGACGTTTCGACCATGTTACAATGGCCGTGGTCACGAGCTGACTGAACACTGCGGGTGAGTCCGGCGAGAAGAGCGGGTGTTTTGTTCTCCTACCCTCACTTGATCTTGAAAAATGGCAGGGTTGTTAAGAAATATCGATCAAGATCTTTAAAAAAACTATTTAATAAACCGACTTCAAAATGAGTACTTAAATACGCAATTTCGGGTACTTGCATGACATATTATTCCCCAATTATTTTGATTTAAAAACCAATCTGCTTCCGATATTGATGAAATTTGTATGGGACCAATCTAAAAGTATATACCATCAATAAAAAAATTCTTCAAATCGGTTTACAAATAACGGATTTCTGAGGTAAAAAGCAATAAAAAAAAATAAACGAATTGAGAACTTGCTTTTTTGAAGTTGCTTAAAAATATGTATCAAATTCGGTTCAGCCGTTTGGGAGCTACGATGCCACAGACACACAGATACACAGTTACGTTAAAGTCGAAGTAGTTCTTTCTGAGTTGGTCGGTCTCTAGCCTAGACAAGACTTCGTCTAGACTAGACGAGCCACTAATGGATTTAGAATTTCTGATATTCTGCCTCAGAGCAAATAAAAATACAGAGTCCCTACGGCGCACTGCCAAAGTGACGCCAAAATCGCTTCCAAAACTACGTGAATTCCCAATAAATACACGACTCACGCACACATATGCATTCAAAACTATGTCAATTTCTTGTCAGAACGTCGTACTAAAAACATCCGTTTTTAAAAGAAACAATGACTTCTTTCAGTGGTAAGAACTGTAAAAAGAAAACAAAAGTAAATAAATAAATATTCGGTACATTTTTTTTTCATACACGGCCATCTGACAGATACTAAAAAGAAGGACGGAACGATGGAATATTTCCACAATTAGTATTTATATTATCACTTATTTTGATGAATTACACGACACGAACTTCGACTACGCACACATGTTTCAAAAAGTGGCTTCACTTTTCGTGTTCGCGGTAATCCCTCTGTATTTTTATTTACTCTGAGTATTCTGCAAACTAGTTGTCAATAACTCTAGATACTTATCGGGTAGATAACTTGGCGCCCTTACTGCTTTTCAATCTGTACTCTCGGTTGGACAGTTGAATAAAGTTTTTAATCATCTCGTTGTGTGCCGCTCAATATTGAAGTGTGCGTTTGTAGAACTAGTGTTCGTCTTTTCCCATTAGTACAATTATCAGTTCCATTGACTGTACTAGTGAGACTTTTGTGTTTCATTAGTTCAATTAATGGCGGTCGATTGTACTGCATAGACATCGCTCCACTTCAGTTTTTGGCAGACGTTTTTCGGTACTAGCGAACTATATACCCACAGAAAAAAAAAATTGTTTAAATTAGAACGGCTGTCAAGGTATTTTTGTAAGACGTTGTAGCCATATAAAAGAAACGTCAGTCATTCGAAGTAAGTTAGCAACTGTGATGCGGACAAAGAACTTTGAGACCTAACCCAAAAGGGTAAGGTCCAAGTTCTTTGGATGCGGAGTTCGACGCGTTGACATAAATAAGAATGTTCAATCAAGGTTCTGTCATAATGTCTGGTAACAGATTTTCCTTCTCATTTCCGTTCTATTTACTTCTCTTTTCCGTGTATATACCTATGTTCAAAGGAGTTACGTGGTGGTTGTAGGTTGTGCTGTTGCTATGTAAATTAATGATAATAACTAATAATAATGATTACAATACAAGTAATAATAACCTATTGTATGTCGTAATGTGTATACCTGAATTTGGCAGGATAATGGTCAAACGCAATAACTGCCAATAAACATTTAACAGTCAACGGTAATGGTGGCAAAAACCATTCCGAAAATATTTTTCTTTTACGATCGAGATCGTTATACCTTAGCCCCTACTATTTGTAATAAATACGTGATGTAATGTTATCTTTTACACCCGTTAGAAAACAACACCATTTACTACTTATTAATAAACTAGCTAGTGGCCACCGACGCCTCCGAGGGCGAGAATTTAATTTTAGACCTTAAGTATGTGTCATTAGACTCCAATTTAGTGAGAACTTGTGATTATTAAGATAGACAAAGCTGTTCTGAAAGGGTATGCTAATGTTCTCAAGTATTCATCATTTATCACTATGACGGTGGTGTCCGAGCGGTAGAATGTGCGCTTTACAATCTGACGGCACTCGGTTCGATCCTCGGCCCTGCACCAATCACTTATTTACTACTTAAATAAATTATGTGCAGTTCCAATGCCATATCGGTAAAAAACGGTGCAGGAAAATATCGTGAGGAAACCGGTATGTCCAAGAACCTCGAAAGTTCAAAGGCATGACAATCACCAACGTGCACTGGGCCAGCATGGTGGATTTGGGCCCATCCTCTCTCTGATAGAAGGACTGTTTCCCAGCAGTGAGAACACGATAGACTGATAATGGTGATGATGAATAAACTAGCTGACCCGACGTACTCCTATCAAAATTTCAATAGGCTACTGACTGTATACTATAGGACTGTAATTTTTTATTGCCTTAAGTAATAAGGCAATTAAAAAATATTTGAAAAAGTTTAATAGTGTATTTTGATTTTTTTAACTGCCTCGTCCGCTTTCGTCGTCTCTCAACAGTCAACATCTAAATGCCATTTTTAGAACATTTTACGCGATCCATCGCGATACGTGCTTTTACTCTGTTTCTCGACATTTTTATAACTTTTATTACCGTTCGTAAACGTATAGTTATCCAGTACTCATCTCAACATAACTATACTACTATGTCGCAATTAAGAAAAGTGTAGTTTCTCTCGACTACTGAAACAAATGACAGGATATTTTAATGTGCTACGGCCTCTTGTACAGACCGACAAAATTATCTGTAGGGGAGCTACTATCGTATTTTCTGAATATTATTGACAGCCGCCCGTTGATAATTTTAATTCCTTCATTTTGCCAACTTGACAGATAAGTTAGTTGCAGTACTGGGTCCAGTTTGCACGCCGTATAAGGTGCTGGGAAAGTGGACAGGTCCTCAACCTTATTGGTTGCTGTGACATTGCGTTGCTCTATAAAAATGCGTTTACTACTTTCTAAAGGTTTAAAGATTGTATTTAAAGCGTTTTTCGATTTTGGCCAAATTGATCAATAACAGTTGAAAATTCTGCGAGATTTGGTAATAAAATGAGTTTGTTTTGTCAGCAGGAGCAATGTTACGAAAAGTGTCAGAAAATCCAAAGGTTTTAGTCGAACCGAATTAGGTCAGCCAATTATTTCTTACCACTGTAATCTGATAAGGCTATACCATTTTCTCAGTCGGTTTGTCCCAAACAGCCGTAATTGTAATTTATAACCAGAGCTCCCATTGACACGTTCGTTCCTTCCGAACACCTGAGACCGACTGAGCTCTCGCGGCGCAAAACCGATCTACATTTAACAAAGTTATGTAGATTTTTAAATCTACCCTCGAAGATAAATCGCCGAAGGCTTACGGGGTTGTTTTAAATTCACTTCGCTTGGAATGCGTGGAAATAAAGGCATGGAAAATTATTTTTTTCACCAGGGTTGTGATCGTGACACTTCGGATTTGCATACGAGTATGAAGCCGCCAGTTTATTTTACTTAGTTCTCGTCAAACTTATTTTTATAGCGTGCCAACGTGTTAAAATAACTGTTCAATCATTAGGCTAATAAGGAAAACATACACGTAATATTATAGCATCCACCTTACACACTATGCATAGAAATCTAGCTATAGGCACTACGCTTTGTATGTCTTTGAATTTCAATTAGTCATCAGATCAATTGTTATGTTAAGTGCTTGGTTTTTTCTTTGTTTAGATCCGTATATATAGACGGCGTCAAACCCTTGTTTGATTCGCTCGAAAAAAAACCTTATGATAAGAGTAGGCTAATGATGATAATGGTGGATTAGGGCCCATCCTCTCTCTGAGAGAAGGCCTGTGTTCCAGCAGTGGGAACATAATAGGCTGTAATGATGATGATGATGATGTTTCTATTTTGCTACGATAAAGTTTGTTTTACAAAATTTATCGTAGCAAAATAGAAGAAGTACGAAGCGCTTTGATTCCACATTTATTGTGCGAACTGCTAGTCTGTGGAATGCGCTGCCTGAATGGGTGTTCCCCGATGGTTACAATCTCGGTGTCTTCAAATCACGAGTGAATCGGTTCCTTCTAGGCAAGCGTGCTCCAACGTAGACCGCATCATCCCTTAACATCAGGCGTGATGGGGGTCAAACGCAAGCCTATTAATTATAATTAAAAAAAAAAAAGTCATAGCAGTGGGTCCACGGGGAAACTCCCATCATTTCCAAATATTTTGCTGAAACCATTGACCCATTTAGGCTCTTTAAAATAGTGCACCACAAATTCATGACTTGTGACTTGTGGTGAAAATCTTCACAAGTACTTGTTATTAATTATCGCGTTGGATAAAATTAGTACAGTATGTCAAATAGTATTTAACTATTTACTTACGCTCAATGAGTACCAGTTCAATTGAAGTTAATGTCTCTTTCCGCGTTCATATCCAGTTAAATATTACGTCATTCTGATATTGTGTTTATTGTGCATTAAATATGCGGAGTAGAGACATTCTTACAAAAGTTAGAACTTTATTTTGGAACACTTTCTCTTGACCGTGGTCTACGATGGCACGTTTGCCTAGAAGAAAGAATTGTGCGAACCGCTAGTCTGTGGAATGCGTTGCCTGAAGGGGTGTACCCCGACAGTTAAATCTGGGTGTCATATCGAGTGAATCGATTTCTTATAGGCAAGCGTGCTCCATCACAGACCGCATCAGGCGAGGTGACGGTCAAACGCAAGCATTAAGTCAAGGTCAAGCATTAAGTAAATTTAAATTTACAAGTCAATTAATAATATTATAATAAATAATTAATTAATAATATTGAACATGGTATATAAAAAATTATATAAAACAAACAAAAAAAAAAATTATGTCATTAAAAAACAATTTAAAAATAGTAACCGCGAGGAATTCCCAATACAAAAAATAAAATAAACGTCAAATAAGTTTATGATTATTTATAAATCACATATCATCATCATCATCATAATCAGCCTTTTAGCAGTCCACTGCTGGACTTTTAGCCTACCGGAAAGGGTGATTGGGCCATATCCACCACGCTGGCCCAGTGCGGATTGGTGGATTCACATACGCCATTGAATTCCTTCTCCGTACGTATGCAGATTTCCTCACGATGTTTTCCTTCACCGAAAAGCCAATGGTATGAAAATCCGTACATAAGCTCCAAAGAGCTCATTGATACGGGCCCGGGGTTTGAATCCGCGACCTCACGCTTTCAAGTCTAGCGGTCTCCCAAATGGGCTACCACGGTAAATCACACATGATTTTTAGTAAATAATCATATAACGTTAGTGAACAACCGTGAATAGGTTAAAACAAAAAATTAAATGTCCCGAACTTTTGTTGTTCGTTGAAAAATTAGTATGAGAAATTCAGCAAGACTTCAGAAATCTGGTGATTTTTTATCAACAAATACCACAGACTACTAAATCTGTAATAATCAAATGGAATAACGCTATGAAACAATAACATTAGAATAAACAATAAACTTTATAATAATAAATAAATAAAAAAACTTAAACAAAAATCTGGAAGATGGCAAAACATACTCAAAATGTTGAATCATAGGTCAAAAACGCACTAGTTAGTAAGTTTTTGCACCTAGCCTAGCTCTAGATGCTAAGCAAGTCATTTGCTAGTGCGTTTTCAAGCTTAGTTAATCAACCAACAACAACAGACTACTAAATTTGTTGGTGTTGTTTTTTTACTCAAAAATATTTTTATCAAAATATTCCTCAGGTGAATTCAGCTCTCACTGTTGGGATTAGGACACTAGATTTCTACCTACAGGGTTATTGATAATAAGGATAATTAAGGATGCCTAACAAAAATAGTGTTGGATTTTGTATGTAATATGCAAGAGTCAGCTCCTATGCTTCGACCGGGTTATTAAAATGTTATATTTTTGTTTGGTATGGAAGGGAAAAAAATCGAATTATTAAAAATCACGAAACTAAAGTTGTTAGTTGTGATGCACATTAATCTGTCTGGAGCGGTTGTTAGCTAAAACACCACCCGCATTCTTCAGTGAACATGGTGCATGTAACTGCGCCGAAATATTGGGAGCGCCATCCACCTTATCACGGTAAATATCCCATTAATATTAAGCAAATTAGCAATAGCCTTGTACATCTCTATAAATCAGATGTAAAGGAAGGTTGTGTTTGAAGTACCAATAAGTTACTTCTGCCACGTCCATTGAAGCGTAGAGTTTCTTTGACTGAAGTCAGGCCAAGTGTATTAACCAAGAGTGTATTGGCCGGGCCCCATGTGACTCGATAAATTGTCAATTGTTGAACAGTTTTTATTGCTTTACGATCGTGTTACATCAGTTAATGAACTGGATCGGAATAGTCCAAATGGTGACATCATCTTTAAAAAAAATGCTTTTTTGCACTGTGGTCCTGTCACGCCAACTGAAGACGGAAGACGCGGTAACGTTTTGATAAATCGATGTCTCGTGGTTATATAAATGATTTGTTTTTACATGCTTTTATTTAACTTGCCTTGTTAGTATGTTCGTATGTGTGGGACAAATCTTGTAACTGAATTTTAGACCAGTTATCCTCAACCGATGGAGCTGAAGTTTGGCATACTTATGTATGTTCGTTGACAATGCAATGTTATGGTACCATCGAGCTTGTCTGATGATGGATACAGAAGGTGGCCATAAGAACTCCTAAACATTTAAAACATGTGACCAATTCGCAAAAGTTTAAAAATTACTATCTTCCAGATTATTTCCTTTTTAAAGTTTGTTATCAAAACCCTTTAAACGAAAATGATGTAGGTATATGATGATCACAAAAGGTCTGAATCTTTCTACTCTACATTTATAAGTACGTAAATTCCATACAGACTTTCTTCAATTTGTCGAACGTTTTCGTAAAACCTGTGTAAAAACATTTTGCTAGAAATTCTCGGGACGCTTTATTTCCCCTCTGACATTAACCCCTCAAGACGCAGCTTACGGAGAATTTGTGGCCAAACGGAGCAGAGAAATGTAAAAACCAAAAACGTGAAAGAGACAAAATAATGTTATGTGATAAGCTTTTAATAATGAAATGAATCTGCTGTTGCTCATTATTGACAGAGCGAAGCGAGGTCTAAGAGTCAACAGTGGGACAAATTGGCGTTTAAAAAAAATCATGTTTGTATGTTTGTTCGACGATTACTGGAGAACCGTTCATTAGATCTTTATGAAATTTTGTAGGCAAGTAGTTCAAGTAAGTACATAGATTTTTTCACTTCGTATATGTGTTAAGCCGCTACAGGGGCAAAGTAAATAACTATAATAAGTAAAAGTTGAAATAACAAAGTTATAAAATACCGTTGGTTAAAGGAAGGAGTTCATAATGAATCCTAAATGAACTTATTTTGTACAAATAATGTCAGTATGAGTGAAGTGAAGATTGTCAGTTGATTGTCGTAGCCGTTATCTGTCATATTTATCAATCAAGATCATGTTAGGTAGGAAAACTATGGAGCACCCACCTTAGTGTAAGTGAAGGAAAAGTTTGAAAAAATTGAACATTGCGAGGTCTCAGTTCGGGGCGAACTACTAGTTCAAAGTGATGTAACCTACATGAATAAATTACATACCAATATTTTAATTCCCCGTAGTATACACTTTATCATCGAAGCAAAAGGTTCTACCTCAATGTCGATTTTATTTGCAAAAACTGAACCTAACTCATTTGATACGCAAATAGGTCCTATCCTACAAGATAATTCCGAACTTGACCGGAGGCTCCAGTGAGTCACTCAGCCACAGAATAGTAGTTAGATACTGACTCGGCCCAACTTACCGGTTCCTTGCGAATTGATTAGGTATCGGCACAGAATAGATAATAGTACTAAATCGGTACCAGACACTGGTTCCATTATGGACGCACCTTGTGCGAGGATGTTGGACGCTGGCTGGCCGCCACACCCTGTCTGAGGAGTTTTGAAAGTTTAGATAATTGCAGTGTAACTAAAAAATACTAACGCTACATTAGGTGATAGTGTCGTCATTAATAACCGCGCGTCGGACTTTCTTCTTTCGAGAAAGACTGATGACGTACGCTTTTCTGGGCCTCGAACTTCTAACGATATTGAACATGGAGAGTTTTAAAAGGGTGTCTACAAACACCTCTAAGGAGCGGAAAAACATCGACAACACCACTGTAGTTGCAGGTGTCCATAAGTGAATGTTGCCGCTTACCATCAGTCGAACCGCATGTTTCATTCATTGCAAACGACAAATTCGAATACATAGCCGAATGGAGAAAAATTCCACCACTAGGCCAGTTTGACTATTTGTCCCTTAAAAGTTTACAACCCTAGCCACGATACACTTTCAATAAGCCTGAGCTCTATTCCCCATTGTTTTCTCGCTAACCTTGCCATTCAACTCTTTGGTAGTGTAACACCACGGTCACAGAGGTCTCAGGTAGTCTGAAAAGCATGTAATAATGCGTGGACAGTTCACCATCAGACAACTATTCAATCCAATAGCCGCTACATACATTGGTGACCTGTGAGTCACAGCGGTCAAGTTCGCATACGTGCCGGGAATTGGTGTGCGTACCTCGATCAATTAGATTGTGCTCCTGGCTTGAATAATGCCAGAAACTGGTTTGTGGTGCTCGGTAACTGTTGTATCTGTGGCACTGGCTTGGGGAATTGGTGTCAAATAGTTGGCGTAACAGTGGTACTGTCCAATATTGATGTCTATTAGAGCTGTTATGCGGAATAACAGGTCTAATAGACATTACGCCATGTACCTCAATGTCTTCCTGTATAGTACTCTTAAATCCACTGCTCTCAATGTGTTCAATGTCTTTAAAGATAAACCTTTCTTGCTGAATCAAAAAGTATGTTTTGAACTCAAGGATTCACTTTACCACAAAAAGGAAATAGCATGCCAAAGCGTAGATGATCGGCCAGTGCTTGCGCTCATACCATGTGTGTGGGTGGATATTATCAGAATTTATTGGCAGCTCTGCGCTTTTACACGCTTTCTTATATTTGTTTTAGCAATATATGATGTCCTCTTTAGGTTTATCGAAATATATTTCAAAATTATTAAAGGCCCGGTACAAGGCGCTATTTCGATCGTCTCGTTCTTTCTCGCATATAAAATATGATTTTGACGACATCGCTGTTCAGTTTTCGACTTGGGTGTCCTTATATTAGAATGTATTTCCTTGTGATGCATTATATTTCTTTGAGTTGCATAAAGAGTGTGCATCAGATCTGCACGACCTTATTCCCTCCTGCCCATTTTTCTATCGGACTTAAAGCGGGCACGAAAAATCGTCACCGCTTTATGGTTGATATTCCGAAAACCCGTACGAAACGCTTTGATTCCACATTTATTCTGCCAACTGCTAGTTTGTGGAATGCGTTGCCTGAATGGGTGTTCCTCGATGGTTACAATCTGGGTGTCTTCAAATCACAAGTGAATCGGTTGCATCATCGCTTAACATCAGGCGTGAAGGTGGTCAAACGCAAGCCTATTAATTATAAAAAAATAAAAAAAGATCGGCTTATGTTGCCATATGAGAGGACTCTCCGCTTCTAAAATAATATTATCTCTTCTATGGCTACACCATAACACAAACAATTTTCTAGATGACATTTATAAACGAACAGAGGGACGCGTCTGACCTTTAGGTAGAATGGCGCCTTTGATTTTAAACCGACCAAAACAGATAATGTAGAAGAGACGAGGGGACAATCAACGTTTGTTTTTGTGATACATTGTGATTTGTGACGTTCAGAATCGAGTCTTTTTCAATCAACTTTAAAAAAGAGGTTCCCTATTCGACAGCCTTTTTTGTGTACACTATGCGATATCTTCGGTGATTGTGAAGTATTTTTTTAAAAAGCTATTTTTAGGATGTTTTCATTTCAATTTAGAATGTGTTCCACCTCTGAATGTGGAAATTAGGGATTGAATTCTGTTTATTAAATTTATGCCACTTTCCGTGGCGTCGGTTTTTTTTATATTAAATTATCATCATCGTTATCAGTCTTTCTTGTTTCCACTGCTGGGTGAGACACAGGTTTTCTCTAAGAGAAAGGCCCTTAGCTACTATTCTGGCCCAGTGCATGGTGGTGAATGTCATGTTTTTGAATTTTTGAGGTTCTCTAACATACCGGTTTCCTCGCGATGTTCACCTTCACCCCTTTTGAACGATGGCATCGAAACTGCACACAATTTATTAAGGTACTAAATAAGTCACTGGCAGGGCTGAGGATCGAACCGGGTGCCGTTAGATTGTAAAGCGCACATGCTACTCGGTCACCATCACTCTCAAAAATATTGAATTACAGTGTAAACTCTATATAGCTACACTCGATTTAACGACAAACTCTCTAAAACGTTGAAATTACTAGACTTTGGTTGGTTTACCTTGCTGTCCATACAATGATACGCTCTATGTAGCGTCACACCCACTCTAAATAACAACAATAATGCATCATTATTAAGCAATAAACAGTACTTTCTAACACCTAGTATTTACCTCGACTGTCGGCATCATACGTAGACGAAGATTAGATTAGACGAAGACTATACGCAATAAGTGTTGTTATTTGTATCAATATTAATGTTTGATGTATGTAAATTTTATACTTTACTAATTAATTAGTAAAATAATAATAGATTTCTGCTCTCCGTTTAACGACAACTCAATAACGCCATAAAATGCAGTCCCTTAAATGTCGCTATATAGACTTTACACTGTATAATGAATCACGAATACACAATGAGATCAAAATCCCCTTACAAGATACACGGGTATGTACGAACATGCTGACCGCAAAACGCAAGTGTTGCATTACATAAAACTCGCAACGCATTGCATTGCGCAACATTCGAGGTGTCATGCACTAGAAACTTACTGAGATAAGGGGAATATTGTGAAGAATTTATTGAGGTTTACTATAACACATCTTGAGACGTGATCCTTAACTGTTGGCTATTTGGAAAAACCCAGAGTCAAGCGGGCAATGGAGCGAGGTATGTTCGGAGTTTCTTTGCGCGATAGAATCCGGAATATGGATGTTAGCTAAAGATCAGAGTCACCGACATAGCTATTAAAATTTGTATGTTGAAGTGGCAATGGGCAGGCTACATCGTTCGAAGAACCGATAACCGATGGGGAAGAAAGGTTCTTGAGTGGAGACCACGTACCAGAAGACGCAGCGTAGGTAGGCCGCTACACGGACCGACGACATCGTGAGAGTCGCGGGCATCCAGTGGATGCAGATGGCAGGCTGTCGTTCAGTTTGTAGGTCAAATGGAGAGGCCTATGTTCAGCAGTGGACGTCTTCTGGCTGATGATGATGATGATAACTTCATCAAGCCCTACTTCTTATTTCTTCTTAGCCCTTCCTCATCCGTTTCTGGTTATAGACCTCTCCTAATATCTACCACGACCTGCCTTCTGCCTTACCCAACAAGCCTTGATCTGCGTTGAGATATTGTACCGTAGCGTTTCGGTGGATGGTCTGGTCTTTGCCCACGGTCTTCACGATGCGTCACGTCCATTGGTGACTGTCCATCCAAGCTATGCTGGGTGTATATCACTCGACGACGGAAATATTAAATTAAAGAATATCATAAATACAAAAGAGGATAAAAAAATTTGACATAATTTATTTGTGGCAAAAAAATACAATGAACACAATATACAATAGATAATAAAAATATTGTTGGCCTTTTGGAAAAGCTCAGAGTCACAGCGGGCAATGGAGAGAGCTATGCTCGGAGTTTCTTTGCGCGATAAGATCCGAAACGTGGATATTCGCCAAAGAACCAAAGTCACCGACATAGCTGTTAAAATTTGTAAGTTGAAGTGGCAATGGGCAGGCCACATCGCTCGAAGAACCGATAACCGATGGGGAAGAAAGGTTCTGGAGTGGAGACCACGAACCGGAAGACGCAGCGTAGGGAGGCCTCCCACTAGATGGACCGACGACATTGTGAGAGTCGCGGGTATCCAGTGGATGCAAAAGGCGGGCTGTCGTTCAGTGTGGAGGTTAAAGGGGGAGGCCTATGTTCAGCAGTGGACGTCTTCCGGCTGATGATGATGATGATGAATAAAAATATAGTTAAATTAAAAATTTAACTAAATTAGATTATTTAGCTTATTATATCTTTTTGTCACAAACCGGCTATACTTGTTCATTGTAATATCTTTGTAAATAAACTCCGTATCACCAGTAAAGATAATAAAATACCTTTCAAGTTTCTGTGCTCCAAAGTCGCGTGAAAAATATGCGCTGAGATCATCATCATCATCATCAGCCGGAAGACGTCCACTGTTGAACATAGGCCTCCCCCTTTAACCTCCATACTGAACGACAGCCCGCCTTTTACCACTGGATACCCGCGACTCTCACAATGTCGCCGGTCCATCTAGTGGGAGGCCTCCCTACGTTGCGTCTGCGCTGAGATGCCTTAAATAAAATTAGGAATTACAGTAATTTTGATCAAACATCTCCAACATTGAGGGTCAACGTTTTCATAATCAGGTTTTCACTAAAACTTTTGTAATTTAACGAAATTGCAAATTTTGTTCTGAGATAATAACAGACTGGTAATTGTTTGTGGAGCGTGATCTCTGAATAAATACTTGTTACTGTTACTGACAATTGTTACGCCGACTGTACACTCTCGAATCTTGCGCCCAAAAGAATCACAATCCGAATCACTAAAGTAAAGTAAGCCAATTTAATAGATCACATTTGACAATTAAAATTCAATAACGTAACCATGTAACGTTACTGTTTATTTTTTCAAAGTTAAATCTGTTCAATTGATTTAAAAAATTCTGTTAATAAATTATCTTTAAAAAATATAGCTTTATAAGGTGTCGAGGTCCGTTAGAAATTTTGTGTGAGGGCCGGATTAAGGGCAGGAGGGGGTTAAAATTTGATTTAAGTCTACGCGTACGAAGTGACAAGCAACAAACAGCTAGTGAGTACATATATATTTATATTGTACGATCAAAATAAAGAATTCAGTTCAAAGTTAATTTAATTAACATACTCGAAATTGATAACAAAAGTACCTATCGCAACTAGGTAATATTTATTATACTTTAGGGCACAGAGGTCACGACCTTTGAAGCTCAAATGACGTAAGCAGAAAATTCGGCACATTGCACGACAATGGCATCGATTCTGATGTACACTAAACTAAACTAAATTTGACAGAACTCTAAAATTGTTGACGTCCTTCTCTCACATATTAAAATGAAAAGAGAGGCAGATAATTTTAGTCCTGTCAGATTGGTTTAGTTTAGTGAGTGGTATATATATAGTGGTATTACAGAATCGACGCCATTGACTTACTGGAATTATCTCGTCTTGTCATAGTTGTCATGCCGTGTACATGGCCTGGCGAACGCGAGCTGTCAGTGTCATCAAATTTGTCATTGTACTAGGTAATGCCGGCGACTTTGTATGCGTAGGGCTCTACCTTCGGCATCGCCAATAGATATTATTTTCAAAAACCTTTCATATGCACATATGAAAGATTTTATAGTTGCAAGATTTGCAACTATAAAACAAGCTATGCACATAGTATTCCAAAATACGGGCTGAATTGAGAAACTTCCTTCTTTTTTGAAATCGGTTAAACACCTCACTACGGGCAGGACATGTGATATGACACGTGTCCTGCATATAAACATCTCGAGTTAGCACTCGTAAAGGATAAGTCCTGAACCAGGAAGTTTTAAAACGTTTAAATCTTAACATTATGGCAGTAACTTTGTTGCCGAGTTCCTTAAATTGCGCTACGACTATAGTCTATACCTACCGTACACTACAGAGGGCAATTGTAACAACCTGCCGGCTTCCTTGTTCCCTGAGAGATATAATCTAGGCCTTTTCAAGGCCAGAGTGAATAGGTATCTTAGAAGTCTGTTTGCTTCATCTTCGACCACCAGTCTGATGGCCAAACAGGGCAGATATAGTAAGGTGGCGTGGCCTAAATTAGGCTTATTGCCTTTACTCGAACTCACCCTGAAGACGACCTTGCTGCCCTTTTTATTGCATGTGGACTATTAACTAGTTATTTATTGTTGCTGCAAGTTTCTTAGTGTGCATGAAAAATGTGTAAGTGTGAATCACGCAGACATTTGAACACTAACGATAATTGTATTAAAGCATATTTCCCTTGTTTGTCTGACATGAGACTCGTAACTAATCCTAAAGTAACAACCGACCGCTTTACACCCCAGATCGGATCGCGGTGTATCGCGATTCATACGACACTGTTATACAGTACATCATCTTGAGCGGTGGAATCGTTGAACAAAACGACACCATACACCCCAAACAAACATGGGTTGAATGAGAATATCTAATAGTACTAACAGACGCTCGAACGCGGTTGACCTCAACCGCCGTCTGACCAATGGGAGAGAAAGAGAGGGAAATATGATATTCTCACTCTTTCTCTCCCGTTGGTTGGACGGCGGTCCGTCAGCCGCGTACGAGCGTCTGTT
Source organism: Agriopis aurantiaria (assembly GCA_914767915.1). Classification (NCBI taxonomy): domain Eukaryota; kingdom Metazoa; phylum Arthropoda; class Insecta; order Lepidoptera; family Geometridae; genus Agriopis; species Agriopis aurantiaria. Next base: position 6,990,951 of record OU612006.1, read on the forward strand.
AGCACTATTAGGTTCTTGTTCTTGGTCTGTTACTTACTTACTTACTTACTTATGACTTATGTTAGCACTATTAGGATGGTAGAAACAGGTAGATTGTGGGATCTCAACCTGTGTTCCGATGCCGATCAAAGGAGAATGCAACTTTTCCTAAGTATCCTGGGCTCATTGTTTTAAATTTACAGTCCACATATGAAACCCATGGGTTTATATTTATAATTAGTAAGGGTGATTAGGAAACATAAATACGCAGATACATCTATAGATGCGCAGAAAGTCGTATTTCGGTCACGTTATAAGAAATTACACGTATAAATGACTGCAGCTCATCCAAAGGAAGATCGCTGGATAATAACGTAACGGAAAGAACAGAAGGCGGCACTCCTGGGTAAGAAATTTGCGGGGGTGACTTGGCTGCAGTACTACCTCGTTAGAGCGGCAGCCTCCAAGATTGTAATTTCCCCCAAACTCACCAACACAACACTTTTTGCTCTTCTCGCCGAACTCACCCGCAGTTTTGCAGCCAGCTCGTGACCACGGCCATTATAACATTGTCGAAACGTCGAGCGTAAGATACCTATCTTTACCTTAAATAGAAGAATGCGCGATAAGTCACGATAAACATCTAAACCATGATAGCGTTAAAAATCACGAAAGTTTAAAAGTAATTTTGCCCTACTGCTGTCCAACCTCGGATAGGCATGGAGGACATTGAAGAAAAATGAAAGATAGACATGTTCGTCAAGCAGTCTGCATTAGTCAACCATCAATCATTATCAGCCTATCATGTCCCCACTGCTAGGACACAGGCTTTCTCTCAGAGAGAGAGACAGAGAGAGAAGGGATGGGGCCCTAATCCACCATGCTAGCCCAGTGCATTTCCTTGCGATGTTTCTCCTTCACCGTTTTTGAGGGACGTCATTTTATACTGCACATAACTTATTTAAGTACTTAATTAGTCATTGGTGCATGGCCGTGGATCGAACCGGGTGCCGTCACATTGTAAAGTGAACATGCTACCGCTCGGCCACCATCGCTCATGCAATTGCATTGGTAATGCAAGTGAATCGAGAGGCGAACCTCAGCTACTGTCTCCAAGACCGAGGGCGATAAAACTCGGTTTAACGGGCACCGCGCCGCCCGCCGGGCATCATGCCAGCACGCAAACCCGAAGCAGTCTCTTGAGCTCCCAATGTCATGAACGGTGACGACACCACGGGGAAGTATTTCGGTGCTACCGATTGCTGTTTTGGCAAGTTGGCTAATCAAGAATGGTATTTGTTTTGAAGGTGTGGCTAATTGTTAAAGATTCTTAAGAATACAAACAATGTTTCAATTTAGATCATATATGTCGGAGAACACCCGGTACTAGGATGTTTTTTGAAGCTGTGACGTCATCAGTGCTGATGATACTATTTCCATCACTGGGTTCTACCATTGGAGATAAAACCTTAGCTGGCAGAACTACTCTCTTCTAAGTAACTTTGTAGTTTTTAGGCTGTACCAAACTGACTTATCACGGGGTAGGTTAAAGAAACACATTGAAAGTTCTCATTATTAACCATTTATCCTTTATTTCTGCATAGACCCTAAGAAGGTGCTCTATGCTAATGCTAATTTACCGCCACGTTCGTAAAACCCTAGACGCTTATAGAAGAAGGGCAAGAAACTACAGCGCCATCACTTTATCATAATTATTACAGAATAACACTTTTTCATAACACTTATTGAGCAATAAATAGTAGTTAACAAAATAGTAACAGCACTCTAAGTGCACTGGATATCGCTTCAAGCAAGACTGCCTGTTTCTGCACTTTGTACTGTGCTCGATGAATGCCTCAAACAGAATGAGCCTGGCTCCACAACAGCTCGCCATTTTATAACAAAGATGGCGTCATGTCGTTGTGAAGTCATAACACTGTTCATTAAATATCTACAAATAACCTACTTTACAGTAGTTTATAACTTGTTAAATAATCTTAACTATTTACAGAACTTAGCTCTTATTAACACTTAAGCTAAACATTTAAATAATCGAAACAAGGCGCCATGTTTTTCGTTTTGTAAATCGAATATCAAATCAGCTGTCTTTTAATGTAATCATTAACTAATGATTTTAAACACAATGTTTATCGTTTACAAATCAAGACATGAATTTAGCATTAGATAACTTTACATTTAACTAAAGATTAAATAGTCTTGTGTCATTGTTTCCTGTCTGGAAAGAGAACAAAACATATTTTTACATTTTAGTTTTCCACAGTTAACTTTACGCTTAGAAAGGTAAACAAATTACATCAATCAGTTTGTTAACCTTTCTGCTCTTCATTTTAACGGACATTGTTGAATTCGACGTTATTATTTAGAAGCTTATATTGGTCTTGCGCCGACACGGCCATTCTGACAGGTGGTGCGTGCTCTGCACCAGCCACATCAGTCTGTTGTTAGTATTCTTGAGAAACTTGCTGCTGGTACTTAGGGGTGGATAAAGATTTGGTATTGGAATTTTCTAGAATGTTCTTGAAGTGTATAAAGTATTTCGGGGGTCTCGATGTGTCTAGAAGATTTTAGTACTGTACTGTCGGAGAGTGTTGGAGTATCTGAGTGAGTAGAAATGAAATGAAATTAAAATTAATCTGGGTGGTTCTCGGAGTGTCTTGATGTGTCTCGGAGGTTCTCGAAGTGTATCGGCGTGTCTCGGAGGTTCTCGGAGTGTAACGGAGGGTCTCGAAGAGTCTCGGAGGGTCTCGAAGTATCTAAAAATTAAAACGAGTTTCTCTGAGCTAGGTATCCATTCATAAGCACACTAACCGATAACTTATTTGTGGTCGGTGTTTCAGTTGTTTCAAAATAAGAAACTCAGCATGATTTCTGTTGAATATCTTTTAATGATAACCGATTCCGATTATCAGTTATCAGCGGATATTTTTCACATCTTGACAATCATAAATGAATCAAGTTTAAAGTATATGGAGGTAGGTAGAAGTTTACTGTACATGGAGAAGTAAGCGAAGATGTTGTAGTTAATGCTCCACGCATTGCAAATGTCCCTCGCTTATGCGCAGTTATCTGCAAGCTTTTATTTCTTATCGATAGGAACAATTTTATGCTCTGCTATTGTTTGCATATTCAGCAGCTGGGCAATAGTTTGCTGTTGTGTCTACAGCCACTCGATGATGTCATGAATCATCGTCATCATTATTATTATACGAAAAGAATTCTGAAGGTACATCACCAGATTGTAATAGCAGCACCAGGTCCGCTGCAGGTCCACTCGTCACTGTGCATGGTGTAGACACGTCTTAACTTGTCGCACCAGGCATCAATCGGTTTGAAATCCTTCCACGAGCATTAACACTGTTCTCGTGGGCGTTACTAGGATAATCTGAAACATAATAAACAGACAGAAGGATCATCGGATTCTATCCCACTTCTGATGTCGGAGAACACCCGGTACTAGGATGTTTTTTGAAGCTGTGACGTCATCAGTGCTGATGATACTATTTCCATCACTGGGTTCTACCATTGGAGATAAAACCTTAGCTGGCAGAACTACTCTCTTCTAAGTAACTTTGTAGTTTTTAGGCTGTACCAAACTGACTTATCACGGGGTAGGTTAAAGAAACACATTGAAAGTTCTCATTATTAACCATTTATCCTTTATTTCTGCATAGACCCTAAGAAGGTGCTCTATGCTAATGCTAATTTACCGCCACGTTCGTAAAACCCTAGACGCTTATAGAAGAAGGGCAAGAAACTACAGCGCCATCACTTTATCATAATTATTACAGAATAACACTTTTTCATAACACTTATTGAGCAATAAATAGTAGTTAACAAAATAGTAACAGCACTCTAAGTGCACTGGATATCGCTTCAAGCAAGACTGCCTGTTTCTGCACTTTGTACTGTGCTCGATGAATGCCTCAAACAGAATGAGCCTGGCTCCACAACAGCTCGCCATTTTATAACAAAGATGGCGTCATGTCGTTGTGAAGTCATAACACTGTTCATTAAATATCTACAAATAACCTACTTTACAGTAGTTTATAACTTGTTAAATAATCTTAACTATTTACAGAACTTAGCTCTTATTAACACTTAAGCTAAACATTTAAATAATCGAAACAAGGCGCCATGTTTTTCGTTTTGTAAATCGAATATCAAATCAGCTGTCTTTTAATGTAATCATTAACTAATGATTTTAAACACAATGTTTATCGTTTACAAATCAAGACATGAATTTAGCATTAGATAACTTTACATTTAACTAAAGATTAAATAGTCTTGTGTCATTGTTTCCTGTCTGGAAAGAGAACAAAACATATTTTTACATTTTAGTTTTCCACAGTTAACTTTACGCTTAGAAAGGTAAACAAATTACATCAATCAGTTTGTTAACCTTTCTGCTCTTCATTTTAACGGACATTGTTGAATTCGACGTTATTATTTAGAAGCTTATATTGGTCTTGCGCCGACATATACAACTTACTAAATTCGTTTACGATTTGAACTTGGATAGATAAATAAATGGTGTGCGTGGATGGATAAATAACATCCACGCACTGGTAAAACTGTTTCATTATCATCATCATCAGCCAGAAGACATCGGCTGCTGAACATAGGCCTCCCCCTTTAACCTCCACACTGAACGACAGCCTGCCATCTGCATCCACTGGATGCCCGCGACTCTCACAATGTCGTCGGTTCATCTAGTGGGAGGCCTACCTATGCTGCGTTTTCCGGTTCGCGGTCTTCAGTCAAGAACCTTTATACTCCATCGGTTATCGGTTCTTCGAGCGATGTGACCTGCCCATTGCCACTTCAACTTGCATATTTTAATAGCTATGTCGGTGACTCTGGTTCGTGGCGAGTATCCACGTTCCAGATTCCATCTCGCAAACTATGTTTAAGCATGAATAATGCGTTACCAACGGACTGGTAAGTGGTTAGAATAAAGATTCAAAATTCAAATTCAAGTCCGGTTCACGTCAGAAATGCCGAAAATTGTTGTTTCAAGAATTCATCGACACAACTCGAGTGCCAGACTTCTCTTAGTTAATGGATGACTTGAATGTTTTGTCGACACGTATACAAACTTTCCTCATTTCCATGAAATTTCTAGGAGAGGCATGAAATTTACTAAAGAGCTACAAACTGGAGCTAACCCTTAAATAACCTGATGAACATCTCAATTTGAATGTTGTAAGGTGACCATAACCGATCTAAGTCGTGGGGTCTCGATATCCAGTTATTATATGTAGACAAGCTGAACTCCGCGGTTTAACTCATTTTTTTTTCTTCTAAATTTTCCCTTTGTTTTTGTCAATTCGTATTTTGACAATCTTATATATTTAACTTGTCTTGGTTTGGATCAAATCTTGCAACTAAACTTTAAAAGTATTGTCTGCAACCGATTGAGCTGAAATTTTTCATACACGTTTAGTTTGGATGATTGAGAATTATGTATGTGTGTCATCATCATCATTTCAGGCATAGGACGTCCTCTGCTGGACATAGGCCTCCCCCATCGATCTCCAAAAGGGCGGTTGGAAGCAGCCTGCATCCAGCATTTCCCTGCGGTATGTCCATCTTATGGGTGGACGTCCTACGCTGCGCTTACCGGTCTATGGTCTTCATTCGAGAACCTTTCGGTCCAATCGGCCATGTGTTCTGCGTGATATGTGCCCTACCCACTGCCACTTCAACTTGCTAATCCGGTGGGCTATGTCGGTGACTTTGGTTCGTCTACGGATAACCTCATTTCTGATTCGATCTCGTAGAGAAACCCCGAGCAAACCCCTCTCAATAGCCAGTTTCCTCCTTAGCACTTACACCCCCATTCAGTCGTCCATTTGATCATCTCGTTTGCAGTTGTGTGCCGCTCAACATTGAAGTGTGCGTTTGTAGAACTAGTAAGAATATGTCAGTGTGTGCAATACGTGTTTACCTCGCCCCCTTCAGTTTTTGCCAGAATTTATACGGCACCAGCCCGAGTTTAAGGCAAATCCAAACTATATAAATATGATAGTGTTGGCATATTGATGTCAAGTTCACCTTCTAGAATGACCTCTTAGCAACTATGCGTCGTAATTTTTTATTGGCAGAACATTTGAGATTATCGTTTTGTTTATAAATAGACGGAGATGTTATCTCACGAGAGACATTCAAACATTTATACGAAACAGATCGAGATTGTTTACATAAAACATTTACAATGTCAGAATTTAATTTCTCATTACGGAACCACAGACAGCGGATATTGGCTGTCGCACGCAGTGAGGTGTAATAATAGAGACGTTATAGGCGAACAACACGGCTTTGAAAACTGACTAAACGCAGCATATCTCTACTTACCAACGCATGTATATGTGCATTTTGTGAAATAAGGGAAAAGATATGAAAGACTTTTAACGCTATTTCTGTTGTTAGAAAGAGACAAAAATACAATTTGTTGTGGACACTCGGAGTGCGTGACTGAGAGACGGCTGAACGAAGTCGGGCAGCCAGCCTTGCATTCGTCTAGTCAATATGGTGGCGGGCACAACCTATCTACAGGTAAAAATATCTTAGGTCGAACGTAAAACTTTTCTCCTCACACACTCGCTGATTTGAAATACGTATACGTCATAATTAACAATTTTTTACCGACTTCAAAGAGGGAGCAATGTTCTCAATATGACACTTTTATTTTATTTTTATGTATGTATATCGATCAACCTGTTAACCAATTTACGTGTTTCTCCTACTTTTTTCACTATACTGCTAAACCGTTTAACTCAAAAACACGGAGACATTTGAACAGGAATGGTAACTGTACTAAGTCATATCTCCCTTGTTTGTCTGTTCCCAGATGAAAACATTTAGTGTAAAATTAAATTTCACAAAAAGATTGATGTCGCCACATCTTCTTGTTGGTGGTCCGAATTTCCGAAACTTGTCCTAAGTAAACTTAAGCTCACAACTTTAACACCTAGAAAGGCGCTGCAAAGTACTTTCTGCTAAAAGCAAGCCGAGTTTGTTTAGGACGGATAGGCCTCACTGATTTAATATAGTCCTAACATATTACTCATGACAGCTTAGTTTGTTACGTTCCCTCCAGAAATCGTGTTTATTTTGCACAAGGATTTGCAATTTCGGCGTATCATTATTAAGCAAAAATAGTTTTAGTAAGAAAGAAAGTAAAATATTTGTGAGAAACATAATATACAAAGATATACAGGATGCTCGGATAGCGAATCGCATGCTTCTAACGCGCGCGGCTGATGCGACAAGTCTTCGCACTATGAAAATGTATGGCGCCGCTTCCGAGATCTCGCTCAATGCCCTGCTGGCCCAGCGCTTGGATCTAGATTTGTTTCATTGTACGGAGGCAGAGGTTCGCAGAGTGACAATAGATTTTTATAATAATATTAAGGAACAAATACAGAACCCTCTAAAATAAGGGCTGTAAGTGTTATAAATAGTAGATATTTTTAATTTTTGTTTGTCTGTTTCATTTGTTATTATGTAAAAAAAAAAAAAAAATTGTAGGAAAATTTTATTTTTCTACTTTTTAATAGGTTTTAAGGTGTAATTTTTTCTTATATCCATGGGTGGGTGAATTGGGGCCCCCTGTAACTGCCCACCTAATTGTATGTTAAATAAATAAATATAAATATAAAATATAAAATATCTGCGTCAGACGCATGCGGCAGTCGCATGCGATCGGTCGCAATTGACAGAAGTCAACCTTAAAGCGATGCAACAGGAGTTCAGTCACTGAGTTGATGAGCGAACTTTTAATAAAGAATCATTACTGATAGGAGATTGGCTCGGAAATTTTTCCAGCAGATCTGCCAGCGAAAAAGCTAGTATGCCAAATATTAACCTAAAATACGTTCCCAAAGCGTGTCCGCTGTCTAACAGGACACCCTGTAGAGATATCGAGTCATCGTCCTCACAGGCTCGCGATTTTAATTATGAAAATGAAGGTTCGTTTTATAAGCTTGCTTGTGAAGCTTCATGAAGATCAAAGAGAAAGCGTAGACCACAGAATATGATGCACAGTATTCGTTAATTAATACTCTTGAAGACTTGATTCGTACGCATATATACAGAAATTAAACCAAAAAGTCTCGTTCCTTATGGTACGAAATGATAATAATTTTCAGGAGCGAAAAGGCTTTCCCTGCTATCTACCTTACTCGTATCCAGGGTTGCCAGATGTCCTCTTTTTTACCTGACTGCGCAAGAAGGAGGGCTATGATTTCGAGAATATGTATGTGTTTGCATGATGGTTTCCTTGGCATGCTTTTACAGCCTAAACGACATGTGAGGTGTCATTTGAATCGTTTTAATAGTGGGGGTGACATAGAATACAAGAATTCAAGATGGCGTCTGCGTTTTTTAAAATTTAAGGTAAAAATAGTAAGTAACCTTTGCCAAATAGGAATAATAGAAAAATAAACTCGGAAACTATGAGCTAATTTACTTGAAATAAATATTATATTATTATTAATATTATGTAGAGTAGATTATAAATGTGAATCTGTGTTCGGTTTTTTCATATTTGGGCCTGGCAACCCTACGTATCCAAGTTCACTATTTTGATTTGATTGATTGTCTGTGAAAAGTCTGATATAGACATCTTAGTTTGCGATTTTTACCAGCTAGAGGTCAGCACAGGACAACACAGGAGAAACCCGCGAGGACGCTATATTGGCATTACTGTTGTGTAGACCTTGTAAACTCAAACCGATGATCTGTGCCCACGACATTACCACCGAGTAGAAAATCTATCAGAGAAACAGCCCTCTAAAACCTCTAAAAGGTAGTTCGATCCATAAATACAATCATGCAGCAAAATCATCAATCCTGCGTATCTCGGTGATTTCTTACAAAAAATTGAATTATGATTATTTTAATTACAACTTAGCAAACCGTTATCACAATGTCGTCGGTCCATCTAGTGGGAGCCCTACCTACGCTGCGTCTTCCGGTTCGTGGTCTCCACTCAAGAACCTTTCTTCCCCATCGGTTATCGGTTCTTCGAGCGATGTGGCCTCTCCATTGCCACTTCAGCTTGCAAATTTAAACATCTAGCAAATTTTAATAGTCGCGGCCATCCAGTCGATGCAGATGGCAGGCTTTCGTTTAGTGTGGAGGTTAAAGGGGGAGGCCTATGTTAAGCAGTGGACGTCTTCTAGCTAATGATGATGATGATGAAAACGTTATGTCGTAAAGGCAAAATAGTGAATTTAAACTTATGTTCAATAATTTAATAAGGCCATGCTCAATAGCTATCTCATTCGTACCTTTTCTAACTTTTTGAAGAAAAAAAATTCGTTAAAAGAGTATAAAAAGATTGTGCATTTTTTTTAGAATCACATAGCAAATATTACAAAGGAATTTTCAATAGGTGTCTATTCAAGTTTAGGTTTAAAGAACTTTGTTATCACAAATACAAATTTTTCACTTAAGTGATAACATATTTTAACTAAAATAATAGTGTCCGTCGTCGCATGAACTAAGAAATTTAAATACTAAATAAATAAATAAATAAATATTCGGGACATTTTTTCACACACGGTCATCTGACCCCAAACTAAGCAAAGCTTGTGATATGGCTGCCAGAGACTGATATACATACATATATAGTTTTAAATACATACTTAAATAGATAGAAACAACCAGATATAGAACAAACACAAATGTTCATCACACAAATGTTTGTCCTAGGCGGGAATCGAACCCACGCCCCCAAGCTCAGAAGGCAGGTTCACTACCAACTGGACCAACGGGCTATCTGAAATACTCCATATATATACTTAAATGCTGAATAAATAAATTGTAATAACATAAATAAATGGTACGGAGGTATTCTCCACAATTACTCTTCAATCTCTCGGTACGTGAACTTGTCAGTATGAGCGCTCGCATGCACTCGCACACACATCGTTGCCTAGTGCAATACCGAGTTTCGAGTTTGTCTTCTGTACATTTTGTACTCTGTGGCGAATGTGACAATAGATAGGTTAGTCACCTGGGGCCGAGCGCACGTCCTTAGCTTCCGCAGTGACGTCACCCTTGTCACTTGCTTGTAATCTGTGGCAACACGGCGCGTGCGCAACAAACGCGAGCTTCTCTCACATTCTATTGGAACGTAATTGAATGCAGAGGGCTGCCGGTTATTTTGATTTATGATGATGTAAAACCGGTAAACATTAAATGTCGATTTGTTAACTAGCAACGCCGCGTAGTTTTTCTCTATTTTTTTAAAAAGTTTTCTGGGGATAGAAATTATCCGTGATCATGACGCACACTAGTTCCTTGACAAGTTTTATTCAGACTAATAACAAATAATAAGTAATGGCCAAGTGCGAGTCTGTGACAAATTTCTGTTCATCACTGGTTCTCGTACGATCACCGAAGTGAAGCAACATCGGGCGCGGTCGGTACTTGGATGGGTGACTGCCTGGACGTTGATGGAATTTTGTAGTCTAGCAGTAGCTAACAAGCTATGTGGTGGTACGGAATCCTCAGCGTGCGAGCCCGACTCGCACTTGGCTGGTTTTATTCTACTAAAAAGATAATGCACAGAATGTTAGAATTTACATACAAAAAATAAAAATAATATACCCAGTGGTGTCCTGTAATTGGCTCGTATAAGGTACTTCTTAAGTTGTAACAATTACGTTATTCACATTTATTTACAAATTCACGGATGTTAGGTTTAGTACTGAATTAACAAAATACGTGCTCTGAGTTTCCCTATTATAAATTTAGATACATATATGTATTACACATGCCGACAAACTAATTTCAATCCTATGTCGTAAGAAATATATGTTTAATTTGCAACAAATCTAGACAAAATGCACAAATTACCTTAAAAATTAATATATAAATAATATTATGGTTTTAGTCTGGATATTTTTGAACGCCGATTCGATGGACAACAATGGATGTTGTTTTAAATAATGTTTGGTGAGGTAAGATTTTGTTTTATATTAAAATTAATTGTGTTTATGTTACATAGAAATAGACGAATAAAAATTTCAAAGTGTTGTGAAACAAATGTGTCATAGTGGTATGTAAAGCTTTTATTTTTAAAGGTTAAGGTCATTCACAATATTAACTAAGTCTCTTTTATATACAAAAAGTATTTATATAAAATAAAATATGATTTAATCTGAACCGGAACTATGTTAATATCAAATGTGTTTACGTTAGTTCTGCATCGTACTAGTGATGTGAAACAGATTATCGACATCGATTATTTATATAAATGATCATCATTTTGATGATCATCATTTGTAAACGATATTATCTGGTTAAGTTTTCGACTAGTTCCGTTAAATGTTTCATGAATTAACGTAATTTTAGTTTTCACTTCTTATTAATACATACGGTTTTATTCAGAAACGTGTAACCTAATATTTACCTAAACCTAACCACTTTATTTACACAAGGAAATTATACATATTATATACAACTTATCGATAAAACTAATATGTACGACTAAAATATAATATACACAAAAATGTACGACTAAAATATAATATACACAAAAAATAAATAAAAAGTCCTAGGTGAACAAATCGCCACCATGCGGCAGGGTTCCCAGAATGCTTGGCAGCATTGCCCCGCTGGATTGCGAGGCTTAATTTTTGTGCGAATTATGCTCCAGCTCTGGGATAAGCTAACCTAACCTAATAATTTTAACTAAAATGTACGTTATCTTGTTTTCGCACGAAACTTGTCTTAGCACTTCGTTTGTGAACAAAATGAACGTGATGTTCTGTCTATACATCCTCCAAAATAATCCTCCAAATACACACAAAATCATGTTTCTCATGACTTTGAAAAAGTGATTCTGAATTCAGTTTATTTGTTGACTAGAGGTTTTTACGGAGTATCGATGTTTTCGCGTCCCTAGCGAACTCGTTACAATCGGCTTGAAATAACAAAGAATGGTAGGTTGATTGAAGCTCCGTCTCTCGTATTTCAATTTTAGCGCTGTGTGAGCTATTTTTAGGAACTGAATCGAGGACTCTAATGCTGGCGCGTTTTCCTCCATGATTGCCGCTTGGTCGTGTTTAGACTTAACTTAGAAATGAATGAAGTATATAGGTAGGTTACATTTTATGGTTGACTAGCAACGCACCCCGGCTTCGCACGGGTGTGAATCTTTTTTTTTTTTTGTAATAATATTATAGCCTATGTCACCCGCGAATAGTGTAGCTTCCCAACAGTGAAAGAATATTTGAAATAGGTTCAGTAGTTTCGGAGCCTATTCAATGCAAACAAACAATCAAATCTTTCCTCTTTATAATATTAGTATAGATAGGCTAGGTGTTTGAGCACAGCTCTTTTGTTTTCACGTGACGGTGTGCTGGAATTAGAACTGGCTCTCAAGTGAGGCTATATCTAAGTAGTTTAAAAAGGTACACTTCCGTGCTACGCGGCTTATTGCAGCAGAGCGTGTCGCAATTTTTATGTGTAAAAAATAAGGGCTGAATTGAGAACCTTCCTCCTTTTTCGAAGTCGGTTTAAAAGTACTTTAAGGCATTAGCCACTTTGTTTCTAGTTGCCAATCTAATCAATTGAAAAAAAAGAAGTTAATACGCATTTCGTTTACTTGGATTACATATTATATCCAGTTATTTTGATTTAAAAACCGAACTACTGAACCGATTTTGATGAAATTTCTATGGGACCAATCTGAAAGTATAACCTTTAACCAAATTATGAATTGAATGAATTTTCCAAATCGGCTCATAAATGACGGAGTTCGGAGGTAAAAAAAAAAAAAAAAACTTCTTGCATATAAAAATCAATTGCTGTTCGTCTCGCTGAAAGGCCGTTTTTTAAAATTTTAGCATCGGAATGGTGATTTAAAAGAAAAATAAAATAGGAAAATTTGGGCGGAAAATTAAAAAAAATTGGGATTTTTTTTCTGTGAAATTCGGACAGGACAACTTTTGTCGGATATATTATATAAGTAAATAAATAAATATTCGGGACATTTTTTCACACACGGTCATCTGACCTCAAACTAAGCAATGTTGCTTATAAAGCTTGTTATATGGCTGCCAGAGACTGATATACATACATATATAGTTTTAAATACATACTTAAATAGATATTAACAACCAGATATAGAACAAACACAAATGTTTGTCCTAGGTGGGAATCGAACCCAGGCCCCCAAGCTCAGAAGGCAGGTTTACTACCAACGGGCTATCTAAAAAAAAGCTATCTATAAAATACGATTGAATTGAGAACCCCTTCCTTTTTTGCAGTCGGCTAATAATACACTATAACGATTGATGTTTGCGTAATTGAACTAACCGGGTAAGCAGGTTGTGTTAAACCCGGGTAACGTTGAAACGGCCGCGGCAGCGGTCGGCTGCCCGCTGGAACCCTTGTAATATCCCTTGATCCTGCTCGAATTAGGGCGAAGTAGCCCCAATTAGCTAGGCCAGTGAACCTAGATACCATGTACAGGATATTTAGTTCATCATCATCAGCCTATCGTGTTCCCACGGCTGAGACACTGAGGCCTTCTCTCAGAGAGCCATAATGTCATAAACCACCATGCAAAGAAAAATGTCAAGGAAATGTCTAAAGTAAAACAACAAATAATAACAAACAACTGCGAGTCGGTGACAAATTTCTGTTCACCACCAAGTTAAGCAACATCGGGTGCGGTCGGTACTTGAATGGGTGACTGCCCTTTTTTTATTATATTTTTTCGAGAGAGAATCGTCCAAAAGTACCCGGCATTGGGGTGCAGCCAGGTTATGTGGGATTATACCCACTTAACCCCCCCCCCCCCCCCCCCCCCCCCCCCGGTGACCAGCCTTAGTGTTTGACAAGAGGGCTCCGGGATCTCCAGAGGAACGCACCGGAGCCCTCGGCACTGCGCTACGGCTCCTCTCCCGAGACAACCGTGTTGTCTCAGCCCCTCCGGCCACGACAACGTTGGTCACACAACGCTGTCGTTCTCTCCCTGGGCACGCTTAAGGGGATGGTCAGAGCCCCAACTTTGACAATCCCGAGCCCGAAGGTCACTTTTTAGTAGCCTCTTACTACAGGCAGGGGGTACCGGTGCCGTATTCTATTGCCCCGGCGCCAGGGCTAGGGTGACTGGCCTCTGGGCGTGATGTTGTCTTTTTGTACATCTTTTTCTATTTTGTCGTGGTACGGGACTCTCAGTGTGCGAGCCCGTCTCGCACTTGGGCAGTTTATTATGTAAACTTACCACAATGCCCGTAATATCATCTAAGAAACGAGCTCATTTGAGTTCTCTGCGGGTATTACAGAGATGAACCAGGATCAAGCTAGACACGCAATGGGTACTTACACATTGTTGCACGAAACACAGAAGGCAAATTACCTACTTCATTACCATTTCGTAAAGAGGGTCGTGCGACATTGCCCCGCTTGCCAAAGTTCAAGGCGAGCGTTTAGGAAACCCTTCGACTGCGTCATTATTGGAATTATCTAGTAATATCTGCTGATTATATGTTTTTTATTTCTCGTGTTCGGAAAGTTGTTCATAAAATCGCCAAAACTTCGATTGAAAGTGCCACTTTTCAATAAAGGTTTGAAAAGCAATGCACTTAAGCAAATGGTACCAAAGAGGTTTTGGGGTAGGTATGCATATTTTTTTATTATTTCCATTCGATCAGTGTATTAGTGTATTATATCAATGCAAGTATTTATTCGACCAGTGTGTGTTACCAGTGATGACATACGGCACTGAAACGTGGTCTCTCACTATGGGCCTCATAAGCAAGCTCAAAGTCGCACAACGAGCTATGGAGAGGGCTATGCTCGGGGTTTCTCTACGAGATCGAATCCGAAATGAGGAGATCCGTAGACGAACGAAAGTCAGCGACATAGCCCACCGGATTAGCAAGTTGAAATGGCAGTGGGCAGGGCACATATCACGCAGAACAGATGGCCGAGGGGGCCGAAAGGTTGTGGAATGGAGACCACGGACCGGTAAGCGCAGCGTAGGACGTCCACCCACAAGATGGACAGGCGACCTAAAAGAGACCGCAGGGAAACGCTGGATGCAGGCCGCTTCCAACCGGCCCTTTTGGAGATCGATGGGAGGCCTATGTCCAGCAGTGGACGTCCTACGGCTGAAATGATGATGATGATGATGAAGTATTTATTCTCGAATTGAAAATACACAATTACGCACACAATCATACATGCATGCATACAAATGCTGATTGCTTTCTTAGACGCGCATTAAGGTTGACTTCCGTGCATCGCGGCCGATCGCTGCCTCTGACGTATGCGTCTAACGCGCGCGGCTGATGCGACAAGTCTTCGCACTATGAAAATGTATGGCGCCGCTTCCGAGGTCTGCGTCAGACGACTGACGTCGCCACACATTTTCAAATCGCATCAGCCGCGCGCGTTAGCCGCATGCGTCAAACGCGCGTGGCCGAGATCCACGGAAATCAACCTTTAGAAGTTCAACCTTCGTTACTATAGTGATCCAACTTGACGAAAATAAAAGTTCCTTTGATCAGTCATATCTCATTTTATTTTAAAGGTAGGCTTGCTCTTGGCCGCCATCTCGCCTAATGTTATTGCTCTCATTAACGAAATGATAGGTGATTATATAATTAGCAGGTTAGTTGAAAACAGTGCACGACAAATGCGATCACGTAAATCATGAGGTGAACGATCCCCGCATTGGGGAATGAGGGGATCGTTCGGTTTCAATCGACGTACCACAGTGTAAGACAGTAACTCAACTACGAACTTTTGGTTACTTGTACAATGGTGTACATTATGTATTATTTTATTATTGTAAGTCATCCTACTGAAGGACTAAGGACCTTTCTGCCCAGCAATCAACGCCATACTACCTTTAATTTTTTTTGCACCTATCCCGGTCTTGAGCTAATTCCATGGATTCTGTTGTACCATTCCCTTAAACTAATCTGACAGGACAAAAATGATCATTTATCGGCGTCCCTTTTCAATTTAATATGTGGAAAAAGGATAGGAAATGTTTCAGAGCTGTCAAATTTGGTTTAAAAAATAGTAAACTTCGTCATCGCCGTAGAGTCAGATGCACCTCGAGGTCATCGCGTTTTTGTAAAGGAAGGAAGAATCCGGTTATAGTGACTTTTCTTAGAACGAGCGGCCGTTTAAAGGCGTGATATTAACACTGTAGGTATGGTTTGTAAGTTAAAGTTGGTCAACTTATAAATAGGGACGGTAATCAAAAGTTAGACACGAATCCTTAACTGCCTTACTTAAAAACGTAATCAGTCCTTGAATATAGTGTCATCTTCAAGCTGTCAAGCTGATTTTTTTATTATTTTTTTCATGGCCAGATATACCATGGACCATACAGAATCCTTATCTAGAGAGAGAGAGTATTATTGTAACTCGTAAATACACAAGTTTAGGAAACTAATACAATGAGCCGACATGTTTTTTTTTCACGCTGGCGCCAAAACTCCTGTCAAGCTGATAGAAATTGTCAAGCACGTAAACAAGACAGAGCAATTTTAACCATACGATTCTAAGTTTCGTTTGTTGCTATAAATTGTCCTAAGCTTACCTTGAGGCGAGTAACATGTGGTTCGCTTTAAGTCGTTTGTGTAGAGTTGAGATACTGTCTGCACGTAGTCAGGTGTCCGATGCAGCCGTTTTATCGTTTTGCGATCGCGTGCGCCTGTTTAGCATTCGTTTGTGAAATTCGATAGCGTTCGTCACCCACCGGACCGATCCGTTGGACAGTTCTGTTGCCAGTCGCTAGTCGCCACGTGGCCCTCGGTGATTACGCGGCGTCACCAAAGCCAAACTGATCCCTGACCGAGTGGTTACCGATAGCCGAAAAAAGCTCCGTCAGACATATTATTTAAAAAAAATAAAAAAAAAATCTTATCCCCTACTTTCCCACCATTAGAGGATAAATTAGTTAAATTTATTTATTCTGGTTAGTTCTTTGTAAAAGTTTGGAATAATTCTAAAATGCTGAATAACAAAGTTGACACTGGCATCGATTCTGATGTACTCTAAACTAAACTAAATTTGACAACTCTAAAATTGTAGCCATCCTTCTCTCACATATTTAAACGAAAAGAGAGGCAGATAATTTTTGTCCTGTCAAATTGGTTTAGTTTAGTGGTATGACAGAATCGATGCCAATGACTGCAAAATGTTGCGAACTCTGGTAAAATTTCTCTTCCTAATAGGCTATTGTACTTGCCCTCTTTAAGTCTGCAATTACTCATGCTTACTACATGAGTACTCAAACTGACTACGTTTTTGCAACTGTAAAATCGTATGAAATGGGTTGCATTCCGAGAAATTGAAAAAAAATATTTCCTTGTTGACGTTTTGCCAAGTACATAATAAACAGCAGTGTTTCGTTAATTTGACAGAGCGGCTAAGTGCGCGTCGGGCTCGCGCACTGAAAGTTCCGTACCACTACATAAATTGTTAACTACTAAAGTACAAAAAAGTAGTGCAAACAGACATAATGCCCACTGCCCAGGCGGTCACCAGTTGGTATCCGTACTGACCGCGGCCGTCGTTGCTTTACTTCGGTGATCGTACGAGAACCGGTGGTGAACAGAAATAATAAATAATGGCCAAGTGCGAGTCAGTGACAAGTTTCTGTTCATTACCAAGTTATAACTAGTAATTTGGTTATTGAATTTTGTGGTGGTACGGAACCCTCAGTGCGCGAGCCCGACTCGCACTTGGCTGGTTCATTTTTACACTTGCATACCTAGGTACATAGTTTTATTTGTGCAGCGATACCCATTACAGTCATTTTGTTGTAATGTATATTTCATGATCGGAAATGAACTAGCATCCTCGGTAAATCTTCAGTAAATCCTAGAACCGGTAAGCTATAAATATTATTCCATTCATTTCGCGTAGGACGTAAGTACCCAACCGGTTTTAATTTAGCAAAATAATCCTTACGGAACCGTGTCCTTTTATAGAGTTACGTGGCCGTACGTATAACTAGAGCTACGTAGTTAAGAATAATTAAGCATTAAATTTTTCATGTAAGTTTTCTTGCAGTATATTTTTTATTTGAAAATGCTACAAATTACCCTGGCGGCGAGTGGCGGAACTACGAAGGACATTAAACTGCGCGCTGTCTTTTCAAAGTTCTGCTACTACATCATAGATGGCGCTACGTGTCTCTTTCGGCAGGTTTATTGATTCTTCAAGAAGTACTATGTGAGTTGTATAGATAAATGAGTATTTCGTAGTACGTTTGGCCGCCGCGTTCAAATAAAATATTGATTGTTTTGCGATACTAATGTTTGCTGGGATGTCTTATCTTGTATGTTTACAGATGTTATCAGTGAGGTGTGTTTTCTATATCTTTGAATATGTACTTATATCTAGGTAGGTGTATATAAGGTGTAAGGGGAACACTCTCGAAACCAAAAGAAGGTAATTGTACTCATAATTATGAACCACTTTTAGTATGGGACCAACCCTGAAATCGCGAAAAAAAAATCTGCTGTTCCATACATTATGTCGAGTGTCAATGACCGTTTTCTGGAAAGCTGATATTTTTTCCGCGATTTCAGGGTTGGTCCCATACTAAAATTGGTTCATAATGATGAGTACAATTACCTTCTTTTGGCTTCGAGAATGTTCCCCTTACACCTTGTATAGTAACCACAGAAAACTTTTTATTTTTTTTGTTAAATTAGATAGGCTGTCTAGGCATTTTTGTTGTGGCCAGTTGCACCCATATAAACGTAACTTCAGTCATTCGAAATCAGTTGGCAACTGTGATGCGGAGCTCGACGCGTTGATCTAAATAAGAATGTTCAATCAAGGTTCACTCATAGGCCTGGTAACAGATTTTCCTTCTCATTTCCGTTCTATTTTCTGTGTTAGTAACTGCCTAGAACTGCGCATTGTTCAGATCTTACATTGTGCTTTATGATAGACTAGCTTTTACCCGCGCCATTGTGCTTTCTTATAGTCAAGCTTTCGAAAGCGACTGCGCCCGCGTTATGAATTAAAAAAAAATTAAACTTATAATCCTTCAAGGATAGTATAGCTTTCTATCATTGAAAGAATATTAAAAATCGGATCAGTAGATACGAAGATTACCTCAAACATACAAATAAGCTTTACCTCTTATAATATAAGTGTAGAGAAACACGTGAGACTAATAGAGGTTGCGGGACGTAAAACGGTTACGGGGTCCTGGGTATACCGATGATGTGGTCAAGCGCAAGCTCATTTCACAAAAAAAAAAAACCTTCCGCGTTTTGTCCAACGATGGCGACACTGGCTTTTTCCTGGCGTGTGCTCGTATGTGGCTGGCAAGTCCATACTTCTTGAACACCCGGTCGTAAGTTTCGCAGTACAGCTTAACTAACTGCCCGCTGAGCTGACCGCGCTGGGCAAAGGCTGGCTGGCTGTACAGCTGGCTGGGGTATAAGATCGGCTCGCTGGTAGGACGATGACATAGTGGCAAGAAATGCTGTGGACTATACTGACACAAGATCGCAACAGTAACAGCACCTAGCAGTGGGTTGAAATGATGATAACTCGTCAAAACCTGCAAGGTGTGGAATAATCTTCCCCGAAGGTCTTCCCTTTGTCTATGAACATTCTCTCCGGGCTGGCAAAGCATCGACAACACCGCTAACGTGACAACACAGCAATTACCACTTACCATCGGGTTACCGAACCGCCTGTTTGCAGATCTTTTTATGTGAAAGAAGACCTCGTGTTTTGCACCTCCTTGTGTTTTGCATAAGCGTCCTGAATACTCCAAAGGTCGGCTATTCTGCGCGATTTCCCGCCAAGTGGATGATTGCGCGGGAACTGACGATGATCGTGTCAAGGCGATCAAAGTAATCATAGACAACGTTATGCAAGATTGATTTGTAAATAATATAAAACATAATTGGAAACACATCATCACCATTTCAGCCTACTTATCATGTCAAATGATTCATAAATCATCTTTCTCAAATAATTATACTATGATACACTTTTGAAACGTCACAAAAAGACAAAGCTTAAACAAGAAATAATTTGCAAGCAATACATTTGGTAGAAATCCCAATATAATTCAAACTTACATCTTCACAACAAGATGTTCCCAAGGTTTGGTAGCTTTCTACCACTCAAAATATAACATTAAAATAATAAAATAAAATCGTCTTTAACACATTTAAATAGTACTTAAAATGTTCCCACTGCTGGGACACAGGCCTACTCTCAGAGAGAGAGTGAGAGTGGGCCCTCCACCATGCTGGTCCAGTGCACGTTGGTCGACTGGCGAGGCTCAAGGCATCAAGCCTGATTAAGGTGATGCTTTCGCACCCGACGCGCCTTTCACCATATCTCACTTGTTTGTATGATCTGAGCTTCAATCTAATAAAACTATCCCGAAAATGTCATTGAGCTTTTTATTCAGGATAAATGTCGACCCCAAGGGAAATTGGGAAATTGCTAGCGAAGCGACAGAGCGCGAAGTTCTCCCGACGTTGCTATGTTGCTATACTCTGTGCTATTGTTTCGCAATAATCGATGCGTTACGTGTTACGTCAGATTTGAGTACATTACACGGATTAGTGTCGATCTGTTGTTACGTTTATTGCAATCGAACTTCGAAGTGATTGGCGTCTTCATTGCACATGTGGGAAGTGAGGAATCATTTGAACGTGATGTTCTGCACCTTTAAGGTTGACTTGCGTACATCGCAGCTGCGCGCGTCCGACGCACGCGGCTGATGCGACAATACTCCGCACTATAAAATTGTATGGCGCCGCTTCCGAGGTCTGCGTGATAGTGCTAACAGACGCTCGAACGCGGCTGACCTCAACCGCCGTCTGACCAACGGGAGAGAAAGTGAGGGAAATATGATATTCTCACTCTTACTCTTCCGTTGGTTGGACGGCGGTCCGTCAACCGCGTTCGAGCGTCTGTTAGCACTATTAGAGTGATGCCCCATTAGTACGTTGCAGCCATTGTATGCCGTAACACGCTACGCTACGCAACGCAACGTACTAATGGGGCTTCACTCTTGGACGCGTGCGGCCTACGACTGTCGTCGCCATATTTTCATATCGCATCAGCCGCGATGCACGGAAGTCTACCTTTATTGTGAACTGATGACAACCTGCCTTCATCATCGTTCACGTCAGAAGCCTATTTCCATCAAGTTACATGGACGTCAGATATCTTTAGAACTTTACTTTTAATCATCATCAGCAGCCAGAAGACGTCCACTACTTAATGGCCTATGTTCCCCCTTTAACCTCCACACTGAACGACAGCCTGCCTTTTGCATCCACTGGATGCCAGCGACTCTCACAATGTCGTCGGACCATCTAGTGGGAGGCCTACCTACGCTACGTCTTCCGGTTCGTAGTCTCCACTCAAGAACCTTTCTTCCCCATCGGTTCTTCGAGCGATCTCTTCCTACTTCTTACATTTAATGTATTACTGAAATTACATTTAAACTATGTAACTTTTGATCTCGTTTCATCTTTTTGTTTTTGCTCTTTGCTCTGCTTCTTATTTTTTTCTTGTTAGGCCTTTTCTGTTACTGTCTTTTTGTTTCTTTTATTAACTGTGTGTAATTTTTATTTTATTTCTTTTCTCGATAGATAATTAAAAACATTGTTATAGATGTTTTATTAATTTGCAGCACTTAAATTATTGTGTTTCTTTACTAAAGTTTAGTGTTCAATATGTGAGAAAGGATTACTGGTTTAGAGCCGTAATATTATACTTTTGAAAATAAATCTGCAGAATCATCTCTTGTATTGAAATGCTTAAAAATCATATTCCAAAACAGTCATATAACTTCAAAGAGATTACTGACTGAGATAATTTAAAATTGAAATTGCTATCTGCAGTGGAGCTTGCAAATCTGGAAAACGATATCTTTACACACGACTGGTTCATTGGAAACGTGACAATTCTTTTCAAACTCGCAATTCATTTCTATTTGAATGGAAATGTTACTGTTTTTTCCGAGGCTGGAACAATTTTATTATAGGACATAGAAGAATAATACAGAAACTAAGAATCCTTAATACAGATTACATTACAGAGTGTAGATTTTGTTGACCTCGCAACCGCCGTCTGACCAACGGGACAGAATGAGAGAGAAATATATATGTTAATTTCACTCTTTCTCTCCCGTTGGTTGGACGGCTGTCTGTCAACCATATTCACACGTCTGTTAGCTACTTTAAGATTTAGAAATCCTGCAGGACTAGGGCCTCGCTCAACAGCCGTCAGCAGTCCCGGGAAAATGCGTTCCTAAATAATGTCCACGAAATATCACATTTGTAAAAGTCAATGCTTCCAAAGTAGCTGGAAACAGCTAGTAATTCATAAAGGAGTAATTTAGAACATTATATGCAGAGTCATCTTATTATTTCAGAGATTGATTGGTTTTATTGACCACGTGATTGAAATAGGCAAAGAAAACTTGATCTGAAATCTCCTTGTCACCCTGAGATCATCTTAAGCGAGGGGTGGGATATTCCATTAGCGTTAATAGGAATTTTATGATCATCGACAGTTTGAGGAATTTTATTATAGTTGCTAATGCTGTTTTTGAGACGTTGAAAATGAAAGGGCTTTTTGCATTGTTCTCAACCCCTATTAGGGCGCGTAACCGACGTCAATGATGTTTAACATAACTTCAGAGCATTCCTCTCACTGCGTTTGCTCGGCAATGCACAACGTATCGCAATGTGAACGTACGTTTCCAAAATGTATGCGAGCGATTATATTTTACTAGAAAGCTTTAAATATCGGGGCAGGAGACTGGAAATGCGGGGAAGGCTTCATAACTATAACGCGATATACAGAGTTATAGAATAAGCAAGATCAAAGTAGCCCAACGAGCTATGGAGAGGAATATGTTTCGGGTTTCTGATTCGAGATTGAATCAGAAATGAGATCCGACGAACGAAAGTTGCCGACATAGCCCACCGGATTAGCCAGTTGAAGTGGCAGTGGGCAGGGCACTTAGCACGTAGAACAGATGGCCGATGGGGCCGAAAGGTTCTCGAATGGAGACGATAGACCGGTAAGCGCAGCGTAGGACGTTCACCCACAAGATGGATAGACCGCAGGGAAACGCTGGATGCAGGCCGCTTCGAACCGGCCCTTTGGAGATCGATGGAGAGGCCTATGTCCAGCAGTGGACGTCTGAAATAATGATGATATACAGAGTTACACGAAACGATGTACTAATTCGAAAGCAGGTAATTGTACTGTCATTTTGTAGAACTTTACTAAGGGTTAAAAAAAATAACAGTTCCATAGAAATACGTCACACTATAGAATGGCTGATATGTTTTCGCGATTTCCGGGTTGATCCAAAAGTTGTTCATTATAATAAGTACAATATATTTCTATCGGTTTAGTATCACCGTTTCGTGTAATTCAGTTTTCTGGTTGTATATGAAAAAGCAATAAAGTTAAAATCATCGTTGTGGAGTCCCACTTAACTATAACCTCTGATTAAACTCTTCTTCCCTATTATTTACGGGTTAACTCAAGAGGGAATTCCCAAAAACGAATATTCAGAATCATCAGGAAAATTTCCAGCCCCGTGTCATCGTCAACAACCATTCATCAAGTACAAATACATCGCGTTGAAATAATCAACTGTGGAGATGAGATACGAAGATAATGTTGATACCTTCAACTGACAAACAGGCTTTGATACCATGTCACTGTTAAATGTGTCAGGATTTCCTTAATTGTTTTTTGGAATTGTGTTTATTTTATTGTGGCAAGGTTCTTTCATTGTGTGTATGGAGTTAAATTGTTTTAACACCGTGATCTGCCTCCGGTAGGGCGTAAAGTAAATCATCATACTAAAGTAAATGCGAAAGTGTGTTTGTTCCTTTTTCACTTAGCAACAGTGGATCGGAGATAGTTGGAGGGCCGGAGCGTGACATAGGATACTTTTTGTCCCGGGAAAATGCACCGGTCCTGTGGGAATGTCTATTATTATTACTATTACTTTCCACGGTGTTTCCGAGAAGCTATACGACATATAGGGTTCTTCAAAACGCGAGTTAATAGAGTCTTAATGGGTCGGCAACATATTTGTGATGCCTCTGGTGTTACAAGATCCATAGACGACGGTGGCTGCTTACCATCGGGCAGCTCGTCTGCCACCTATGTCATAAAAAAGAATGAAGAAAAAAAAAACGAAATAGAATCAGCCCGTTGGCCCTGAAAAAATTATGGTAGCAGAGCAATATTGCTTAAAAACACTAATAGACCTTAATGTGCAATACTCCGACCACATCTCCAACACCAAGATCATTGGTTCACAACGTCTAATGAGACCGCGAATGATTTACCTCATTTCTTCGCGGCTTATCTTAAAAAATCTTTCGACACGAATGTGCTAACCGCATGTGAAGATCGACAGTGTAACTGTAGCAACACTTCGGTAGAAATCGGAACAAAGCTATTAAAACAGTAAAAACAGGAACAACTTATTGGTCCTGGAAGCTTGTCCAGGAACCTTGGAAAACCCCGAAAAACATTACCCTCCTGGGCAGGTGGGTAAATATAAACCACTGCAAGCACATCGGGTGTGTTCAAAGGCACATAGCCAAAGAGCCAAATCAAACCTTTTATCTAAAAATATAATTTACATTCGGGGTTACCCTGGCACCTTAGAATTTCGCACACAAGCCAACGACCAGTGAAAAGGTCGCTCTGATCCCGACGGGCATCGAACCCGCCAACTCCGATTTGAGGGTTCGTTAATTGAACACCGGAGGCAACGAGATGTGTGAAAAATTCATCCTGGTAAAAAATTAGAGTTGTTGTATTAGATTGTTCCAGTTCATTTTAAATTCAGCAGAATTTGATTGATTATGTTACGTGTCCATGATTTTATTCTATACCTACGCCTTTATTACATCTACTGGATTAAGGAAGATTGCTGGAGACGTATACGGTTTATCATCGGTAGCTCATTCAGCCCACTGTAGGGCATAAACAACCCTCTTTAGCCAATTTCCCCGTTTAACGCTCATCTCGTGGGACCTCGGGGTCTACGTATGAATGTGATCAATTCAAAATCAAGAAGAGTGACAGAACCGCAGAGCTTATGGCTAGCTGTAGGTAACATAGGGGCATCAGTCAACGTGTTGAAGAGTTACTCATGTCCCAATAGAGATCAGTGCCTTTTTATGGGAGGAAATGTTCTAAAAGTACCATGCTGTATCGGGGTAAAGCCAGGTTATGTAGGATTGCATCTACTAAAACCCCTCGGTAGCCTGCCTCTGTGCTAGATGGAGGGCTCCTGGATATCCATAGGAACGCACCATTACCCCCCTAGCACAATGCCTGAAGCATCACTCCCAGAAATGCTTGAAATATTTCCGCTTTATTTTCTTTTTTTTATATTAAAAATAGACTTGCGCTTGGCCGCCAACTCGCCTGATGTTAAGCGATGATGCTGTCTAGTGTCTACGATGGAGCACGGTTGCCTAGAAAAAACCGATTCACTCTCGACTTGAAGACACCCAGATTGTAACTAGTTCCCGCGCCGTTGTCTTCCCTGGGTTCGCTTGGCTGATCAAATTCCCAAATTTGACCACCCATGAGCCCCACAAGTCCCCTTTTAATTGGTTTTTACTATAGGAAGGGGACAGAAGCTGTATTCTAAGATCCCGGCTCCAGGGCCGGAGATCAAAGTGCCTCGCACAGAGGCAAATCAATGAAGAGGTTTTAGTAGGTCCGAAAGATGATGAGGCCTGCAGATATACTAATCGCACTGCCAATAATTTCAGATCAATAAAACAGGTCTGCACCAATTTTTTTCGAGCGACCCGTTGTTACATTTATCGGAAGAATTGTCGTAACGAAACGCAGACGTTTAACACCAATTTTCACTAGCGGCATATTTACAAAACACTTCCGAAATGTTTTCGTGTTTTCGTTAAACGTTTCGTAAAATTAACTATTGCGTTACCTACAAAGTTATCTATACAGTTGCCGAAATGACGTATCTAACAATCTTTTACGGGTCAGTCGGTTGACTTGGATCATATATATTTTGGATAGCCTCGAGCTAGTACCGAAAAAAGTCTGCCAAAAACTGAAACGGGCGACGTAAACAAGTATTGCACACTGACATATTCTTACTAGTTCTACAAACGCACACTATTGAGCGGCACACAACTGCAAACGAGATGATCAAAATGCCATCAAATGGACGACCAAGGGTGAAGTTTAAGGTTTCTAAGGTAGTAGATAACGATGGTAGCTCCACCACTTCAACTGTAGAGATAAATTGGTCGGACTGTAATACACGTGGTTGCTGTGTTGTGAAATGTTTGGGCGTTATGGATGTAAACAATAACAAACGTCGAAGAGCTATGCGTCTATTACGTCCATTACAATTTACGTTGAAAGCGTCCATATGATGTATACTAGGGATGTTACGGAGGTGAATTTATCGGAACCGAAATCGGAGTCTAGAATTTTCAAATTTGGCTTTCCGATTCAGTTTTTAATAATATTTTTAACCTATCTAATATCTGTCTCATAGTCTATTGTGAAACCCCAATATATCATTATATTATTTTTATGTTATCCTTGTTTTGTGGTATTTTAATAAAGAGTTTTTGTATTTTGTATTTGTATCACTCGTGTACTTTGTGTTTGGTATCCTAAATAACCTTTAATTAATTGGCCCAGACCTGTATATCTATATTCATATGTCTCTAGGGTGCCATCTACAATATTGACAGTGCGATATTGGTCTTCCCAAAATAAATGAACAGCAGGACGATATTGCTTTACGTCAAAGTTCAATCTCGTTGCAATTAACCCGACTCCTTGATTACCTGAAATGTGAATATTCATTCACCCAGGGCGAGAGCTTGCGTTCACACTATGTCCGCAAATGGTATGAATATCATCAGCCCAATAAAATGGATATTCCAGGAGCGTGCTCTTCATCAACGTCTTGCGATTGAACTTGGGCAGCTTACGAAATCAGGCCGCAGGGGTATTCCTATGCGAGGCGAAGTTGTAATGTAACGGCTCCCTGGTTTCATTAGATAGTTCTTACTTCGCAGCTGTCAATATGGAGAAAGTTTTTACAAATCTCTTCATTAAGTTTCCTGTGAGTTTCTCTTTTCGTAATATTATGTTGGATGTTATTGATTCGATCGGGCCCTTAAATCTCTGGCTGATAAACATCATCATCATCATAATCAGCCTTTTAACAGTCCACTGCTGGACCTTTAGCCTACCCCCGAAAGGGTGATTTCATCGGCTGATAATATTTCGGTGCTACGCTAGTTTTTTCAGTTCTTAGCGAGTTTACTGTGGTCATATTTAGGACATTCATATTATATAAATCTATATATATACCTCTAACTGTGGCGTTATGTTTGCTGCTGAGCAAAGGTGAACTCTAATCTCTACGCGTCTAGGTGTCTCCCACAAATATATCGCTACCCTACGTCTTTCATTTGCTGTCATTTCTAGGTCTGACCGTCAAATATCTCCTTGCGACTCTACCTCCTTCAATTTGGCTGAGAAGGACCAACCACGCGGGTTCGCCAAACGTAGTGAAAAAAGTGGGCCCATCTTGCCGACAAATGATTTCACATATTTGTCGCTAAGTGTCTATTCGAAGTTTAGTATTATATGTCCAGTCCAGGAGGCAAACCTTAGGTAGGCGTCCCAAGGTTGTATGGAGATTTCTTTGTGATATCTTTAGACTCAGACTGGACCATCGGCTAGTTAATCCTTTGAAAGTTAAATTATGTATTGCGTAGTATGTTATCAAGAATATGAAGATTCCCTTGAGCACAGCACACTAAAACATTTGTAATTTTTTATTCAAAACACGAGAAGTTTTTATTTGTCCCTAAAACGCTCCCTGTCAAGACAAAGTATTTTAAGAAAATTTCAAATTATTTTGTCGTTTGCATAATCGTATAACTTGTGCTTGTCAAGTTTTTACGTGGCAGGCTTTTTACTCAACTGTCTAGAAGGAGGGGAGTGTTATTCGGATGTATGCATGTATCTATATTATATTCTATATATTCTGTATATTATATTCTATATATTCTGTAGTGTAAATTTAATATCATGATATTTAATACTCCTTTCTTTATTCAGTTTACAAGTCAATATACAGTTTTAACTTTACTCTATTATAAAAAATAAAATTAAAAAACAACAAAAAAATTGACATAATTATTATGAAGTGCTAGGTGTTAGATACACTATTCTGACTACGTCTTACTTTTGTCTTATGCTATATCATTTTGCAGTCCGGTTTTTTGTTATTGTTTTAATAATATACTTGTTTATATTCTAGAGAGCGAATCAGCTTCGAATTTTTTGAACGTACTTCTCATTTTACTAAAATAGATTTCACATACATTAGTTTTAGTACCCATGTCTTTAAACTACCTTGCATTTGATTGTCGTCACGTGTCTGTGAGCATTTCCATTCTGAAGAACAGTCCCGACTTGTCAATATACAGATAGACTGTCATAAACATGCTCCGTCCTGTACGCATGTCACATTCCAGCAATGAGGCGATAATTCCCGTGTAGAGGCCACCAAGGTCACCAGTGCCGGACACCTCCGATTATCCACTGGAGACGGAGTGGACACGGCCCAACCTCGTGACTGGGTGGTCCAATTGAGGATGCGGAGATCGACTAGCTGGTCTTAACAGATCACTTAATTTACCTTCCACCTGATTTGATGAGTGATCGGTTTGCAACTAATCGCTGCAGTAAGGGTGATAGCGTTAAATTGTCGATCTCGGTTGTTGGTTGTGGTCTAGTCTTGAACAACGCAAGACTTGTCAGAGGTCTTAAGGCGCGGTCTGATCACGATTTCAAA
The DNA here is from genome assembly GCA_914767915.1 of Agriopis aurantiaria. NCBI lineage: Eukaryota > Metazoa > Arthropoda > Insecta > Lepidoptera > Geometridae > Agriopis > Agriopis aurantiaria. The sequence goes on from OU612006.1 coordinate 7,019,842, forward strand.
TTCGTTTTTCACCCGCTCACCCCGCAATGGCAGCCATTTTTGTACTTGTGTGGGCCACCTTTGAAACCTATGCTAATGTTTAGAGGACATAAATACAATACAAGCAACTAATGCCAAGTACCTAATGAAATCTTGTCATGTGTCAGGTTATCATGATAATATAGCCGAAACAAAAAAAAATAAACATCAAATAATAACCGAACCTGACACATAGCGAAGTTTTGTTACATTGCATTTATTATTTGTTTTGATGGCCTCTGTCCATTAAAACAGATAAGAAAGGTGACCGCGCAAAAAAAAAACTTTATAAAAAATGCGGCGACCTCTATGCCAGGCTGCATACTAAAATGTTACAACCTTACAACCCCTTTAGTAACTGTCAAAGACCTGAAATTGTGTACTGTGAACATTGAAGATAACGTTTGACTACGTAATACGAGTAATATCCAATGTGAAGCGAACCAGAAATAGCCAGTTACGAAGGAGGAATAATGAATGTGTACTTTACAACAAAACTCATTTGGCGTATGCACAGCAGCATCCGCTCGCTTTGCCTACGAATTAGGTCATCTGTCTGTCTAGCCGACACCCTACTTGTACGTATAGAGTTTCCCAATGAACGTGCACAGGTGCTAATGTGCACTTTATGGGTACAGATAAAACTAAACAGAGGGACAAAATATACAAGTGTGAAGATATGATAAGCTAAATGTATAAACATGCAAACGCTATAGCACATCTTTATCTTAGCACTTGTTTATTGATGTTTGTGGACATAAATAATACCAGCTTTGATGGATTATTGCAGATTTATTTAAGTATTTAAGGCGAAATGGTAGAGAACCGTACACTTGTATGACCGTACACTTCTAAATTATTTGGTTGATCTAATTTATTATTTGATTGATATAATTTATTATTTGATTTGTATTATTTTAACTATTTGATTTGACATGTAAAATAACATTTTATTAATAAATGAATATGAATATGACGGTAATGCGGCGTGCGCGCTTTCAAATATTTTTAATATAAATTTTTTCTTTATTTTCTTTGAAATGAATCTTACGCTTTTACAAAAACCTATTACCTAGTACTAGACGAAGTATTTGAATGATTGTTAGGATAAGACACATTTTTTTTTTTGATAAAAATATTTCTATAGAATCAGAAAAAACTTGATTCAATCTATTGAAGGGGACGTAAAAACGGGTGTTTTTTTAGGAAAGTTTACGATTTTATTCTATCGAGCCAAATTTCTTTAATCGTGTATCGGTGAACACGTCAGAATAACATATTTCAAGAACATTTATTAAACATAAAGAAATAATGTCAATTAATCGATTTTAAAGGTCTACTTTTGAATATTCGTGAGGACGAATCGTCAAATTTGACGCATATTTCGTCTTAAGTTGTATTTGAGGAGCACACAAAATCGACGTCCTAGCTCGATAGCGATCAGGAATGAAGAGAACGACAAAACTTTTTTACTACAGACGACAAAACCTAACAGATTGCATATTGCGTTTACATAAATAATTGATCGCACAGACTATCAATTTCTATTATTTAAATCGTTCAGCGAGATTCTATCGAGATATCTATATAATATATGCTGGAATAGTCAGTCTAATTGCTTGAAAAGTTGGTCGAATCATTTTGTCGATCGTAAATTTGACAAGTTTGTGTATTTCTGTCTCCATTAAAGAGATTAACAGGTTTAAGTCTATAGCGTTCAGTATTATATTTAATTCAAATACATATGTTTACTATAATTTTTACGTATAACGATTATTATTTATGATTTCAGCTAGATTGTAACTTGTAAACTTTTGCTAGGTTGCTTCATAAGTTCATAACGTAAAATTTTGTTTTGTATTTTCGTTTTATTGGTCTTCATATTACGGGCCTTGAGCTTAGTGTGGGCCCGCAGAGATGTCTGGAAATGTTATCTTATAGTTTTGGTCTATAATTTAGTTGAAATGTTGTATTAGACTGATCAAGCCAATTATGTACTGTATGTAGGTTGTTTCAAGGCAAATTTTAAATTTACATGTAGTTAGTATCTTAAATAACCGCACGACAATAAATCCTAGGGACTTCTGGTCTCATAATAAAAATCAACACAGAACTCTAACAGGTAAAACCTCTATGCGTCCGCAGTCTCGCACGCTCGTTGTTTCGTAAACGCGTTGCACGTATGGAATGCTGATTAAAGACCTTTTATCCTATGCCGCTGCACATTATCTACTTAAATACCAACCCATAGATTTATACTTTTAGCAGCTGTTTGTCTTGTCTTGTTTACATCTATAAAGATATTTGGCGTCTTTTTAAGTTATCCTTCTGTAATTTTGTAATCTTAGGTCGTAGTTTTGTTTGTGACTCATGATAGTGTGATGGTTATGATAATGGAATTCATTAGCAAGGTTTGATCCGTATCGACTTGCCGGTATGACTTGAGGTTCCGCTTCTTCTTCTTCTTCTTTCGAGTCGATGTTCCGCAAAATACAATTCTATTTTCAAATCAAGTTTCTAGACCAAAACTTTGCCACCTCAATGGCATTTTGCGTGGCTTCATTCAGGTCATCTTGTGTGCAAGTTGTAGGACACGCTGCACAGTTCATCAAGTGTGTCATTGTCTGAGGGTTCACACCACAAAGACATTCGGTGTCAGAGCCCTTTATATAACCCCACTTTGCCATATTATCCCGACTTCGGCCCACTTTGGACCGAAGTCGGTTCAGTGTTTTCCAAGTGGGCCATGGTTCTTTATGGCCTGGGGGGAGCTCTTCAGCAGGGACAATGTAATTTGGAGGTGGACTGTGCAGTTCTTGCCACGTGGCAAGTCGAGCGTCTTTGGGGTGACCTTCCAGAGCTATTGTATGGTTTAAAAAACTTCTGCGGCTTTTGAGACGGCTGTTACATTTATCTACGTTAAATAAGGAGTGGCGGTAGTCTGCTTCCTGACGATGTTTTTCAGCGGCACAGGCAACACTTCTGCGAGCTGCTGGTGGTGCGATGCCTGCAAGTGGGTACAGTTTGTTAAGAGGAGTCGGTTTCAAGCACCCTGTTATTGTCCGACATGTCTCATTTAAGGCTACATCTACCTCTTTTGCGTGAGTAGAACGATGCCACACTGGGCATGCGTACTCTCCAGCAGAGAAGCAGAGTGCCAATCCGGTAGTCCGGAGAACATGTGGAGCAGCTCCCCAGGTTGTTGAAGTGAGGCGCCGGAGGAGGTTGTTTCGGGATTCAACTTTCATTCGTGTCTTATGGCAGTGATTTCTGTATGTCAAGGTCCTGTCCAATGTAACGCCTAGATAAACCGGGTTGTCGCAGTGTAGAACTTTGGTGCCTCGCCACGAAATGTTAAGCTTTCGGTTAGCTTGGTGGTTGCGCAGGTGGAAGGCACAACACTGTGTTTTAGATGGAATAGGTCTCAAGGAGTTCTGATCATAATATGAGCTGAGAGAATCCAAGGCTTTGCTAAGTTTTTCTTCGGCTTCTTCAAATGTGGAAGTTTGGACGGCTAGTGCAAGGTCATCGGCGTACAAAAATCTTTCTGTGTCAGGGGGTTTTATTTGGTCGTTGGTGTAGATGTTAAACAGGATCGGCGCAAGTACACTTCCCTGGGGTAAGCCGTTCTTTTGGGAGCGCCACCTACTTTTGTTGGAGCCGAGATGAACTCGAAAGCGCCTGTTACGTAGCATTTCACCCAGGACCTGTGTGAAGCATTGGTCTTCGGTGATTTGTTGTACTTTTGACAAAAGCCGTTTGATGTTTACGGTATCGTACGCAGCTGACAAGTCTATCAAGGCTACACCCGTTATTTTATTGGCTTCAAATCCATCTTCGATGTATTGGGTGAGTCGAAGTGTTTGACCTGCGCAGGATTTTCCTGGTCGGAAACCGGCCTGTTCTGGGATAATTTTAGGGTCAATAATTGGAGTGAGGCGTTCAAGGAGGAGTCTTTCGAAGAGCTTGTATGTGTGACATAGAAGAGAAATTGGGCGATAGTTCTTAGGGTCTGTTGGTGATTTCCCTGGTTTCAGCAGTGCAATAACTTTGGCTTTCCTCCAGATCTTAGGGAGTTTGGCGCTATCTAGGCATGAGTTGAAAAGGGCCAGCAACCAAGACACGGCTACAGGACCGAGGTGTTTTATTTGATCTATACTGATATCATCGAGACCAGCAGCCTTGCAATTTTTTAGCGATTTTACTGCAGGGATAATATCTGATAAGGTGAAAGGCTTGCTAATGTCAGTAGGATTTCTCGTGTCTTTGGGTAGCTTAGCGGTTTTAGGTAGGCGGTTGGGTGTTTTTCCATTTAAGAGCAATTGGTGGGCTACTTGGTTGGCCGTTATATTCCCCGGATTTGTGGGCTCTGGAGGATTATCGGTGAGCTTTCGAAAAGTGGACCAAGCTTTCTTGCTATTATGCGTCATATCTATATTGGCTATTGCTTGCATCCACTTTTCTCTGCGGGAATTACTGAGGCTATTCATTAGTTCTTCCCCGGCTGCGATAGTTTCCTCGGAGAAAGGGTCAGAAGCGTAAAGGCTGCTGTAGGTTTTAAGAAGATTCGTTGAGTCTTGTTTGAGGCCTGGAATGTATGGAGAACGACAGCCTCTTGGAATACATTCTCGTGAAATAGTCCAAACAATATCTACGAATTTTTCGTAATTCTGAGGTTTTGGTTCTATGTGTAGCAATTTTTCATCGACTTTTGCAGTGAACCTATCCCAGTCTGCCTTTGCGAAGTTAAATCTGCGTCGGAAAGGCACCTCTACTGGTTTTACAGCGGCTTGGATGGTACATGAAATGGGTCTATGTTGGGTTCTGGGTATTTGGATTGCACACTGATTTACTACAGAGAGGGCGGATTTTATTCGATACGAATATTAAATCCGGATTATATCCCCGTTTCCAGCGGCCGCTATTGAAAGAGGATGGGAGTTTGGGATCGTGGATTAGAGAGAGATGTTCAGCTTCAGCCCATTTCTCTACAGCAGTTCCATCAGTGTTGGTATCTTGGTAACCCCACGTTGTACTATGGCTGTTAAAATCTCCAGTGACTATTCTTATACCTCGGCTATGGAAATTATCAGTTTTGTTAAACTTAAAAGGTTGGCTCGGTGGTTTGTAAATAGAAGTGATTGTGCACTCGCCAGTATCTATTGTAAGTATTTCAATACAATCTTTATCTTGACTAGAGACAGATACTACTTTTAAGCTAGGCTTAATAAATATGGCACTGCCGTGTTTCGCGTGAGGGACCTCAACCGCAAGTGTCATTCCATAAATTTGTGGTCTGATTTGTGTTTGATCTCGGTGTGTTTCTTGGACGCAAAGTACATCGCATTTGGCTTTGCGACAGAGTTCGGTTAAGAGTTGTGCTTTGTCATGTGAGAACCCCTCTATGTTGATGGATATGACGTTTAAAGCTGGTTTATTCAGTTGGCGTTGACTCTCTAAAGAATCTTTTGTTGTAAGACTAGATAATTCTGTTTGGCTTGGCGATAACAAGGGCGAGGGTTGTGCTGGGTCCTGATAGGGACCTGTTTTGGGAGGGGGGCCCTGAGAAGGGCTGTTTTGAGGAGGGCCCTGAGAAGGACCGTTTTGAGGAAGGCCCTGAGAAGGACCGTTTTGAGGAGGGCCCTGAGAAGGGCCGTTTTTGCTACGAAACATCGTGGTGGAAGGATTAGTCAGTCAGTGCAAGAAGCAATAGGCACTGACCGTCCAGGGTGCGCCGGGCGTTCTAGCGATTTAGGTACTATCAGTTAAACGACACTCGGGGAGGCTCCGCTGGAAATCTCGTTTCCTCTTGTGTCATGGCGAAATAGAACCCTTTTTCACTTGTTTTCTGACTGCAGGCCGATTCTTCTGATTCTGCGGTAGTTTGCGACTAAAATTCTTAATATCTTTGATGATCCTCAAATGCGACAACACTTGATTGTACCAACTTATGGGCTGTGTCTATTTTCTCATTTTTCTTTTCCATTTTATCTGTCTGTTTTGGTCTACTACTGGGCATTCTATACATCGGTGACCATCCCTGAACCTTCAAAAATATCATCAGCTTTTAACTGTCCACACTGCTGGACATTCATTGTCAGATTCATCATTCAAAAATATATCGACACCTCATTTATCAAATTTAAAAACGGTCTACTTTGGTTATGGGTGTCATTTCGTTTGGAACGCGAGTGAAATTAATACATTAATGCAGTGGCAGGCAATAAAAGGACGCATAAAACTAGAGATTATGCCACCTCGTTCGGGGCTGACCAGGGTCGTCGGCCGTCTGTACGCTCCCATTGTCCAAACACTTAGAGGCATAATCAGAGATATTATTGCCACCTAATATAGAGATAGTCGAATGCATTGCGCTCGTAGCAGGTCATTATACTTCGAGTCCTATCGCGTATTTATCCCATTTGGATAAATACGCGATAGCCCGTTGGTCCAGTTGGTAGTGAAACTGCCTTCTGAGCTTGGGGGCGTGGGTTCGATTCCCACCTAGGACAAACATTTATGTGATGAACATAATGTGTTTGTTCTATATCTGGTTGTTAATATCTATTTAAGTATGTATTTAAAACTATGTATGTATGTATATCACTTATCAGTCTCTGGCAGCCATATCATAAGCTTTGCTTAGTTTGGGGTCAGATGACCGTGTGTGCAAAAATGTCCCGAATATTTATTTATTTATTTCGAATGCTATTTCCAACGCGACACATCCTCAAAACACACAAGGGAGATATGGGTAGGTGGCGTGGCGGGTGCGAACGCATCTGCCCTAAATCAGACTAGATGTCTTTAGTCGAATTGATTCAGCAGACGACATTGTCGCCCCTTCTTTTGCATGTGGACTATTAGGTTTTTTTTAAACTAATAATAGTCTTGCGTTTGACCACCATTTCGCCTGATGTTAAGCGTTGATGCGGTCTACGTTGGAGCACGTATACCATCGCCATTGCCATTGATGTCGCTACAAGTTTTTTCATCATCATCATTTCAGCCATAGGACGTCCACTGATGGACATAGGCCTCCCCCATCGCTCTCCAAAAGGGCCGGTTGGAAGCGGCCTGCATCTAGCGTTTCCCTGCGGTCTCTTAGGTCGTTTAGTACAAGTAAAAGTTTCTTAGTGTGCGTGAAAAATGAGTATGTGGGCCGGGTACTTACACTTTTTGCTAAGCGGTTTAGCGGTATATTGAAAAAGTGGGTCAGATCCGGAAACATTTGAACACGAACGATAATTTTATTGTACTCCAAATCTCGCCTGTTTGTCGGATCTGTGGACACATCTTTGTTATAATCCCAAAATACACCGTCGAGTTAAGATGCTTTCGTGCAATATCCATTGTCGCAATGTGATTATGGACCGCTGGTAATATTCCACCGGCGTCGTATTACAGCGGGAGCCATTATCCATCTATGACCACAGTTTGGTCGTTGTCCGATATTGAGGTAATCTGTATACTCTCACTTGTTGTGTTGTTGACTTGAATGTGAGCTATATTCTCGTACCTACATGTATTACTTACTTCGTAGTACGTACACTAAACGACACAGGCCTCTCCCAACATCTTCCCATGTAGCCCGATCCTCGGCTTCTCTTTTTAACCCACGAATGAAGGAGGTTATGCGATTATGAGATATATTACCATCGCGAGTCGAACCTGCAGTGCAAGTACCGTTATTTATCGATCGTCAAATTTGATAAATTGCAATTTGATCAGTACTAGCTGTCGATCGATACTATGGCATTTTATTGAATTTGACGATCGATAAACAACGGTACTTGCACTGCTGCAGTAGGTAGTGCAAGTACCGTTATTTACCAATCGACAAATTTGACAGATGAAATCGACAAATTCGATAAAATGGTAACAAAAAATTTGATCCGTACTCGCTATGGTCGATTCTATGGCATTGTAACGAAATTGCCGATTTCAACTGTCAAATTTGTCGATCGGTAATAACGGTACTTGCACTGCTGGACTCGATTAGCACAGGACCGAGGCAGGTGGCTAAGCAAGAGAGATGCCGACCCAGCAATGAGATAAAGAAGGCTGTGGATGATGATGATGATGATCTGAAACTAAATTATCTGAGTGTTTTTTCCCGATTTCGAGATTTGAGACTAACTAGGTTTTGTTCAATCTCTGTTTTATGGCACATCTGGATGCTAGCAACATGTCAAATTAGGCTAGATCAGAGTTTTTCAACCTGAGGCTCGCAAAGACTTAAATGGCAACGGTAACGGAGACGGTAGCGGTATAGTTTAAAAAAACAAAACAATCTCAGTGAGAAGTTTTTCGGTCGATATTTAGATAGATAGATAGAAACTCTTTATTGTGTACACCAGAAATAAAAATTACAACACGATAGAAAACACCTACGAGCTAGTGCCACAAGTGACGGCCTTATCGCTAAAAGTATCCCTTCCACCATTATATTTATGTATGTATGATATTTATGTGTCAATAAAAAGAAAATTTAATTAGGTAGTTTTTAAAATCACTGACATAGTTTTATTATGGCCCTGGGGGGGTTGCCAGAATTGTTTACCTTGTAAAGAGGTCGCGTATTCAAAAAGGTTGGAAAACACTGGGCTAGGTCGTACAGTGCGTGCAATATAACGTCCGCACTCGAGCATGCAGTACGAGCACATAAACAGTGAAATAGTAACAACACGGTCCGAACAGCCGGCTTGGTACTATTTACTAGTTTACTATACCGCGTGTATAGTGCAGCCGTGACGCCGCCAGATCAAAACATTCGGGCGTGGCACGACGCAACGGATTCTGAGCGTAGGGCTGCCCAAAGGCCCTTATTTCACAAGATCGGTCTGACGATGACGCGATGACGTCATCAGAAAGGCAGCGGAATACTGATGGATGCGATTTCGAATAAATAATGACAGAGTGCGAGTCGGTGTCAAATTTTTGTTCACCACCGGTTCTCGTAGGATCACCGAAGTGAAGCAACGTCGGGCGCTGCCGGTACTTGGATGGGTACTTTAATAGCTAACAAGCTGACTCGCACTTGGCCGGTTTTATTACTCCGTTGTACAACACTAGTCGTCGAGAATACAGGTCAGACTTTTTTTCGCATGTTTCTTGTAAGGTGCAATATCTAGTACCAAACCAACATTTTCATCGTCAACCCTACGCTTGCTCGGCGTGAATTAAAATCGCCCGTCCTACCTCGGCAGTCGCGGTCCGCCCAGCCAAAGAGCTGCACGCCGCGATCCGAACCGTTCAATCGTTCACTCGAGCCGAATCGTTCACTCGCGTGCTTGAAATTCGAAAATTTGTGAATGTGACAGTTTTGAGTGAGCCAGTGCTGAACTCTCTGTCGATCTTGCACTAAGATTGTCTTCTGAGGGGTACCTGCATGTTGCACGTCTTGAAACCAGTGCGGTATGTTTTGTTATGGTCGCGACCGGTTCTGCTGGTCTAGTGTGTTTTTACCTACAATTGTCACTATTGTGTACTTGTAGGTAATGTAGCTTGTAAGGCTGTGGGTGTTGAGTTTATCACGCTAATAGAATGACGGTTGGATCATGAATTATTAATTTTGACGAGTTATTTAATTTGCCGTTGATCATTTGATGAAAATAACTTAGTGTGTAGGTTTTCTCATACTGTGCGAATCGTCTTAACTGACGGTGACATATAGTTTTATAGTTACGTGGTCTATAGTTAAACAAATATATAATAAATATTCGGGACATTTTTTGCACACACGGTCATCTGATCCCAAACTAAGCAAAGCCTGTGATATGGCTGCCAGAGACTGATACATACATATATATTTTTAAATACATACTTAAATAGATATTAACTCCCAGATATAGAACAAACACAAATGTTTATCACATGAATGTTTATCCTAGGTGGGAATCGAACCCACGCCCCCAAGCGCAGAAGGCAGGATCACTACTAACTAGACCAACGGGCTATCTAAATTCTAGTTATCTTGTACTAATTAATGACTATATCGTACTGCAGTCCAGTGATCTTCTTATAATTAGTTTGTATTTGTATATGAATCGACACTACCTAATTATTAATAATCTGCTTCTTATTCAATTCGCGCTATAGGTGATGCAGTGGCATCTTTTATTTTAGGCTGTGAACATAGAATCGGATAAAGGTTTAGAGACTTAATAAACAGTGAAATTAATGTTTTCTTTGAAATTGTTATAGAATTTCTTCCAATACTTTTAATGTGTCACCCACACACAGCAACAAATAACTGAAACAGTGCTGAAACATGTACCGTCTTACTACAAAAGATTTAGGAACGCTTTAGACATGTGTTTAGCAGTTGTTTCACTGTGAAAAATATGTTAAACACAAAAAACAGCATTGCTTAACAGTGTTAAACAATGTTAAACACATGTCTAAAGCGTTCTTAAATCTTTTGTAGTAAGACGGGTATTATTTAACGAAAAGCCCAACTGCAATATGTAGACAATGACATTTCGGACATGAAAGCGAACTAAACTAATTAAGCGAATTAAACGACACAAACTTCAGAATAAAAAAATAACTACAGGAGCCAATACATCAGTAGAGGCATGTGATAATTAACAGGATATTTACCGTTATAAGGTTCTGGATACAGCTCCCGATATTTCGGCGCAGTTTCATGCACCATGTTCACGGGCAGACTGAAGATATACAAAACTTACTAGTGATATATCAGTAGGTACAGACAAAAATACATAAATTCTTACATACAGCCAACAAACATTACACTAAAAATTAAATTGTATCGTATTCGTATCTGAAGCTTTATAAGTCCCTAAAGCAGAAAGTTGCAAACTTTTCCCACTCGGATATAAAGCTTTCCCAAGAAACTTTGGCGTACATTTTTCATCTGCTCTCGGAAAACCGTATTGTTCTATATGAGTTTTATTTCTGGGCAGTAAACTGTACTCTGCTCAGCTCACATTGTTTTTTTTTTTTTTGTGAATTATGTCGTATATTATTTTATTTATATTACACGGGAATTACGTAAGATTAAGCCGGTCACTCCAACTATAGTTTCAACCGCATTAGGCAAGTCTTATATTATTTGCCAGTCGAAATACAAAAGGTGTTCGATCACATTTTGGACTTACTATTGACAGGATGTTCATCATTATCAGCCTTGAATAATCCTCTACGGGGCATAAGCATCAAGCTAGAACTTGCACTAGTATTTTTTAAATAAATAGGCTTTCGTTTGATCGCCATCTCGCCTGACCTTTAGCGATGATACGGTCTACTATCGAGCGCGCTTGCCTAGAAGAAACCGAATCACTCGCGATTTGAAGACACCCAGATTGTAACTATCGGGGAACACCCATTATAGCAGCGCATTTCACAAACCAGCAGTTCGCGCAATAAAAGTGGAATCAAAGTGCTTCGTACGGTTTATCGGAATATCGACCACAAAGTGGTGTCGCCTTTTCATGCCCACTCTGGCAGTCCGATAGAAAAATGTGTAGGAGGGAACTCATGCAGATCCGATGCACACTCCGAAATGTATCCGATAAAAAATCGATAGACTAGCAATACTTTTAATGTTCTCCAGTACAGTGTTTATTCTGGTTTCAAATATATGATATCTTTCGTTTCTCAGAATTGTCTATATAGGAAATTCCTCTATTGCCGTAGGCGATACGAAATTCATAAGGATATAAAATCTTCAAACAATGTAATATCATATCATGTGGAGTTATCTTATTTATATTAAACAATATATATTATTAGTTTACGTAATTATTATCATTGTAATATAAAAATATTTGAGAAGCATCTTTACAATCCAAATAGAAATATATTAAAGATAGCTCTCTCATTTTATTCACCTGCACACTGTGATACCAATGTCATTCAAGACGATACAAAACAATTCAAAAACCAGCGATCAAATACAAAGACATACTCTAAAGAAGCTAAGTAACACAATGGACCTAATACCGTAGCTTCCATTCGCGCTATGACTGACAAATGTGACATAAAGCGTCGGGCATGCAGTCCGGCATACAAATATGAATGGCCATACCATACTCCCTGCCTTAATTGGTAACCGACCATATGTGATTGTGGAAGGTAGGTACGTAGGTGGTAGGTAGATTTGTTTATTCATTATGGTGTAGATGATAAGGCGATCAAAGGATATGTTTAGGAATTTATATGTGTTTAATAACAACATAGTCTTCGATTATGCCATGCCAAAAACGGGTAGTGTAGGGACCCGCACCCGACCCAACTCCCAACAATTTTGGTTCACTTTATTAATTTCATTCGGAAATTTATAATAACCCTAATGTATTTCACATGGTTCATAATATATGAATGAAAATCTTCGAAATATTAAATATAATTTCTATGCACGGTCCAGCGTTTCAAGATCCAAAATTCGGTTTCTTAGCAGGATCAAATTCTGCAGCCGAATATCAAATTCAACCCTCCGAAAATCTATAAAAAGCCGAACGTGTATATATTTTCCTTTCTGCCACTGAATGAGATCCCGATCCTCGTTTTGCGGTCAGGTGCGGGCTTGTGCAATATTAATTCGGCAAGCGTCCGCTTCTAAATTGCTGAACGAACGCTCTGTCACTCTTGGGCTATAGCTGTCCATTTACAACGTTTAAGAACTTTGGCCTCTGAAACGTTAATTAGTGGAGAGACTGGAGAGGACAATATCAGGAGGGCCAAACATTCTTGGTCGTTGAGTTTTTCTTAAATATCTAAATAACAACATGACTTGGATTGACGGCAGCCTCACGCAAACTCCTAAACTGAATTAGGAAGCTGTGATAAAACTACCCTTACAATCTAAACGCATCTTAAATTCAAATACCGCGCTGATGAGGCTATACTAAACAGCTTCAGAAACGCCTTTCAAGCTTCCAAAGGAAGCCGGAAGACGGGCACCTCTTACAAATGACCTTGTTTTAATTAGGCTGTACATTTTGATTGGGCTTCAGGTGTCGGCTTTCCAAATGGGGTTTAGGGATGTTCTCGGCTCTGACAGTTTCGGGTCGCCGGTTCCCTTTGCTGCCACGTTACATCACGGCCAAATTATCTGTACAGTTGAACAAGGGAATCACCGTCGTAGTTTCGGAACAAAACTGACAATCGTCTGTAGACTATTTTGAGTTCTACCATTTGACCAACTCTACGGGTAAGTTGGTCGGTCCATATGAAATGTTGTGGTCTCGAAATTGTCAATGCGAAAGGAGTGCGAATTGCTCGGTTGCGGTATTAACATTGTGACAGCGTTAGGCATTTTGAAGATAAAATTAAATTAACGAATGTTCAATCGATGTCGAAGTTATAGCTGTAAGAGTTTGAGTTGTGGTATTGAAACAACCATTGCTGATTGTTTATGGTTGTGAATTATGATTATAGTTTTAGTTGACATTTGTGATGCCTAATTCGGGTTACGAAATGTTTGTCTTCCTAATCACCCCTGGGCTATTAATATTGAACCCATTTCGTGTGCCTTGGAATTGCACAACTAAATTCCTCCTGCCTCTTTATTTTATCGAATGTCTAGATCTAGACAAACGCGACCTTAGCGCCATCCATATAATTATGATGGACATCCCTCACCTTACCTACGTGAGGAAAGAGCTTCGATTCAATTTTTTTTTATTCGCACTGCGATGTTTCTCTGCCGCAGTTTGTGTTCCCCAAAAAGTATAATATGGGAGTATTCAACTCGTGAGCAAACAATTTCTTTTTAGGCAAGCGTCCTTCATCCTAATCTGCGTCTTTGCATTCATCAGGCACGATGTAGACCAACGCAAGCCTATCATGATAAAAAAGCGTGGTAAGTATTGTATTACAAACTCTATCCATATAGGATTGGTATGTAAGAGTGTAAACAATATTACTAAAATATCTCAACATAATCTTAACAGGTATGTATAGGTTATAGAAACCAACACAATTACGAGTGACTAATTGACTATATGATAGGATAAGTAAGAGTCAGGTCGAATACCTAAGATAAACAAAATAACAAAATCCGATATGCCATAGCCATCAATATGTCTACAACTTTATATGCCTCATGCGGCATTGACACTAAAGCAACAATGTGTAGGCAATTTATTGTTAGAAACCTCGGAAGTGCAATATTCTAGATAATGTCATGCAAACTGCACCTCTTGGTGTAAATGTGTCAGTCGCTTCCAAGTGTCGGTGATTATGAATGAAGGATGACAGGAAACTTCAAGACAGTCACTGCTGATATCAACGTATATACAAATTGCATGCTTTTGATGTAAATGCGCACGCCTCATGCGACCAGTGCGTTTAGGCTCGTGTTACGTGGTCCTTTATGCTGTCACTTCTATTTCATTATCATCATTTCAGTCGTAGGACGTCCACTGCTGGACATATGCCTCCCCCATCGATCTACAAAAGAGCCGGTTGGAAGCGGCCTGCATCCAGCGTATCCCTGCGGTCTCTTTTAGATTGTCCGTCCACTCACTTCTATTTCTTCTTTTAAGCATAATGCATAAGGCCAAGTTTGTGGACCATTTGCAACTGTAGATGACTTTCAACAATTTCAAGAATGTCCTAATTGCAAGGATTGCTTAGGCGCGGAATCTCCTTCCCCCATCCTTCTTGCCGAGCTACAATATGGAACATTTAAAAAAAAGTGTCTTTATACAGCTCTTTTGCTCTGCTTAGTCAGCGTGAATTCTATTGTATGACACATGATTTAGGGGTATGTATAGTCTTATATTCCTTATGGCACCGTCAGCATCGGCAATTTATGCTTTAAAGTAAAAGATATTGTCTTTGTTTAAATCAAAATGAAAATTTTACTGAATATTTGTAACGTCGTTTTCTTTATTCGTTCTGCTTACATTTCACATATTACATTTACATTCTTATCTTACATACTTACTATTTATACTACTTACATTTTACATTCAATTATTTTAATATCTTCGAAATGTTGAAATGCGCGTGTGAGATAGAGTATGCACGAAGCATAAACTCAAACAGAGGCACAAAAGGCGGTCTGTTCAATTAATTAAATGGTAATATATTTATGCGACATCACAGAATAGGTTCCTAAGCAGAATTAATAACCTCACGCAAAACGTTTATTGATATTAATGTTATTATTAGTAAACACACTTGAAGGAAGTTTCCATGTTGACAGATGGTATTGAATGTGTGAGTGTTTTGTATTTGTTGTATGGTTGTGTACGTACTACGTAGGCTACTGGCTAATTGATATTATATGGTTTTTTGATTGAATTAATATTTGAGACCTTCAATTCTATGAATACAATAAACAATTTTACTTTTACATTCATCAAAGTAACACAGATTTAAAATATTGAGATGAATAAAATTCATAATCAGTCCACTCAGTCAACTGCTGGACATAGGCATATCTCCGATCGCTTCCAGCCATTGCCAATTGCCTTACATATATCGGCACTTTATCAAGTCTCAGGGTGTCCTACATTACCTTTGCCAATTCCTGATTAGAACACGTCTAGTAGTTACCGGTTCTACGACAGATAAGACCGTCCCACTACCACTTCAGCTTGATGATACGCTGAGACATGTCGATGACTTTGGTCCACTGGCAAATCACTTTGTCCCGGATACCTCAGATAACCAAAGCTCTTTCCATAGCTCATTGAGCGACTTGGAACTTGTGGACCGATCCACTGTAACTTCATAAATTTCATTTTTAGGGTTCCATAACCAAAGGGTAAAAATGGGACCCTATTACTAAGCCTACGATGTCTGTCCGTCTGTCCTACCTATTAACGGCTGTATCTTTAGAACCTTAATAGATAGCCAGTTGAAATTTTCATAGAATATGTAATGTTTCGGCGGATTAATTAACAATTATTAAAATAAAATAAAAGTAAAAACGAAAGGGGGGGGGGGGGGGGGGGGTATACAACAAACGTATTTTTTTAACGTATTATTGTATTAGCTCTAATGGAAAAACGGTAATACTTACAAGCGTCAAATTTGGCACAATTATAGTAAACACTCTGAAATATAACAAAAAATAATAAATAATGGCCAAGTGCGAGTCGGTGACAAGTTTCTGTTCATTACCAAGTTATAACTGGTAATTTCGTTATTGAATTTTGTGGTGGTACGGAACCCTCAGTGCACGAGCCCGACTCGCATTATTGTTTTATAAGTGTTGGACATATTGAAGATAGAAAAATCTGCACAAATTTAATAAAACAGGAAAAACACAAACATTGTTCTTTGGTGCATATTATAACATCATCA
The DNA here is from genome assembly GCA_914767915.1 of Agriopis aurantiaria. Taxonomy (NCBI): domain Eukaryota; kingdom Metazoa; phylum Arthropoda; class Insecta; order Lepidoptera; family Geometridae; genus Agriopis; species Agriopis aurantiaria. Next base: position 7,036,147 of record OU612006.1, read on the forward strand.
ATAACATACAAAACGGTAGCGCCACCTGAAAGCATTCAAAACTCATTAATGAAACATGGCGGATATATCCAAAACAGAATCACCGAATGCGGGTCACGTTTACATCCAAACATAAGGAACCTCCGTAACATACCTCGCGATAAAGTTTTATACATCTCGTGAATTTTCAGAGCAAATGTACCGTGGCTTTCGTACCTATCGGGTATTATGCACAATACAGGGTTACACAGATAAGTGGTACTAAACGTAAGGATGTCATTGTACTCATCACGATCAACATTTACTTATATATTGCTATAGAAACTAACGTGAGTGTGATTCACTATTTAAACTAATAGACGGCTAGCACTCACGGGTGGGTATTCACGTCGAGCCTCTGCCGCGCAAACTTCCTGAGGATGGGCGTCCATAACTTCAGAACCGAACACCGGTGGAGTTTTTCGACATCAATACCCGTGAGTGCTAGCTCTCTATTAGTTTAAATTACATTTACTTACTATGAGACCAACACTCCACCACTGACGGAAAACATTGTGAGGAAACCGGCATGCCAAGAACCTTAAAAGTTCAAAGACATGTGACATTCACCAACATGCTCTGGGCCAGCATGGTGGATTAGGGCCCATCCTCTCTCTGAAAGAAGGTCTGCTGGTAAGCGACGATGTGGTCGAAGATGTTGTGGCTATGGATTATTTTAAGCTTCCCTACTGCATGCGCTACAATATACTTAAAGCACCATCCTCCCGAGGAGTCGAGTGAAGAATCTAATATCGTTATCTTTTGTCAATCTTCAAAGTAAATGTAGCGTATGTGGTTACCTCGTACCTTATTCGCTCAGACGACATTAGAAGGCACCGGGGTTGCCAGACGTCATTTCTGAAATTAACTTTTTTTTTTAACCAAAATGAACATTTTCAACAGAAAAAAAACTAAAAAAATTTGGTCCAAACTAGTAATTAATCAGGTTATTTCATTTATGTTAAACATGTAAATAATAATAAAATCAATAAAACTGTACAAGCTAGTCAAGTGAGCAACTTCTATAGAAAATACAACTTTTCAAAAAACAGAAATATTTGTCCGAAATCATAACATTTGTCCTTTCTAGATACAAACAACAAATTTACCAAAAAAATGCGAAAAATATCCAATGTGGCTACTCTGGAAGGTGGATTGAGGAAAAACCACCCCATTTTCGGGGCTGCGGTTTTGTTGCCGTCGGAGTCGTGATGAGAAAACAAGCTTGTGCGAGATTAGCTCGGTTTTTACTGACAATACCTCGTTTCGTAGGCGTGTGTTGTTTGGAAAATTAAATTGTAAATTAACGAAGGCTGGGTTAAAGAGAGTCTTCATTTGTGGTGACTGGCCACGTAATCAGCTTCATTAGACGGTGAAGGTAAAACAAAACAGACAAACAAAGGAACATCTGCGGCTGCTAATTATTTCCAATGGTCTGCTTCATATACAGTAAGACACATTTGAAAGCATAACACAATTTTTCTAAATGAGTGTTGCATAGAAACTGATTATCGGACGTACCTGAAATACGAATAAATCATCTAGGCTATCTGGATGGAGAAGAATAAGAAGAATTCCATTCTCTCTAATAGTAGACGCGACTGTTCGACTGTACGTCATTCTATGGTCAGTTTTTGCTTTGTATTATAAAGCAGTCATACATCATGTAAAAGTTGTGACGCAAATAGGAAAAAAACGCCGATGTTATAAACGTCGCTGCTTTTTTATTCATGTTTGAAATTAAACAAGATAGTAAGTAGGACCATTAAAAAAAATGTTAAGTTGTTATTATGATACCAAAAGGGCTAGTTCAAGGTAACACAGGAAAGAAAGGCCGGGAAGACCTTGAAGGAGATCGTTGTACAGTTGTAAGACAGCATGCTCAACTAAAAAGAAACTATTAAGATAACATGTATTGTTCTTCTTCTTTCAATATGACAAGATACTTACTGATGTTATAAAGAGAAATACACTCTTAAATATTGAAGTTATTTGCTCGTATTGAATCATTGGAAAAACTGCAAAACTTTGATGCAGAGAAAACAAAGCGAATACTTTGTTGAAAGAGTCAAAAGACAAAGCCATTTGTTCTGAATAATTCCGTAAGGCAATACGGAAAACGTTACGTTCGTCGTAAAACAGGATTTATTAGGTCGTTATTTGTCATAAACGTCTGGTTGCTAACACGAGACAGATGACGTTTTTGTTGTCTTTAATATCTAGTTTTGGAGAATTTTTCTACTTTCCTATGGTTTGGTTTAAATATTAATTAACTACAGAGTTCATAAAGTTGTTAAATGCAATCATAACTATAGATGTAAATCGTAAAATAAAGCATTATTAAAATCTACGTCTAAAGTAGAAAGTTATAAAATACAACGATACAATATCATATAACCAAAACATCCAAAAAATCCTTAAGCGCAGTCAGCAGAAATAGATTCTGAACTCTCGACACGTGAATCATCTTTTTGATCTTCCATTCGAGGACTTCCTGAACGACTGTTTAAAATGCACATTAAATATATAAATTCAGCCGCTGTGTCTGGGAACGGTGAAGTTTCCTCCTTAATCCTAAAAGGCTCTTTATATTCGAACCTCGCTCTATCTGAGTGTCAAGTTTGATCCATTTGCTAACTTCGTGTGATGCATATTGTACGATGTCTGAAACTGGAGGTGATTTTAAACAAACCTGAACGCTCTAATTATTGCTCTAATTATTGCTCTAATTATTTATAAGTACCTGAAATAAATGAATTTATTCATTGACTTGTGTTCTCGGAAAAGTGACTAAACTTGATTTGTTAAAAAATGCACATGAAAAGAGTTTGAGTTGTAATTTGAATTGTAAAAACTCCGTTATTTTTATATACTAAAGTTATGTACTTTACTATTGTCAGCTTACTAAACGTCGTCAAATTCGTTGAATTTCTATTAACCTTCATTGTTGATAAGACAAAGACCCAAAGAGACTTGTTTTTGGAGATGACCCAGATCTGCAAATGTAAATTATAAAATGCGTTTATGAATGAAAAAGGTCTGCAACGTTTATGCTCGACAGTTTAATTTTTCTTTTAGTGTTAGAGCAATGTGTCCGGTATGTAATACTGACTGATGCATTTACTCCGACAAAGTGAATCACTCCTCCCACGCGACTTCTTTAATGTTACGCTACGGGGACGTCAAGCACTTTATGCTTCCACGTAATAGTTTTTGACATATCGACAATTTCTTTATTCGATGCCCAATTAGAGATAGTTTCTTTCGCAGAAGACTTATTCAATTATGTTTGTTTAGTACTTGAAAGTTATTGCTTGTTGTATTTATTGGTATTTGTTTGAGGTGTGGCGTAGGTGACTTCTTGTAGTTAAATAGTTCAGTAAATATTACCTAATCATATGTAGTTATCTTATACATTGTTTGCATAATGACTTAATGCATATTACTGCATTTTATTGAAAGTGAACTGCTCATATTTTTCTAAATTCGGTCTGATTCACAATGCAATGTTAAGCAAATGAAATCTTATTCTAACTTAATACACAATAAGTACCTACATATTCGTAAATTTACTAGTAATCAAATTTGCTTGTTTGTGTGTTTTCATAATCCAATTTGATTAATAGCACAACAACTGAAATAATTACTGCCCTCGGAAAACGATTCGTTTCAAAGCTCTGCAAATTTGTTGTCTGGTACAAAACTCCTGTTTTCAACTGCGAACATTTAAGCGAGAAATTAATTTTGAACGACTTTGGATGCCTAATTTATTGCCTCACTTTTTACATCCATTTCGGCCTGTGCCGTCCTTTCGAAGTGTTGGCAAGTTTTGGTAGCCAATTCAATTTGGCATTCTCAGAGTTCTTGTTAAAGTTTTTGAACTTTGACTTTGTGCGACCGGTTGTAAGTATAGCATCTATATTTAAACATTTTAATCTTCTAATTCAGATCCGCTAGTATATTCTGTAAGCGGACAGTCATGACAGCTTATCTTTAAGTAGTTTCCTCTCCCACTGACATCGCTTCATCTCTATCGTCTGGGCTATTCAATTTATTTGTACGCTTTTGACCGCCCGTTCAATGTGTATGCTCTGGGACATATATTTAAATTAAAATTCTTGACAAAATAGCATTTCCAATTAGTATTTGTATATTAAAATTTGCAAATATTGTTAGTAGGAAAAATAAACACTCCGTTATTATATTATACGTATAGTTCGAAAGTATTTAAAGTTATAACGTTAGCCACGAAAAGGAAAAGAAAACACGTCTTATTCATCTCAACGAGAAGTACACAACTGAATAAATCTACGCCAGCTTGGAACAAAAATAGAGCTCTCGCATATTTATGATCGGTTTATTTTTAATCCTTCAATCGTATTCCAGATTTCCAGCTCTGTACAGATGATTGCGTCTTCGAAAACATTGCACAGGTGGTGATTGATCGCAAACACTTTGTATCGGTCAATACACCATTGGATATGAGAAAGAATATTTTATCGGAAAGATGAAAATATGTTACTTATCGTATACAGTTTGGTTTATAAAATGTCTTATAGTTTTTGTAATTTGTACCCCATATTTGTTTTATGGAGTGAGAGGATCAGCAGCTGTTATAGTTCATACGCAATAACCACAAAAGGCTGAACAATATCTTAAACTGTAAATAGTAAAGCAGATTAAAGTGCCAATTTTCTATCCCATTTCACACCCAAAGTATAGTCTATATCACCCATTCTATGAACATGCCGTATCACTTGTCACAGTATCATCAAATAGTTTATTTTCAGGTGTAGAGCTGAGATAAAATGTCAGGAGCATAAATACAACTGATACCGGTTCCGTGAGAGGTATGAAACACGTAGGCGTCTTACCTGCTGTGCTAAAATCAAAGGTCGCTGTAAATCTACTGGCCTTACGATACAACATAAAAATACGGTATACTTGAAACAGGTTTCGGTGAAACAAGGCAAAGGATTTCGTGTTTATATTTTTGGGATATTATGCAATGGAATTCCTTGAGCTTGGCTGCTATTGAATTTTATAGATGTAAGTTAAGCTTTTGATTCTGTCACGTCAAGTGTTCTTGAAGAACTTTTTTTGTTATTTATTTTTGTCCATGTTGTTGACTAACCGGAATACCATAAATTCTCACGTTTAATTCGCCTCACGGCGTCAGCTTAGTCTAGCATTTATTGTAATTGACTGGCTTTCCGCAAGGTCGTATCCTAGCCTCTTAAAGTTTTATAGTGTTTTTTGCACATTGCTGTGCTGCGTATGTTAATGTCATACACTTAAAGAATTGTTTATTTTTAAATAGTTCATACTTTTCTATTTTATTTATCTTACTTGTCGTTAAAGTAATTTCAATAATTTTATTAACACCGAGAAAAGTTCAACGAAGCGCTAAATCAAATATGTCAGCCCAGAGAGCTTATGAAACCCGAAATGACAAACAACGCGATAATTCAAAATAATAACTTGAATCTGAAAGCCAGCTCGTAATTTTCTAACAACTTCATAAAATGTCCACCTTTGTCAACCTGTCCTCTCGATCGGGATATTCCGGATAAAGTTACCCACATATATAGTAAGTATTGTTTACACATCGAATGTGGTAGCTTCATACGAAAATAACAATAAAAAGGCCCGGTTTGTCCCTTTGATATGTAAATTCAATTAGGGTTATTTTGTATTATTACTAAATGTCATGTATTTTGAACTCTTGTAGTGGTAGGAATTAGTGTATAGGAAAATTAGGTTGTCGCCAGGATCTCAGATTTGATACTCTCTGTTATAATTCCGCGACGAGAGAGCGGTTTTAGTAATCCTGGATTAGCTTGATTGCCAAACTTCTGCCCTTTCTATAAATAATTATCATATCTTTAGAATTTTCTGTCAACAAGGCGGCTCTGTTTGAACTTTCTACCATGGTTTCTCGTTTTTGCATTTTCTAAATAATTAGGCTGTTCTGTTATGCAATTTAGTAAAGGAGGAAAACTTTCCAACGGTTTTTTTATTAATACAATTAATCTTAGTGATTTAGAACTTTAGAGGAAAAACGATTCGTGGAACCTCGTGGCTGTGTTCATTACAACTGATTACGACCATGGCGTGCTTTGCCTGAATACCAACATTACCGTTATATATCATACCAGATGTGCCCTGCGGTTTCACTCGCGATTTTGGATTTCCCGCATTTTCTGAAAGAAAAAGTATCTTTTAAGCTTCCTTGTGATGTTGACTACCTTCACGCCACATTTTAACAGGATCTGTTCAGTTCACCAGGTCGTAAAAAAAATAACAAACAGACAGGGACTTACTTTTGATATATTTTATGTTACTTTGCTTTGCTTACCGCCTACTATATTTAGTACAGGCATAACTTTTGCGTAACCCGAATGTGCCTGACAATGTGTTGGAAGGTAAGGCTCTTTTGCTTTATTCGGCACGCTTGTGAGATTCCTCTGATGTCCTCAATAGACAGTCTTTGATCCCTATCTTGACATTCTGTGACCCTCGTAGTCTCTGACATGATAGTGAAAACTCTTTGTATGTCTTTCTGAAGTTGTTTGGGAGAATTTCTTTCGCCTAAGATTTTCGAATATCACGTTGAAATAGTTTTTGTAGTTATATTCACATTTTATTTATCACCAAATATGATATATATATTTATATTATGACTTCACCAACACATGACCTACGCTACTATTTCAGCGCAAAAATGCAAGAGTTACACGAACTTTTCGAAACCGAAAACGTTTGAAACAATTTTATGAACCACCCACGTAAGCTGACATTGAAATTTTATGAATGCTTTGATGCTCGCTTTTGCAATTTTTATCGTATTTTACAACATTCTAATACCTTTTATGTGGCATTTTCGCATGGATTGTTTCGTGAATTTGATTGGGATTTGTAGTCTATTTGATTAGATGTGGATTGACATTATATGCATCTTGGTTTCTAGAGTTTAATATGTTTCTCAATCTTGGATTATTATTTGAGCATGTTCTGTTTATTTGGCCTGGTATAAATTCACGGGAATGTTAATTTTACTATTACCAGCAACGATTTTCACTCAAGTTAGACAGAAATTTGCTTAAGAGTTATAGTTTAACGTTTTAGGTATGATATTTATATGGAGCATGTAAAATATGTCAACTTATATTTGACTAGCTTTTATTTATTATTTATTTATTTAATACTTTATTGCACACTTACAAATAGCCCAAATAGCCTTTGCCCGCAGGTTCGCCCGATTTGTGAACAAAATTTAGCCTACGCTACTCAGTAATTGAATTAGTAGTTCTGGAGATTAACCCCTACAAGCAAAGTCACAAATATTATTTCCTCTTTATAATATAAGTTTCGATGTAGATGACAAAGTACTTCATCACCACCAATATCTTTCTTGTCTGACGCTAAACAGATAATCCATTTAAAAATCAATAACATTGAATTTTTCATCACATAATTTCAATTGAATTTTTTAAATTTTAAATTAACTTGAATTTATATTTAAGTAGAGGTAAACATCTAAGTAAGATAATCGTCCTGGTTTCCGCGATACAGGTCTAGCCTAGTGCGGAAATCGCAATTAATGAATGTATTAATCATCATAATCATCTGCCTATACTTGTCAACTGCTGGACATAGCCCTAAAGTAGTAATAACCTCCCATAAACATCAGCTACTAGTTTATTTGTATGTTTTGTATTAATTTATGTCTTATGTTTATGTAAAAAAAAACATTCCTTTGTATAAACCCTCAAAATTAAAATCTATTTTCATGATTGTACCGTTTAAACGGGGTCGGATGTATTGCATTGCATGAATTGCATCTTAGTAATCTCGATACAATAATTGCAAGGCAATCTGGCAGCGAATGACTTTGTCTGTCATTATAGTGTTCCACATAGCATTGCAAGTATCACACCACTTATCTACAGTTTATGTTAATATTTGTCATACTTTCAAGGAATCCATAGCTTCATCGTAAATGTAATGCATAACTAGCTGCACAAAGGTCTTGAAATCAAATTTTCTGCTACTCGAGAAACTGTCGTGCTAATATTTTTGATTTACTCTAGCTCTCTAGCCTTGTATTTCTTATAGAATGTTTCTAAGGGGATTATAACACTATCCATTCTTGTTGCGAGCGAGGCTGCAACTTCAGATAACGCGACTATAGGGACAGACCTTCTGTTCCGTTCTATCTCACCCCGTTAGAGTGAGACGAAGCACGTTATAGATAGACTATGCAAATAGTCTGAGTACTCGAAAGATGCTTTAGTTTCGCTAACGATGTGGGGGGTGACGTAGTGAATTTGCACTTGTAAGCCTGTCTGCTGGTTAATAGAAAACAGTATTTGAACTCAGTCTAAAGGTTTAATGTTTGGTATTATAGTAATATGTAGTATGAAGTGATGTTGGTCACGCTAAAGAGGGACTTGCATAAAAAGATTTCGCTTAGACTTAGGAGAATATTCCTCCTCAGTTCGTTTGCTGACTGCTTAGCGCCGTGATGCTAGATCTTGAGTTATATGGTGACAAATCTGCTTGCATCTCTGACGGTCCTCAGCCTAGTACATCGCGCCAGAGGTGTTCGTGCTGAGCTCTTTTGACTCTTGGTCGGTCCATCTTGTTAAGCTGCGAGTAGAATATTAAATGATGAAAATAAAAATTATAGATAAGCGAGTCAGCAATATTTTCAATGCGCTTGAATGTGCTGTTGATGATACTGTGCAGACTGGCTGTAAGAGTCACAACATGCATATGACAGATAATGAACTAGGGGAGTGAGAGGGTGTGTGTGTGGCACTATTATTTTTCAAGTATGAGTATGATGTCACGTAGTTTGAACTATCAGCTTTAAGGTTCATTCTTCGGGTCTATTGTAAAAGCTTACTATTTCATTAGCAGCGCAGCGTAGGACGTCCACCCACAAGATGGACAGACGACCTAAAAGAGACCGCAGGGAAACGCTGGATGCAGGCCGCTTCCAACCGGCCCTTTTGGAAATCGATGGGGGAGGTCTATGTCCCGCAGTGGACGTCCTACGGCTGAAATGATGATGATGATGACTATTTCATTTTGCACTTGTCGTACTCAACTTTTAAAATAGATATATTATTTTATTATGTAAAGTTTTTCTTTGTTCTTTGCACCCTGCAATATGGTTTTGTGAAGTAGGCTCTTTTTATATTATTAGGTGTTATGCACAGTTCCATGACATAGTTTATATACTAACGACGAGAGTAAATGCCAAGCAAGAAGCTATAAGTGAGTTTTTGCTTCATCAACACATTTCACATTGTAAAGTATCAAGCAATATCCTAGTGGCTCAATTCGCAATATTCTTCCCTGCAATTTTTATAACTGCACGTCTAGACAATAACACGCTTGCAAGGTGAGCAAGATAAAAATGAGTACCTATTCCAGTGCAAGTCCCGCAGTTGCAGGCACATCACGCCCGTTTCTCGTAAACTTGCCGTATTTATGTCTCCCCCACCTCCAACCTACCCTGGGGGTATGTCTGAAAACTTTATTTACTACTTACTACCTATTGGTAGCGGAAGTCTCGTAGAGCTTCGAAAAATGGGACACGGGTAGTGAAACTCGACTTATACTTACGAGGTCTGTTGACTCTGAATAAGAAGACTTTGAAGACAAATATTATTGCGATTCCATATTTGAAATCGTTGTTGGTAGTTTAACTAACTTCACTAACTAATTTTACATGTTCATCTTCTAAAAGTGAAACGGGTTGGTAAAATATAGTTTTCCCTGTAATTGTTTTACGCGGAATTTCCACAACAGCCCTATTACGCAGTAAACATAAAGTTGCCGTTATGTTTATCTTGGAACACCACCAGTGGGGTGTGTCCGGTGTTGTTTACTGCTTGCCCTCCGTCTGTAAGTATATCGTACTCGGATATTGCGGCATCAATATCGAAGTAGATCGCAACGACTGTGGATGGAGGCCAGTCGAATAAATGGAAGAAGAGTCAGTTCATAAGTTTAGGTGGCTATCATGCGTAGTGAAAAGAAATCATTATCATGATCATCATGAAAACTGTTTTGTTTTTTCAAATAACACTCTCCCATAATAAGCCCCTTCGTCAATGGTGTGTCAACCTATAGAATATACGAAATGTGAATATCTTTTCCAATAGATTTTCCTGTTTACGTGTGTTTTTCTTACTAATTTCGCGCCATTCTATCAAAAACAAGGCCGTCTTTCTATCCTTATTTGCAGTTCAGCCTTCCAAAACATTTCATTGAAAAGAATTCCGCAGCTTAGGCGTGTTGAATATCTGTACTATTTTCGTGTATCCTCATCTACGTTTCATTGTCCTGGGCTTAGACCGTTCGGGAGTAAATTGGATTCCCCCTAGGCATTGTCCTCGAATACGACTTATTTGGGTTTAGGTTCTGGTTTGTAGGCTTGCTGAGTGTCTTTAATTAATTTACAGGTTTGATTTTAGGATTTTATGTCTTAAGCAAATATTTTCTAGAAGTCGGTGTGACCTAACTTTGGTGTAACATTTTAGTACTTAATAGTATTTTAATGATCTTCATTTATTGGAATATTAAGAGACTCAGATGACTTTAAAGTTGTCATATTATTAGTAGTTAGTAGTCGCCATTCTTGACTTATTGATGTGAAGTTAGGAGTGGCGACCCGTTTGATTTAAATTTAAAAAGTTGTAAATACCACATTCGAATTAATGCCTCTATCGGCCAACTAATGGGCTCTGGCCCAATCCAGTTAGACTGTAAAGGCGCAAACTAAGAGTTCACTATTTAACCAAGCTTTGTCTTAACTAAGTATCGCAATAGATAATATCCTTGTGTTAATTCCTAGGTGTAGGATGTGACATCCTAATACATCAGTAGATTACTCTAAACCTATTTGCATACCTTTCTCATTATTATTTATCACCATCCAATCACGCAATGGAATATATTAAGCGGCTGTGTTTGTATTGTAGGTTTCTGTCTAGCACGCAGTAACAAATGATCAAATAGCTACTACAACATTTAAAGCAATTTGGTGCCTAATGACCGCACGTCACTTATTCTAAAAATATCAAGCCAAGGGCGCTTAGAACCTTAGTCAATAGGCACCTTATCTTTAAGAAAAACGTAGCAAGGCAGACTGATGATGTCATACGAATTGCTGCCACGAACGACAATACTATTAACAAAGCACAATTACACGAGCAATGTAATATTAATGGCTTTGTTATTCTTTCCTTTGATGAAATATGCTACGATAGTGATGAATGGTTCTTTGTTGATGAGTTCGTGTAAAAAGATCAGTAGTGTTACATATATATCATATACGTATCAATCATATAATTAAACTATTAATAATTAAGTCAGCTGATTATATGTTGACTATCACATGATTGACATTATCGAGCTGTAGAATATAGATCAAAATATATATATAATAATTATGACCAAATCACTACGGCACTTGTGATTAAAATTCACGGAAATTAAATGTAAATTTATGTAAAATATTTAGGTAGAATTTGTATATTCCTACCGTCTTTCAACGAACTTCTACACTTTATGTAGATTGTAGAACTCTCGTCAGACCGGACACATAAATACAAATTTAGCTTGTCGACCAACGCATCCTGTGATCAGTGGTCACCCCAATATTATTCGCATTATGCTTTCTGGACTTCAACGCCTAAATTGTTATTTGTGTCTTTTATGACTAGAAGAAACAAAAATTGAGAACACAACAACAACATTGAAAAAATTACTACATACCACCATCCCAGCCACAGTTATCGTACTAACCACAACACACGTTTATTTACTAATGCCTGATTAAACCTTTTAATCTGATTATTAAAAATACGCTGTATAATCTACTAATCTAGTCTATATACAATCCAGTGTTATAATAAGCCAATAGGTAGCAAAGTACAAAGTCAAGCGCACCCATATTACGGACAGCACAAAAGACGGACTCGCTCAATGGAAACAAGCAACACAAAAGATATAGCCAAGATAGTAGATAAGATTCAAGCGGGAGCTGATATCAATGGGACTGGTAATATGTCGAGAGATAGTCGAGTTTGTACACAATGTTGAAGAGCGAAATGTGATAGAGTATGTCTCTCTCTGTCACTCAGCTAACGACTTTGAACTTGGCCGTGTTCCCTAAAATTTTAATTTTATTACTAGCTTGTTACTCATACTGATATCAACATTTAAGATTCATTCGTGTGTATTAATACATGTCATATTTTCAGCTTTGCCAAATTTAACTCACGAAAAGCATTAAATAGCTTTGAAAACACTTCAGTAATCATGCAATCTGCATGCACGTATTTGGAAAAGGGTGGTGACTAGTGAGGTAAAGAGGGGGATATTCGCTTGCAGTTTATTGAGAAACATTTTGTGGAAGTCGAAACTGATGAAAGCATGAAATTAAGTTTACATTTTATAATCATTAAAGGTATTGCTAATCAGGAGTGCACGGTCAATGTAATTTAAATTACTTTTGGCAGAGTAATCGAATCGAAAGGGTCAGTTGGCACCTCCATAACAGTATTCATTATATCTCGTCCCTGTGTTAATTGAATTACACGGAGAACCGGCGTCGGCTATTTCCTCTGCTATTGCAAAAGTCCCTACTTCCTAGTCTCTCCTCTATATGAGAGAATATCACAATGAAGACCACCTTTATTGGTACAACGGCGAACAATAAATTCGAGTAAGTTTTTAATTTTAAAATGGGTTGACTGTTCTAAACCTTCACGGATTTTTATTGGCAAATCACAGTACATATCTTGTGCTAGAGAGTGCTGATTGAATGTAATATTTTGATTTTCTTCTCTTCTTCCCTTTTTAGGGTTCCGTACCTCAAAAGGAAAAAACGGAACCCTTATAGGATCACTTCGTTGTCCGTCTGTCTGTCCGTCTGTCAAGACCCTTTTTTCTCAAGAACGCGTAAAGGTATCAAGTTGAAATGTATACAACAAGTTGATCGTATCAAGTTGATGTGTATGTAACTTGGGTCTACGGTTTCTTTCGGCTGTAAAATAATAAAAGTTGTAAATTAACGCAATCAAAAAATATGAACGTTTATGTCGCATATTTTGCGATTTCACAGGGAAATCAAAACCTATTGGGTACTTCCCGTTGACCTAGAATCATGAAATTGGCAAAAGGCAAGGTCTCATAGCACATATATAGGAATAAATCTGAAAGATACAAATTTGAAGTTATATCATTTAAAAATAATTATTTTGTTATTACAAACTTACATTTTGTAGTTGGAATGTATAGAAGAACTTTATAATCAACTACAAAGTTAAGTTTGTCTTTCAAAATTTCCACTTCAGTTTTTTTTTGGACACGCGCTCTGATGGTTCTGTCCAACGGAACCCTCAGCACGAGTCCTACTCGTACTTGTCCGGTTTTTTTCCATTAGTCACTATTTTCGATTACAGTGTTCTGGTTAATTACTTATTATTAAATTTTTGTTTTACTTTAACCGTTTTCTGACATGATAAACTTTGAATAGGCCGTATCAATCTCGTTCTAGATACAGCTAAAATTAGTCGTTCAGCCCATTACAGGTCGGCTGCTTTCCCTACGACCTTTGAACAGCTTTTAGTTTACATATACGTACAAATTTGAACTTTGTGCTAAGGACTGTGAGTCAAAATTTGAAACGGTGGTTTAATAACGATTCAGTTTTATGTTACCTCCAACAATGTAAAAATTAGCTTAAGAGTGTAAGTTGTAAAATTTTCAGTTTTCAGGACGTCCTTTGCTTACCGAGCTGCTTTTTTAATAGAATTCCACTCGACGCAAAACCTGTGAATTCTAAATTTTGAAAATTTAATATCAGTCTGGAATTTTAAATTTGAATTGGCAATATCTGATTGAATGCTTCAAATGAAATGCAATATACATTTCTAATCATAATATATATTTTATTGCTGCTCTAGAGAAATCTAGGGTATACAGTGGTACTGAACTAATAGCAGAACTTTATGATAATTTCGTTAATACCTTGCCATATAAAAGCATTACCAATTATCCTGGTAGTAAGAATATCTCATAGATTGTTATATTATTACATTTTAATTGTGTTCCCACTGAATCGACTTCAGCACAAATATAAGTCCTATATTGATATTCCCTGCTGTGAGATATATTACGTTAAGCCTAGATAATGTTCGATATATCTAGGATATGGATATTACTGCTATTGTTTATGGGGTCTTGAATATTTTCTTATATTTTTGTTCTTTCTCTTTTGAAGAACTATAGAGATGAAAATCTCGAAATTCGAAATACAAAGACGTATAGTTAGAATAGAACCCAACTGACAAGTATGCCTACTGTGATATTTCAAGAACCTGAAATATTTAAAGCTGTGACAAGATTTTTTTCGGCTCGTACTCATAATCCAACACAATTTCTAAATGCTTAGAGACCAACGCATCTGTTGTTTTTACAAAAATTACGTTCATAATTTGTAGCTTTCCTGGACAAAATGAAAGAAAGCGCGCCGCTGCGTTCAAGGCGAAAAGTTAGCTATTTTTAATTTTATGTCATACGCAGTCACCTTCGCGCACTATTTGCACTGGCTATATTCGTTTCTGTTTGTCAATATTATCCTTCCAGTTCTAATTATATCTTTATGTTTTCTGGTTTAGCGAGATCGCTGGAGTTTATATTTAAGTATTAATTAAAATTCTTCTCGCGTTAACGGCAGGTTCACTTCCTAGCGTTTAAAATAGATCTATTCATTGTTGATGTGTTACTAATGTATCCTAACCATAACAGTAATTTGTCTTTTAAAACTAAATATTATACATTTATTTAATTTAGTTGTTTCAACCCACCCACTTATGAGGAATGTATCGGATTTTTTTCCTACTATGTCAAATTTCTGAGAAAGAATTTTAACTTAGCAATTTCATTGAATTTAATTCAATTTTAGCGAACAGCCAAACGTACTTGTCAGCCTGAACGGTACCTAAACCTCCAGCATGCAAGGAAGTGACCGAATTGACAAACGACAATAATCAAGGAAACCCGGCCGACTGACCTCGATAGAGGACGTCACTGAAGCGTGATGGAGTAAAAAATTGTTTCTCGGCCGATTGGAGTTAATGGGGTACCGACTACCGACTGATCGGTGCGAGAGGGAAAGTGAATCGAGATCAGTGGTCTTGGGGAGTTGACAATGTTGAAATACGGACACAAAAACAACAATATTAATAAACATAATTTGCTATTTTATATCTCACTCACATAGATTAGAAGTGCGATCGAGACAGATCACACAGTAACTTAGTGACTGAAGAAGCCACTGTTATATAATTATTATTAACGGGATATTTACCGTGATAAGGTTTTGGATGGAGCTCCCGATATTTCGGCGCAATTACATGCACCACGTTCACGGGCAGACTGAAGAATGCGGGTAGTTGGCAGAAAAGTTCAAAGCTAGGTGTAGACAAAATTTATCTACACCCTTTCTTAGTCTTTTGCTACGATTATCACTGGAACTCGAACCTAAGTTCCGACAGACCCTTTCGTCAATGTTTGTAACTGGACTTTCGTAACCAGCTACGAACATGGTTTTTTTCTTGTTTTATAACCAGCTAAAAAACAGAATAAAATTGCTGGTAACGTAACCGATTTTCACAACCAGCTACGAAAAAACGGCAAATTTTATTCTGATTTCGTAGCTGGTTACGAAAATTCAGTTACAAACGTGGCCAATCGGGACAAAACACACTGTATCACTGCGTATGGTATTTTAAACACATTTTGGACGCGTATTTTTGAACAGTTATTTGAAGAAGCCGCTCCGCAGTGGCATGATGAAGGCTGAGAATGGCTATCATGAATATTATCTCAAGCAATAAGTTCTTTGATCTATAATTACATTACACAAGTCTGCAATTATTTGGTTATGATTATGAGAATTTTCATCTCTTCTATTTTGTTATTTGAAGATGTTAATTAATTTAAAGTAGACACGTTCCTCAATGTTTATCTCTGAATGATAAGCCAGTAGGCAATCAAGCCACCATAGATAGACAATAGTGACAACTCCTACGTATCTTGCTCTGTTAAATATTCATAGTTTCGCAAGTTTTTAAAAATCAATGGCAATTGTGGGATTCTTTTATGGTCAATTTATACTGTTCTATAGTCTTTACATTACATAACAATGTGGTTTGCTTTACGAGCTTCTACGAGTACTTTCTAATTGACCCATTGTTTAATGTGTAATTGATGTTAGGTTAGCACAGAAAATAATATATTTTTTCGTTTAAATTTGAACGGCTTTTAAGGCATTTTTGTAAGAAATTCGTTGTAGCCAGTTGCATCCATATAAACGTAACGTCAGTCATTCGAAATCAGTTAGCAACTGTGATGCGGAGATAGACGCGTAGATCTAAATCAGAATGTTCAATCGAGGTTCACTCATATTATGCTTGGTAACATATTTTCCTTCTCTTTTCTGTGTAGGTTAGCATCTGAAAACTACAACCCCTGCGGACATTTTGCTTGTCTCTAAATAAAGTAAGAAAACCCCACTGCAATTCTGGATGGACCGGACTGTGTGTTTGTAACTAGGTTTTCAGTTTAACCGGACGACATTTCTAAATTCACTAAATTGTAAAAGAAATGCGGGCAGCTTGCTAAAAAAAAACAGTGTAAAAAAACTTTACGGCCACACTTTTAGTTCGTTGGACATGTATAAATTTGGGACAGTTTAAAAAATCTAACTGGAAAATTTCTAAACGGAAATAATATGCGAGTCTATATATAAGCTTCTCTAAAATATATAGAGTCATTAAGTCATTATGAATCATTTATTTAATATTGCCCATAATTTCAGCAACAGGCTCGACTTCAGAATAATTTCGCTGAAATTAATTGTTTTACAAACACATGGATGTTGTGTCAAGTACAAAATTCACCATAAATTTAACCTGAGTTTACATAGCCATGTACATTTACGAAATAAAATATCAATGTTTACTTAGCAGAAACATTTTATAAACATTGACTAACTAATTTAAATCCTATGTCAGACATTTAGACGTTACAAACGGTGACACTTTTGTAATACCATTTTTTAAACTAAACTAATTTTGACAGCTTGAAATTTGTTGCTATTCTTTTTTCACATATTATATTGAAAAGAAACGCCGATAATATAATTTTAGTCCTGGCAGATTGGTTTAGTTTAGTGACTGGTACAACAGTTTCGACGCCATTCTCTAATCTCGCTTGCAACAAATGTAGACTAAATACTAAATACACATATTACTCGCATAGTTATTATACTACTTTAGATTTTTTAGCGCTACCCGATGTCCATAGTTTTAAATATCTTTGATTAAATTGGTTATTTGCGTTATTTCATCGTGCATTCAAAATAACTGTTCCATAGCAATATGGTCTATTAATTCTATGATACATATAATTCTCATCAGTTACCAAAGCTATGGCCAGATCTATCATTGTATGACAATACTATCGGACGTGGTCACTTAACGCTCTGCTTCACAAGTGTGCCGATTCTAACTGGGCACTGACTCTACGTGAGTTACAATGGTAGTAAAAAGAGTTTTTTTTTAAACCAGAAAGTTGTACAATTTAATGTCCACGACTATTTGGGAAATCTTAAGCTTTGGTAATCGGAACACACGCTGCGATAAGCAGTTCCAATGCATCGTCAGTAGCTCGCATTGATTCATCGCATCGGAAGTATAGCCAACAGCCGACACCGCATGGGCTTACAGCAGCGTCGTCCGTTCCGACCAAGGTACCTGGCACAAGGCTAAGCTTTTCGTTCTCTCAAGATCCAATGAACAATTTGAATTTCAAATTTAGCAAACCCTGAGACCATTATGTACGTGTGGTTGCGAGATCCCTTAAAAAATACCATTAAGCAAAGTTGACAGACTTCTTCGAGGGTGAGTACTGAGTAGGACCGAGGGTTAAGACCTACATTTTACGATATCTTAGATCTTACAGCCATCAAAGAAGCACTGAAACCTAATATCTTTGAAAATCCTGAGAAGTCTTTGAAAATAAATTTATGTGAGTGAACTTTCACTATTTTCACTATTAAGTGAAGTGAGTGAAGTAGGCTTTCATGAAACAATCCGATCAGTAAAGTCAAGCTGGTGTAATGTTTCTTAAAATTACTTAAGCACTTGTCTTACAGTGTAAGCTTTTCAAACTCTTTTCATTGCTTCTATCTTTCATAAAGTAACCTTACATATTATTTTACATTATTTTCCTTTGTCGAAAGTTGGAAGTTTTTCGTAAAATATTTCTACCATTAAAACGTTAAACTTATTTCGTTTTGAAGGAGTTTTATGTTGATTACGTGAGTTAATTTATGAATATTTTTACATTTTGGAGTCTTTCGTTTTCATTGATAATAATTTTACGTCCTGGTTTTACGACTTTCGTTACCATTGCTTCAGCTTTCTTCACGTCTCGCGATCCTTGGGTTTCTTAAAACTTTCGTCTGTGTACGTTCCCAATCTTTGTCATATGAAAGTCAACAAGAGCGAAAGGGGTCGGATATGTTATTAGCCAGTAAGAAAATAACAAGACCCAGAAACTTGGTTTGAATATAAATCACAATCAATAAAATTTATGGGGAAGCAATCTGTCAAATTTAAAGATCGCATCGGTTCCAGTCCCTAAACACTGGGAAGACAATGTAGGGCGATATTGCGGTCACATGACAAGTGATTATTCAATTACGTTTGCGAATCGGCCAAAATCACCGAAGTTAAATCGCGTTTGTAGTGGATAATCTGGCGTTTCCGGTGAACGTAGCTTTTGACCATTGCGAACTATTGATAACACTGAATTTTTTTACTTTATGTATGCCTTTTGTTTTTCTGGCTATCAAAAAGATTAGCTACAAACCTTCTTTTTTACCCGACTGCCTTTGGACCGTTCGGCTTGTCGAGTCTAGTCGATGTCTTCACCGCACTATCGATCTTTAATCTTGCTTTTTTAAAACCATTATTCATTTTATAGAATATGTCGCACAGTAGGCATACAAAAAAAAAAATACTGAATAGTATTGTAGTCACCTACTAAATTGGGTCATATTATAACGCCTGGATGGACGTTTTGCGTAAAGTATCAAACGGAGATGATATCGGCCCGTGAGTGTCGGAAGCGTGCCAACTACTTGCACGCCGCTGCAATCCTGGTACTCCGGCCGTTAATCGAGAACTTATTATGGAACTTAATTACCGCAAATTAGCTGAAACTCAGGAACCGCTAGTTATTTGCATATTTAGCAAATTTAATGGGAGTATTCTGGAATGCCTTGATACAGTTACATCAAAGATAATTACATCAGAATAAAATTATGTTCTTACCGCGCTAATTTTATATACGATTCTGCAATTCTGGAACTCCAGTCGTTAATCGAGAATCTAACGACTAAATTATCGTAATTTGATAGAGAACCCAAGCTGCTAGTGATTTGCATATTTTAGTAAAGATCTGTGGTTCTTTAGAATCATTAAGGAATGCTCAGAGGTACTGACAATCTGCTGCGAATGGTGTCGCTTTTGTCGTACCATTGTACTAAACTAAATTTAACAAGGTACAACCTGGGTCTCTTCAAGACAAGAGTGAATATGCACCTCATGGGCAAGCGTGCCCCGTCTTAGACTGCATCGTCACTTACCATCAAGTGTGTTGTGGTCAAACGCTAGGTCATTTCATCATAAAAAATAAAATAAAAAAATTGACAGCTCTAAAATTGTTGTCATCCTTCTCTCATATATTGAAGAGAAAAGACGCAGATAACTTGGTCTTAGCATATTGGATTGACGTCAGTGTCTTTTCTGCTATCAGAATCATATATTGACTGTCGCTATTTCGACTCAGCTTCAATCCTTGTTTGTCATGATCTTTTAAGAATATATTATTTATTTCCAATACTAATTCTTACTTTTGCCGCTACGACTATTTTATTAATACTCATGCTAGTTATCATGCTAGCTCGTTCTCTGCTCATGCTTTTTGGACCTAGGTAATTTAAATTCTACCTAACTTTACACTGAAGCGATGGAAGGCTAACTATTCATAAGCCAACTAAACTAATTTTAGAAGCTAATGGTAGACATTAAACTTTTATAAAACCTTAATATAAAATCAATAACCATTAGTCCGAAAGAATATTCTGTTCTGACCAATTGGTACCATGAATAATTCTTGACGTCAAGACTAATTAAGTAAGAAAGACTTTTAAAGACAAAAGCAATTAATAAATTTAACATTAAGATAACATTTTCCGCATTCATTTCCTCATAATATGCGGAAATCTTAAAGATTCTTTCCAAGCAGAAAATGTAGAGGTCAATGCCACCTACTATTGTTTTTAACCTTTTAATGCAGTACCTTTAATACTACGATTATGCAATGTCATATACAGGACATATAAGAATGACAGTTATAAATTTTGTAGCAGAATATTACAGAGTTTTTAAAGACAACTTTGTCTTTTTCGAGTTAAGATAAATAAAAAAAGGCTGCAGCAGGCTTTGTATAAAAAAGTTAATGTATGAAATCCATACGCCAACTCTGTGTCATTTGGATGAAATTCACGTAAGTTATGATACTGCTCTTGACTGTACTGTTCGTTTACGGCTAAGGACGACAAGGTTGAGAGGACGCTTGCATATCGTACGCGTGTAATATGTTCGTAATTATGCTCCACGCGGCAGCTTGGCGATCCGCCAACTGCTTATGTCGTTATGTCGCCCTGGTACTTTGAATATTAAAACGCAGGCGTAAGCTTGGTTCCTTCACTGATTGATAACTGGGAGTTGTCTTTGTCGTTATGATACCTTAGTATACCGAGCTTCAATTGCAATACTGCATTCATACTTTCTGGTTACCAGTGAGACTACAAGTACTGAACCGCCTCTTTCATTATGCTGCTCTAGTACTTTAGATACAAGGACGTAGGCGTTGTTTGGTTACAAATGTTACGGTTGCCTTTTTGTTTACGCTGTCCTAGTACTTTCAAATCCTTGGTTTGGATAATAGGAAATTAACATAGGAGTTATGAAAAATATAAAAGTTATAAGCAACGTTTCAGACACAAGAATTATATTTTTACTTTACCAATGAATAATGTCTGACTTAGACAGAAACAGTTGTCTTTTTTAAAGCAAAGAACTTCCCTGTAATTAAAACACTCAAAGATTACAAGGAGTCGAAATTATAAGAAAATTCACAAAGATGTTTTGCTACTAGAAACCGTATCTCTCCTTTGAGAGTTACCCAGTTGTTGTTCTAATGATAAGCAACCTTACCTTCGACTTGTCTTTTCGTATTTTGTAAAGTAATTGGGAACATTTACATTCAGGGCAGAGTTAGTATTGCTGTCGTATGTTAACAAAAGTTTAATTTAAGTTAGGGTCAGATATAATTTTAAATGTGTAATATTGTTCAGTTATTATTGTTTCTTTTTATGCTAGCAAACAATGGCTACGTATCTCTAAGGGTTTTCATTTATTCAACATTTAACAGTAGTTCTTGTCAGTGGAGTAACATCCAGACTTCACGGCTTTCCGCCAGCATTTTCACCTCCCTGTACGACATGACATTAGGCTTCTATTTTATTAGCTCTATAATGGCTCTTCCCGGTCCTCTCATTCCTTATACCTTTGGCTCTATGATAGTTTTCATTAATTTGTCATGTCGTACAAAGTGGCCAAACATCTTGCCTCTTTTAGTCTCTATCATCATCATCAGATT
The DNA here is from genome assembly GCA_914767915.1 of Agriopis aurantiaria. NCBI lineage: Eukaryota > Metazoa > Arthropoda > Insecta > Lepidoptera > Geometridae > Agriopis > Agriopis aurantiaria. The sequence goes on from OU612006.1 coordinate 7,057,987, forward strand.
TTAATTGTCCACTGCTGGGTCTGCTGGACACAGGCCTCTCTTAATGCACGCCAATAAGCTCGATAGGCAGTTCTATGCATCCAGTTCTAGTCTCTATACCCGGTATTATATATAGACTTCATTTGTCATTCACTCCTGATGTATTTTTTTCTGTGTAGCTTATTCGATCCATGCGTCTCCAACACCACATTTCAAATGCTTCCAGCCTCTCTCGATCTTTCTTTGTCATCGTCCATGTCTCACTCCCGTACAGCGCAATGCATGTAGATGTATGTGGGCTTTAAGTAATCGTATCGTAAGTTTTTTGAAATATTATATTCTGAGAGATGTTCTATGTTGTTATAAGCTATTAACTTAAGGATTTTAGGTACTCTAAAAAGGTGAGTGAATCTTTCGCGATAGGCTTTTTAGTTTTTATAAAGTAGTTACATGCTCTCGTGCTTTTTTTCTAGATGTCCTATAAACTTGATTGAATATTCAAATCCTTTCGTTCACGTAACTAAGCGTTTCAAGGGTACTTTGGAACGGTTCGCATTGACCGAAAAGTGAGTGGAATCTATAAAAAGCGAAATCGGATTTAATGACAGGTTCTGATTTTTTATTTATGCGTGCAATCAACAATGGCTAATAATAGAAAGATAATTTGCGAGTTTACTCGCAAGAATGCCTATGAACATATCACAAATCAAAAATACAATCTTTCAAAATTCATTCAAGGTGTTCCTTTTCTCACTGCTGGGTCTTCTGCTATGCCATCTGCTTTGGTCTTGTGCTAATCAGGTCTATGTTGGAACGAGTGATGGTGAATAATAAACTTATGATCTTAGACTTATTGTTAAAAAAACCACTCATTGATTGATTGATTGATTGATTAACTCTTTATTGTTCACACCATTAAATTTAATACAGAGAAAAAAAAAACTCTTAAAAACTAGTTTAATAACTGCAACTCATTCAGTATTATTAAAAAAAAAAACCTCCAAAGTTTAGTTCTTGTGGCATCACATTCTTGCGAATTTAATTTGAAACTTCTTTTTTATGACGTATGTTAAAAAGCGTCTACTGCAAACACATGTAAACATGTTGATTAGATCATCCCGATATCATGTTAGTTCACCTTCTAAGTGAAGTTAGCCAAGTCACCAAGTTTTAGACTATGTTGTTTGTCACCAAGTTAGAGACCCCATGTTAGCTAAGTTACCAGGTTAGCTGTTGGATCGACGTGCTTCTAAACAAGTCTGGCTGCGGCGGTTGACAAAGAGCTCGTTTCGTATTCAGACATGTCTCTCCGGAGACATTGCGTTCGACGAACTGCGCTGATCAAGGATTATTGTGAAATAATACTCTATCGAAGAGTGCAAATAAAGAATGTAAATGTTTTGCATGCATTTAATGCATGCAAAACATGCATTTAATGCATGCAAAACATTGCTGTTGTTTCTGTTTGCATGTTGCTTAGACTTCTCGTACTTAGCGAGCGTCTCAGGTCTTTTTTCATGCCAGAATTGGCAATCAATCTAACGGGCTGCCTGTTGGTAACCGATCACCGCCGCCTATGGATACCTATAGCACCAGGAGCATCACACCTACGTTGCTGACATTTAAAGACTCTTCTGAAGAACCCCATGTTATAATTACTCGGAAATGCCACATATGGGAACCTCATTCCACATTATTGTGATGCAAAAAAGGTTCTGCTATTAATTTAGCTGTAGAACATCCGGGCAATTTTAACTTTGGGTGCTGCGACTTTGAAACCGAGGTTGTGCTGTAACCAAACCACTCCTGCATGTTCTTCAACCATTTGTGCCGTCTTAGGTTTTGTTCGATTTCGTTTTTATGTGGGTCATCTCTCAATATTATAATCACACGAAACGCATAGAAAGCGCGAGCAAAGATTGTGATCATAATCAAGGATGCAGTTCTAAGATTTTGATCAGGATTGGCGGTTTGCGATTATATACGCTTGGCATTTCAAATTCAATCCCTACTTGCAATATATATATCATCTTGGATGAGGACAACCCAATCCTACAACCAGAGGAACATAAATTATTGACAAGGGCACGCACGCCCAGCACCGCGGAAGAAATAACCGCTTGTTCTGTGCTCTTAGACGTGTATTAATTATGTCGTCCTTCGCGAAAAACATTTACTTCGTAAAGTAAGCGTGTTCGTAGTAATAACGTAAAAAGGGGTAGTTGGTGATTTGATAACACGAAAAAACCTTTAACCAATATTTATTTGTAAGACGGGTGGAAATAAGCCTTGCCAAATTAATTTAGGTGGTTGTAGGTGCAATACTCGTCATAATGAAATAGATACTAGTATAAAAGTTTGCGTTTCAAGAAGAAAAAAAAATGTCACGATGTGTGACTTATGTCACGAGGTAGTTTTGGCGCTGAAGTGAAAAAAAAAACATGTCGTCTCATTGTATTATTTACCTAAACTTGTGTATTTTCGAGTGTTAATGTATTATTATGTAGCTTACTACACATTATTTAATTCCTGACGTTTCGAACACTATAGCCGCGTGCGTCTGACGCACGCGTTTAACGCGTGCGGCCGACGACTGACATTTTCAAATCGCATCAGTCGCGCGCGGCTGCGATCGGCCGCGATGCACGGAAGTCTACCTTTATGATGTCACCGCGCTAGATATGCAATTTAACTTTGCCATATAATATAATAGTTTGAAGCAAAACAAACATAAAATATAATGTTTTCAATTTCAAACGCTCCAACTCTCACAATAAAATGAAATGGAATGCATACGGAGTCCAATTGTAACAAAACAGAACGCGTAAAAATATCAATATGAAAGTTTGGAATGAAAACCGGCGGAATCAATGAGAAAAGTTTTCAATGCGCGGCCGGTGTTGTAACTGTGTTTTTTGTTATCAATCCGTGGACAAGAGTTTTATGGACAGTAAAAAGTAATTTCGTATACAGGGTTACTCATATAGACTGTACATACCGAATGTATGTTATTGTACTCATCATTATGAACAGAGAAATGAAAAAATAATAATTGATCGGCTGTCAAGGCATTTTTGTAAGAAATTTGTTGTAGCCAGTTGCACCCGTATAAACGAAACGTGAGTCCTTCGAAATCAGTTAACAACTGTGATGCGGACAAAGAACTTTGAGACCTAACCCAAAAGGTCTAAGTATAAGGATAACGTCTAAGTTCTTTGGATGCGGAGTTCGACGCGTTGACATAAATAAGAACGTTCAAGCAAGGTTCTGTCATAATGCCTGGCGACAGATTTTCCTTCTCATTTCCGTTCTATTTACTTCTTTTTCTGTGATTATGAACAACTTACTATCAGGGGAAAATATATCAGCTGTTCCATAAAAAACCGCCATTCGCCATTCGACAAAATGTACGACAGTGTGTGCAACACCTGATAAAAAAAAAAAAAAAAACAACTGAATTACATACTTAAAACAATAGTTCCTGCTGGTTGCTTTACTACACAAAGCCTGTATCAAGGCAACCCGTATACCTGATTACAAATACATAGTTAGCAAGGCCTATACCCAGCAGTGGGATAAGGAAGGCTGTGGATGATGATGATGATGAGTTAGCAAGACAGTTGTTTACCTCGCCCTCTTCAGTTTTTGGCAAACTTTTTTCGGTACCAGCTCGAGTTTAAGGCAAATACAAACTATATTTATGATCAAAGATTTCTACGTGTCACTGCCATTTCTACGACCAATGAAATGTAATATCTCCATCTTTGTTACGAAATACCTCTGTATCGGCACATTTCACCCTAAACATTCAAGAAAGAGGTTTCAGTCCCCTCGTCATCTATGTCTAGCGGCAAATAATGCCTTATATAGCGTATTCGATGCCTTTTGTGTTCATATATCAATGCTTTGCGTCAATATATGCTCCGTTTGATGAGATGCGAGTAACTATTCAAGTTACTTCAAAAGGGCTGTTAATAGAGTCATTAAAGGTCGGCAATGTATCTGTGGTGTTACAGGTATCCATAGGCGACGGAGATCACTTACCATCAGGTGGCCCGTTAGCTTGTGTGCCACGTACAACATGGGGTTCTTTAAAAGGCGAGTTAATATATTCTTAAAGGATCGGCAACGTAGTTGTGATGCCTCTGGTGTTTCAAGTATCTATAGGCGACGGTGGCTGCTTACCATCAGGCAGTCCGTCTGCTTGTTTGCCACCTATGGCATAAACTGGATATATTGTTATTCAAATTATTTATTAAGAATAAAAACGGACAAATTCCACTAACATTTATCTCACATACTATTAAGCTTAAATATATTTCCTGGTAAAAATAGGAATAATTTTATAAAAAAAACTAATATAATAAATACAACAAATAGCTGTAAAAATATGTCAACACAAAATCAGTATGTCATACAAATTGTCATTATAGTCATTGGCTTTTTTGCCTTTTTATGTGACGAAGAAGGCCAAATCATCAGAGAGAAAATCTTTTTAGAGGTTATATTTCTTAGACACGAAGATGAATTTGGTTAGAACAGAAAGTGTTAACTATAAAATGCTTTAGGCGTCTGGATCTCGTTTTAAACACGTTTTATTAACAGTATCAATTAAAACGAAAGTTAATTATAAACACACGTGAACCAAAGCCAATGGTCAAAACTAAAATGCAATCGGCGTGCTTGCCACATCACTATGGGCTAGTAAACAGGGTTACAAGGTATGGTGCTACTAAGCCGAAAAAGGTCATCATTATAAACAACTTGTAGAATGGGACCAACCATGAAATCGCCAAAAATTATTAGGGACATTTCGTAGAGTATGAATAACGCGATTTCAAGGTTGGTCATATAGTAAATGTTGATAACAATGATGAGTATAGTGACCTTTAGATAGCCCGTTCGTCTAGTTGGTAGTGAACCTGCCTTCTGCGCTTGGGGGCGTGGTTCGATTCCCGCCTAGGTCAAACATTCATGTGATGAACATTTGTGTTTGTTCTATATATGGTTGTTAATATCTATTTAAGTATGTATTTAAATATATATGTATGTATATATCAGTCTCTGGCAGCCATATCACAAGCTTTGCTTAGTTTGGGGTCAAATGACCTTGTGTCCAAAAAAATGACCCGTATATCTATGTATATAAAAGCGAAATTCATCTACTCATCTACTCACTCATTCATTCATTAATCACGAAATCTCGAAAACCACTTTACCTACGAAGCTGAAATTTGGCAGGTAGATTCCTTATGGGGTGTACACTGTACAGGTCCGCTAAGAAAGGATTTTACGGAAATGCCGAATTAAGGATGACAAAAGGGGTTTGAAAGCTTATATGAAAGTCTACGCGTACGAAGTCGCGGGCAACAGCTAGTTTATTTATATATGTATAAATGTTCTTATGAATGTTTTGACTTATGATGACGCATCTATGTTATGCCACTGTCAAGGTTGTCGTTGTTTACTCCACATTTATTTATACAGATATCTTTATCAATATAGAGACTGGCAGTTATTCTACTTTCACGTGGCCTGTTGTAATTTGGCTAGATAGACCAACTAGCACCAGTTCATTCTCCGTCGTCTAGGCTGTTGCACGTCGACGTCAATACAATAATGTCTAATTGTGACATAGTAAACTTTAAAAATTCTTCAAAAGCTGTCGTTCGAATGGAGTTAGAACATCGAGATACAATTCCTATAAAGTCACAATCTCTCAGTGAAAACAGTCAAAAAACGTCCGAGCGTTGTTCATACATTTTATCAATTATATACTTCACAATGCCACATTTACTTCAATTTAGACGTCGTTTGCATAGTGATCAAAGTTAGTTGTCTATGTCATCGTAGCTCTGGCATCGCGCGGCGTTGTAGTCGGATCGCGGTTACCTTGTAACTAACCAAAAAGTCGGCGCAATTCGGAGCGTGCGCCCAGTTTTGGTTTGTATATTTTTTGGCACGATTGTGACAATATGTGTTGTATCTCGGTGAGTTAGAATTATAAATTGATCCCCAACTAAAGTGCTGATAAACTTCTAAACAAATTTTCACGAATCATAGCTCAATCAAGTCACCTTACAAACAAAAAAATAATTATATTAACAAATGTTCAAGCGTTTGCGAGCTCCGATGCGACAGACAGACACACAGGTGCACACGTAAAACTATTATTACCCCTTTATTTATTTTTTGCGTCGAGGGTTTGATGTCTTGACGTCACAGTAAGTGCAAAAAATGCGGCACACTGCGTTTTCATACAATTTGACGTGGCCGCGGTGTCTATCGTGATAGAGATTTGTGCCACTTGTAATTTTTACACAACACTATTGTCTGTCGCCACATAACACACAGCTATTATAACACGCCGTATCGTAACAAACGAGGCATGGCAAAGGCGTAGCATCTCTATTGTCCAAGTGGGTCTACGATTCAAGCTAGTTTCAAGGTCTTCTCAGCTCGTGGTGTATATACAGTTGGAAAGTTTCCGTATCTGTAGAAGATGCCAAATCCGTAATTATTGCAGTAGCTTTCCTGTCACAATCTATATATAAATCTGGGTGTCTTCAAATCACGAGTGAATCGGTTTCTTCTAGGCAAGCGTGCTCCACCGTAGACCGCATCATCGCGTTACATCAGGCGAGATGGCGGTCAAACGCTGAGCTATTATTAAATTAAAATAAAAAAAAACTACTTAAAGGCATGTACACACTTAAACTAAAAAGCAGAAAATTACAGTTTTTTTTTTAATATTTATTTATTTGGAACACAATACGTTACATTTCGAGTTAATAAGTTGTTTTGAAACCTATGTTAGATTTATCCAGACAACTGGTTATCGGTACTATTTTTTTTTACAGATCTAACTAACTACTTTGCACAAAACGAGTTAAAACAGAGATTGAAAGTTCTCATTCAAACTTTTGCGGAAGGGAACAAACCAAAACATCTTCTGTACATACATATATTTTTGGTTATTGACGATTTTGTCAAAAAGCGCTATATCAATTTCGATAAAATTTATATGGGACAACCTCTGAAGTTATGACCTATCAAACAAAAAATAATCATCAAAAACGATTCACAATTGGCAGAGTAATCGCGACAAATATAAAAAAAATAACCTCCTCCTTTCGTCGATTAAAAAGCGAAATGGGTAGCGAGGTTCGCTAAGAAGGATTTTGCGAAAGGGCTGAATCTATGAGGTCAATATTTTATATTTAAGGTTCCGTACCCTACCCCATGGGTACGGAACCCTAATTGATTGATTTTTTAAACGAGACCCTATTACTAAGGCTACGCTGTCTGTCCTACCTTCTAACGGGTGTATCTTTCGAACCGCAGTAGACAAAAACAACATTTTCACATATTTTTTTCGCAAACGCATACTCACACATTTGCCCTGTTTCGAGCCCGCGTTAAGAGTTAGCCGTAAGGCCCCTGTAAGCTGTATGCCTTTTAAAGCTTATGGCAAGTATTATTGAACAATTCAAAGGTGATCCTACTGTGGATATTATTTTCGTCCTCTCCTCATTATTGCGATCTGCGTAGGTTGCCCATATTGACGGACATTGCCGAGATAGCGTCGGTCGAGGGACGCCGGTTGTGACAACGCTTTCCGGGAAAAGTCCCGGACGTTTGGAGGTCTCAATGGTAGAGCGAGAGGAAATGTCGTGATGTCCTAATGTACGGGTATCCATTATCTGCCAACAGAGAATGTATCTAATATGGCAATTGAGAAAAGATTTATATGAAAACAAATGGAATGTTTATACCTACAGTTTCCCCCTTAGCACTGTCAACCCTCCTTGGTAAAAACCCTGGTCGTCAAATTGATTACATTTTGAGCATATCGTTTGCAGTTGTGTGCCGCTCAATATTGAAGTGTGCGTTTGTAGAACTAGTGAGAACATGTCAGTGTGTGCAATACGTGTTTACCTCGCCCCCTGCAGTTTTAGGCAGACTTATTTCGCTACTAGCTCGAACTTAAAGCAAAGGTTGGTGAATGTCATTATGCCTTTGAACTTTTTAGGTTCTTAGATATACTGGTTTCCTCGCGATGTTTTCCTTCGCTGTTTTTGAGTGATGGCATCGACCTTGCACAACATTTGTAAGTACTAAATAAGTCATTGGTGCATGGCCGAAGGTGCCGTCTGATTGTAAAGCGCACGCAAATGCTACCGCTCGGTCACCATCGCTCTAGATAGATAAACTTTTTATTGTTAACACCACAAATTTCATACACACGATAAAACAGCTTAAAAACTAGTGCAACAATCGGCGGTCTTATCGCTAAGAGCGATCTCTTCCAGGCAACCTTAGGGTGGAGAGGATTTATACAGGAGGTAGAAGGCTCTAGTAGGCGGCCTTAAGGCGGTACATCCAGTACCGCCTTAAGGCATGATATAAAACCGTTTTTTAGAATTAAAAAGGCTCGACGGTTCTCCCAAACATAACAGAAATGTTCGCACAAAGCAATACACTTTGTAGTCAGTCTATCCTGGCTGTCTTCTTTCATTATTTTTTTCCAACTGGGGGTGGAAAAAACCTTCAGGCGTATTGTTCTTTGTATCTTTTTGAATCTGCGCGTGGTTAACGGGTGGCTGTCAGCGACACCGTGAGCTGACAATGCTGAAATTGAACGCATTGCATTGTGTCTGAAGGAAATTAAATATGTGATGAGTTTTGTAGATTTTTTCATGGACATCTATTAAAGTAGTGACAGTTCTCATTTCCTCCCCAAGAGATAATGATTTATGTTATTAATGTTCAGACGGACTTTCATGATACCGTGCACTGTTGTGATATTATAAAAGTTAAATTATTTGATGGCAATACGCTACTTTTTTTTACATAAACAAAAATCGACTTTACGAGAATTTGGCGAAATCAAACAAATGGGAATCAACATTAAAAAAAAAAAAAACTTATTTTTTTTAAGAGATAGCACCTGCTGGGGTGCCTTACTAGAAAAAGCCTTTTTTATATTTTTTTTAAATAGAATAAGTGGCAAACAAGCTACGGGCTACCTGATGGTAAGTGGTCACCGCTGCCTATAGACACCTACAATACCCGGGGAATTGTCAGTGCGTTGCATACCTTTGAGGCACTCAAGCCAAGCCTGTACTAAGGCAATACGTATAGATGTTTAAAAGTGGAGTTATCGTAACCATGTAGCTCTTGTTTCCTGCCTTGTTTTGTATCTTTAACACCAGCCAGCTACCGGGAAACCCTTTGAAAAGGAAAGTTATCTGTTTACATCACACATACGGTGTTAACTTGCATTCGTACACGCCGTTAGCAGTGATAACAAACAAAGCTTGTTATCCTATTTTCGTATTTCCGAGAGTGGTGTTAGTTAAGATTTTCCATGCATTCAACTACTTTATATGTACTGGGTTATCAGAAAATGGTGCTATGCTCAAAATAATTATGCGCAGTGTCATGTCAGCACGTTTGATCAGTTTGATTGTTGTGCTTTTGTCCATAGACAATGGCAACTTCACAGACTTCGAGAACAGAAAGAGAAAATTTTCTCTTTCTCTCCCGTTGGTCAGACGGTGGTCCGGCGTACCAAATCCACACGTCTGATAAGGCGCTCGCAGACCATGCAAAGTACAAGTATCAAGTGCCTACTACGCATCGTCTGCAACGGAGAGATTAGTGCAAGTGGCAGTGAAAGTGCTTAGTAGCACTTTGCGGTGGTCCTTGCGCAAGCGAAGCTTCGTATCCCCGCGCTGCTCGCACGACGCCCATTACGCATCGTTCGTCTCGTTCAAACACTGCCATCGCTCGACAACGGTGAATGAAAACATCGTGAGGAAATCGGTATATTCAAGAACTTCAAAAATTCAAAGACATATGACATTCGACAACATGCACTGGGCCAGCACGGTGGATTAGAAAAGGCCTAGTAGTGGGAACATGATAAGCTGGTACTGATGATGCTATGCCGAAAGGGGTTCTTTACTCATCATTATAAACAAATTTTACTACGGAACCAACCAATAAAAATTTAAATTACGTAGCTTGCCGAATAACCGAGGACAGGTTATTCGACATACTACCCTTACATACTTACCACCTAACTAGGTTAAAGCTGTGACCCATAATAGCTCCTTGACCTTAAATACTAACAGCAGACTAGACTGCTCTTCCTGTCTTGGGGCAGTGTCCCGTCATCTTTTCTAAGTGATTCTGTTTATGTAATTGCAAAAAGTTGCACGACCGCAAACCATATCTCGGCGCGTTAAGGTTAACGTTCGCGTGATTTTCCGCAGTCACCTAAACTGAATGGCTTAAAACAGGTGACGGTGCGGCCCCTGTGCGATATTCAAGCATCTATCAAGTTTCTCCTGTGTGCATGTAAACATTGCAAAATTCGTTCTCAAGTCACGAAACAAGCAATCGATTCAGATCTAAGCGTGCCGCACTTGTATACTCGTATGGGGTAATTGGTTTCCAAACCAGACGCAGTTTCGTTAATTTGTCTGCTCTAATAGCTCTCGTTTCTTACTTTGTTCGTTTGCTATTCTTTGTAGTTTACGGTTACATATTGGTTTTTCTCACTGTACTTTGAAATTTTGATTCAGTTGCTTCTTTTTGTAGTTGCAGTAACGTTTCTAAAATGTTGGCTACATCTTGCAACATTTTTCCTGCTTCCTTCTTTTGGCTTCGCACGTCTTGTGCATTGTCTGTGTCAGTATTTCTCCTAATTAACACTTACAGTTTAAGTTATATACACGTTTAGATTCTCTATGACGTAGTTGACTTTATACTGTCTTGACTTCAATCAAAATCAAATCATAATCATGTATTCTCATACACTAAGATCCATTTACATGAACTCAATTGTTTAGAATTATACATATTAAAAAAAAGCAATTATGTCACAAATATTAACTAATTTAACAATAACCTGAATTGACGGTCGATTGACGGCTTCACGGTTGCCTGGAAGAGATGATGCTTTAAGCGATAAGGCCGCCCGGTAAAAGCCTAGATAATATTTTTTTTGTAATGTTTATGTTATCCTTGTTTTGTGGTATTTTAATAAAGAGTTATTGTATTGTATTGTAATTGATGGTTCAGAATGGTATTGTCACCAATAACTAAAACAGTCCCACTGTTTTAGTTATTGGTGACAATAAATCCCACAATTTGTCACTTTGTCGACTTTCATTGTTATTTACCAGTATTTTTGTTTATTTTCGTGGAGGTGCGCCGTGGCCGGCCTACTTTCACAACTCTCTCTCGGTATCGATAGAGCTATTATGCTTTACGCGTACTCTTCAAATGAGTCATGGTTGCCAATAGGTCACTATTGCTTATTTGGATGTGTTGTATGACCTAGGCAAGGGCGTAGCAAGGATTTTGTTCATGAGCCCTTTGAGGCATTTTTTGTGTCAAATAATAGGGTAACGCTTGATCGCTCCCTCTCTTGATGATAATGCTATCTACGATGGCGCATGCTTACCTAGAAGAAACCGATTGACAAATCTCGATTGGAAGCAAATGCAAAATTGCTAAAAACTATTTATTCTTTCAGTAATAAATAAATAAATGGATGCGTTATACAGTTTCCCCTTTAGCACTTACACCCAATGTTTTGTCGTCCTTTCGATCACTTTTGATCATCTCGTTTGCAGTTGTGTGCCGCTCAATGCTGAAGTGTGCGTTTGTAGAACTAGTAAGAATATGTCAGTGTGTGCAATACGTGTTTACCTCGCTTCCTTCAGTTTTTGGCAGACTTTTTTCGGTACCAGCTCGAGTTTAAGGCAGATCCAAACTATATATTATTATCGAGGTCACTTACTTACACCCTGCGAAGGGGGCAGGTGGCCCCCTGCCAGTACCTGGCTTCGAAATGTATGATGTATGTATGATCTTAGAAATGTATTGCAGCACTCTTAGAAGCGTTGGCTTGGTTTGTTTTTGATAATGAATCATCAGAAAATTCATAGAGCTCATAATTTTTTACTTACGCAGGCACCAATATGTACTTAACTCGTATATTTAAGGGGCAATTCGGCGCCGTATTTTCATAAAATTTTTGAGTACCAAAAGCTGCTTTATGTGCTTTTTCCTTTGCATGCCCAAAGGCGCTGTTATCCCCTTAAATTAGATGCATGCTTTCATTTAAATTAAAACATTAGGTGTCTTATCATGTTAATTTTAATCTAAACAACTTGCGTAGTTAGTTATTATTTACTTCCTCTCTATGTAATTTTAATAATTTGTATGTATGTAGGTCATATCCACCTTATTCATTCCAACCTTCAATTAAAAGATCATTGAAGAACACAAGTGTTTGTAACACCTTCTCTTTAGTCCGTCGTCATTGACTATACGAAGAATCATCATAATTTCAGTCTTGATCGATCCACTGCTGGACAAAGGCCTCTTCTTTAGGCCTCCTTTCTCGGTCCTGTGCCGATAACGTCCACGTCCTTTCATCTGGCTGGTGGTCCACCCACTGTTCTTTTCACTCTTGGCAACCTTTCTGTGACATATTTTTTGTAACTGGCTTGCGTTTACCTCCAAATCGCCCGACGTTAAGCGATGATGCGGTCTACGATGGAGCACGCTTGCCTAGAAGAAACCGATTCACCGTTTAATGACAATGCCCCGGGTATTGTAGGTGTCTATAGGCGGCGGTGACCACTTACCATCAGGTGGCCCGTTGCTTGTTTGCCACTTATTCTATAAAAAAAAAAAAAAAAAAATTTAGTTTTTTTGTAAGGTGACTTGGTCGAGATCTTAGCTATGATACCTGAAATCGGTTCAGCCGTTTGAAGATTATCACCCCATTTAAAGGGGGTTAAAAAAATACTTTTGCCACCTACCATATAAATGCAGTTTCCACTAGGTCCTATAAAACTCTTTTCTTCGCAATTAATCTTGGTTGCCACAAGGCGCAGCCTCGGGATTTATCGCCAGTTTTTCTCCATCTAATACTAACAAATTACCACCCAGGATGACCGCAGACGAGTCTGTAATTATTCTTCAGAAGCAGGGTCATTCAGGTGCTGTCACTTTTCATTGTTGATGTCACCACTTTCTCTAAACATAAAAAAAAAAAACTCAAATCTAGTTTACCTTTAGAGGAATGATATTCAAAGGTCTAAAAAGGAGTATTGAATTAGAATCATACGCTCACATTACTGCTGGATATAGGCTTCTCTCAAAGGGCGGTATTTAGGTACATACGGTAGACATTGCAAAAAGACAGACATTGAAAACAGGCGTGGGCACTAACGCCACTATCCTATTTCCATTGGTTTATTTGCTCAGACAGCTGTAATTGCATTTTCTTTTAATATTTCACTTAAGTAAATCGGGTACCTGCTACAGTCTTACGTTCAAAACCTAGCGAAAGTGATCAGGATACGTGGTTTATTCAGCCTTCTACCCGACTGCGCAAGAAGGATGGTTATGTTTTTAGAGTGTATATATATGTATGATGGTTTCTTTGGCACGCCCTACAGCCTATACGATTTAATGGATTGCGACATGTGAGGTGTCATTTAAATCGTTTTAATAGTGGGAGTAGCATAGGGTACAAGAATCCAAAATGGCGCCTGCGAAAAAAAAAAAAAGGTAAAATAGCAAGTAAGCTTAACTAATAATATTACCATCATTATGTAGAACTCACTCACCAGATTTAAAAAATATATAACATTGCTATGAAATACCTACTCAGTAGTTTACGAGTTAAAGCGGTATGAAAGAGCTCTGTATCTACGTACGAGTAGGTATAGATAGGTACGGAGCGCGCCGCTGTTACTTTTCAGTTACTTACCTACTATTTATACAATGCAGTCGGGTTATTTTTTGTATAGTCATGTATAGTCAGTTGTTAAAATTTCATTGCAGCTGTCAGGGATAATAAATGCTTTGACCAAGTTTAGTATAATTTCCTTTGTCAGATATAATCATGATACGTACTGTAGGTATCATGGATATAATGTACATACTAGGTTTATGTACTTGACAGTCTGAGTCTAATGTGAGTCAAAGTTGGTGTCATCTCAAGATAAAGGCTATGGAAATGACTTATCGGAAAGTATGTGTGCAGAGCACAGAACACTGTAACAGTTCGTACAATGGCGGTTCGGTTTAAAGTTGACTAAAATATTATGGTAACCGACAAATAAGCATATCGAGTATGGGTTTCCCAAAATTCACATACTATATTAACAAAAATTATGACTAATCGATAACATTAGTATTATAGGTAAGTGCCTTTATTAACTAAACAAAATACAAGCTAATACTAACACTAAAAATACAGTTACACTGACCATAGACCGTTGAAGATCTAAAGACAATCCAAACGCTCAAGCTCACTACCAGTTGGCAGCGTACCCAGTATGCTGGCGGCATTACTACGCTGAATGGCAATGCTTATGCGTTGAGCCAGAAACACGCCAGCATTTTGGTCACGCGTCGCATTAACCAGGCGCTCTGAAAGATTTTTGCTTTGCTTAGTTTGGGGTCAGATGACCGTGTGTGAAAAATGGTAACAAACCGTATTCTTAGTGAATAAATTTTATTTCATTTCTGATAAAACAAATAAAAATACGTAAATAAATAGATAAATTACTGGCTGCGCCCCGCGGTTTCACCCGCGTTATATACCTCCTTGAGGCAACCTCCTTGGTAGCAACAGCAATCTCGTTTGACTTAGAGATGACAATAACTTTTTTCTTTGATGTAATATGTCAATGTATAGACTTCAATTCTTGCCGTTGGGAAATTAATTTTCTACATAATTAATTTTTCGTGACTTTGTTTCGATATTTTAATACTTTTTCTGCTATTCGGGGCGGAGAGGAATCCTACAAATCGAAGATCATGAAAATCGGTCCAGCCGTTCTTGAGCTATAAATGGTGTTACTAACCGACTTTGTTTTTTATATATAGATAAATTAATGGTCCAAACTGGGAATACTACCTAATACCAATACCTGCCGGTATCACTATCGCAATCAGGGGCGGATCCAGGATTTCATTTTGCCAAGGTTCGAAGGAATCAAATAGAAAAATTGTGTCGTATGTATGGAATTGCTAGGTGTTTTGGGGGGAGGGGGGCATGGCCCCCATTCCCCCCCTCCTGGATCCGCCAATGATCGCAATATTTAACAAAGCAAACTTTGCTAATAAATATTACAAAACGTTCAAAAAACTTCACTCCAGAATGCCGCGTGCTATGAATTTCATCCGCGTTCGATGTTTTAAATTCAATTAAAACGCTACAGCACAAAAGTCAACTCATGGAATTCATATATTGGCAACGTTCCGGGAACGTAACCTGGGGTGAATTTAATGGGCTGAAACATTTCTACTTCAGACATGAATCGCGTTTGGGTACTGTCTTCAGTCTCAAAGGGAATGTTCGACTCCCGGGGGCTTGAAAGACCTACACTATTAAATTAGATTCATTCAAATCTTTGATGGGTATAACTCAATACTTGGTACGTTCATCCACGCAACCTTTCTCGGCTCGCGCTAATCCGCCAAAGGTCAATGTTTCGATGAAGTCACCGACCAATTGCAGCAATTGGATGAGAGGATAGCTGAATTGGATAATTTGGCCAGAAGTTGAGCCCGGTGTGGCGGTGTAATGTTTTGGCATTTTGGTTTGCGTTTCTTTCGATATATTCCAAAATCAACACCGAACCTATGAACCCATTCTGTTACGTTTATATATGCTTGCAAGGATAAGACAATCCACCTGAAAGCTGATAGCGGAGATGTAAAAAAAATCAAAAAGGGCAATTTTTTTACTCTAACAGACAAACCCTGAAATTACAAAAAAAAACCAACTAAACGATATTCCATAGAAAACAGTCATTGACACTCGACAAAATGTATGGAACAGCTGATTTGTTGGCGTTTTCAGGAAGTCCCATAGTAAAAGTTGTTCATAATGATGAGTACAATGACCTCCTTTCGGCTCAGTAAAGGGTATATGCGTAACCCTGTATAAGGACCGCTTGTGTTTAATTTGATGAATATTTCGTTTTTGTCGTGATTTGCCACAAAAGGAACATTAAAAACAAAAGGAAAAAAGAGTCAAGAAAGAAAAAAGAAAGAAAGGGAAGGTTGAAAGTTTAAGTTATTTGATGAATACTATAAAGACTTAACTTTATTAATCTAAATACTAAATGACGTTGTCAAAATTACAAATTCAAAAGTATATCCAACGACAAATTAATGCAAATTAACTCAGACAAGAGCCTTTAATTTACAAACCAGATAAGCAGGATGATTCGTGGAAAACGAGAAATCCGAAACAATGCAAAAGTACTACGGATTCTGCGCTTATTTTGTACAAAAATAGGTAGGTTATTTAAAATTTCCACTGTTGACGTTTTAGATTAAGGAAGTTATTTAGGTAGGGTACTTGGGGAAGTTGTTCCTGGAAAAACGTATTGATATTTGTAATGTACTCGTAGACTAAATAATTGACATAAGATCGAGACTAGGTAAAATTAAAAAAATAATAATAATAATAGTTATAACAATTAACATGTTTCTTTTGTTAATTAAGGTATAAAATACAACTTAACCAAAATATATAACAATATTCTAACATCTTACGACCATGACGTATGCTACGTTATATGTAAGTGTACCAGAGTACCTACCATTTTCTGTTTTTTTTTTTTTTATGAATTTGAAAATAAAAAAGTTTTAAAAATCAGTGCTCGTCGTCGTTTGTAAATATTTTAATATTGTTCCTGGAAGTTAGTTTTTTTTTTTTTTTTACATAACGTTATCTGCTGATGTTTCTTAGTTTAGTGTCTCTTGCTAAAACTATTTATTCGCAAAAGATTCTAAGCTACAAGGTTTTGTTGGATTTGAGGAGCCAATGAAAGACATATTTGACAATTTAAAATACTACTCATTTATTAATTGTCATTAGCAGGAGAGGTGTGTGTGCTCCTACTGAGACGCGGAATCGACGAGACTGAAAATCTCATCTAAGCCAAATCTATATGAACAATCTGTTAAGTTTACTGTAAATAATGTGTACGAAAGAGAAGGACCCAATTATCTGCGTGTTAAAGTGAAACAGGTTGATTTTTGTAACACTATTCCAACAGGTTTCGAACATATGAGCATGATGTCTGTCACTCTTACTCATCTTATTATTCAACAATCATCTTTATGATATCAGAAACTGATATATGTAAAGTACGTTACGCGTTGCCTCCGTTGAATCAGCTTATCAAAGATATACGCGGAGGATGTTTTTCAATCGCCAGCCGAGGCCCGATTGTTCGCTTCCACGCCTCAGTAGCTGGGAGGCAAGCGCGCGATGCAGACGTATACACTCGCTCCGCATTTCAATTAGACCAATTATGCGAAACGACTCATTCAAATTCTATTAGCGTGATATTTTCCAACTTATAATAAATCCGCCTCCGGCCTTACGATCACGTGCAACATCGACAGTTTTCGAATGTGAAACGCACCCAGTTGTTTGGAGTTCCGCGTAAATTTGTGTGTGTAGTGTTTTGCAAGTACGCCGATGTGGTGAGCGCGATCGGAACACTACGTGGATTGCAGTGTTTTGGATTTTGTGCACGCAACATGCCTGTGATCTGAAGTGACGCTTTGGGTAGTCGCGTCCGGCGGGAGTGGACAAGCGTCATGTACGAGGTCTCGTGCGTGGCCGGGAACAAAGTAGACGCTGCGTACGCAGTCAAGAGTTTGTCCAACGTGGTGCCGCCAGGTATGGGGCACACGGTATCCGTGCAGCGCCACCATGCGCACTCCCAGTCCTACAAGCACAAGCAGGAGCTGCCGCCTCCTGTCAGCAAGCCGGACGCTTTGAAATCGCACGTGATGCGCTTACTGAAGCGGTCCAAGAGCCACACGCCGGCGACTCGAGCTGCTGAGAATGCTGTGGATCCTCGTTTCGACCGGCGGACGGTGTTCACCCGGCCCGTGACGGACGAGCAGCGTCGCAGGAGGAACTCTGCGGAGCGGCGTCGCAGCGCCGATAAGCGCGTGATGGTGACCATCGTGGACGGGCTGCCGGTGGTGGTGACGGGCGGAAACCAGATGCCGCCGCCTCCGTCGCACCCGCCTCCAGTCACGCACCATCGACACTCACATTCGCACAAGGTATGAATAATTTAGTTGGTTTTCACGATCAGTTTATTCTGAGGATTTTCGGTCGCTTTCGTTGAGATGGACATGGAAATGATGGGGGCAGAAGCAATGTGGAATTCTAGATCGGTCCACAGATCCTTTATTCAACTAAAACCATGGTTTGATCGAAATTCCCAGGTAGGTTGATTGATTGATTGATTAATTAACTCTTTATTGTTCACACCATTAAATTTGATACAAAAGACAAAAAAGTCTTTAAAAAATAGTGTAACAACTAGCGGCCTTATCGCTAAAAGCGATCTCTTCCATGTAGGTGATTGTTTATATTTGAGCATTGGATACCGCTCCCAGAGGTTATCTCCTAGTTGTCTAGTTAAACAGTTCGAACTTTTATAAAATGTCATAAAATGTTTATGACTAAGAAGTTGAAGAAGTTGATGTTTAATCCCAAATGTTTTCAAGATAAATGAAATGAACATAAATCTGAAAGAAAAAAACATAGCTAATGATACTCGGGACGTAAAGATGAATTGAATGACACCTAGCACATCAATATCTGTCAAGTTCAAGTCGACTATTGCTATTGGTAATATATAGAAACCACAGAAAAGAGTTAAAACGATTTTTTTTCTCCTCTGAACATTACCCTTTTTGGGCAAAACCCCTCGATTGTCATATCATATCAATCTCGACCACCCACAAGATGGACAGACGATCTAAAAGAGATGGCAGGGAAACGCTGGATGCAGGCCGCGTCCAACCGGCCCTTTTGAAAATCGATGGGGGGAGCAGTGGACGTCCTATGGCTGAAATGATAATGATGATCAATCTCGAATCTTCACTTGATTAAGAAAAAACCCGGATCGAACTGAGAACCTTTCTCATTTTCTTATGTCGGTTAAAAGTGTAGCCACGAATTCTGATAGAGCCTTTCGACTATCAATATTGATTTATTACCAATGACATTTGTTGTGTGCACTATATTTGATTAGCTGGCAATAATATCGAGCGTATGAATGGACTACTTAACAACCGGTTGTTAATATACTCCATTGCGGAAAACTTTACTGGGTATTGACTCACGCGGCTGCGCGTGAGCAACGTAATGATGTAAATATTTTTAATAGTTTACACTTGCACTCCCGCTACAGACGGCTAAGCAGTAAGGGCACGAGTTGGAAAGTAAACTATAGTTTTATTATGTTTTTATTATACTTGTGAATGTCCGTAATCAACTCCGTAATAGGTAAACCGATTTGTCCGTTTTAATTTTTCATGAAAATTACTCATATTTGCAAAAGAAACAAAAATAAAGTTATATGATTTTTTACGGCATATTTACCGTGGTAAGATGGTGCATGTAACTGCGCCGAAATATCAGGAGCTCATTCCACAACCTTACCACGGTAAATATCCCGTAAATAATCATATAACTTTAGTGAACAACCGTGATAGTTTAAAACAGTGTTAAACAAAAATAACACCTAAAACTACTTACAAATAAATATTACCTAAACATTCAAAATTTGAATATAACTAAATAAATGAAATGAAATAATTTTAATAGCAAAGCTACAGGTAAGCCTGTAATCCTACTAATATTATAAACGCGAAAGTTTGTATGTATGGATGTTTATTCCTCATTCACACTGCAACGGATCGACCTGATTTTTTGCATGGGTAAAGTTAAAGAGCCAGATAGTGACATAGGCTACTTTTCATCATCATCATCACCATTTTTCATCACTACGCGGGTGCAACCGCGGGGCGCAGCTAGTTTGTAATAAATTAAACATTAGGACACATGACTATTATTGATGCAGACTACATGCTATTAAAAAACGAGAGTTTGTTATGAATATAAGTTACTAGTTAGTTTTGCTCTTACTGTCTTTGTTGACGTTAATATACAAGTATCATTATGAAAGTGCAGTACTGGATATTGTTTTTAGCTAGTTAAACGCGACTATCGGTTAGTTAACATCTTGTAAAGAGCATTACGGCCGAGCGGCCATGCGTTAAATCTGTGAACCTTGTTAATGCGGCAGTGGCCACTCGAGCGATTCACTTTCATTGGTTTTTGTTCAGTTTCCAAGCAGTGCATTTCGTACAGGCAAAAATAAAAATATACAAAAAAGACGTATGGACGGTTTTTGGTACATGTAAAATACAATACAAAAATCTTTATTACACACCGAAAAAACAAAACACAAAATACATCCACAGTATTGATTAGAGATGTCCGCGATTAATCACTTTTTATTAGATGTTTGATTTTGTTCGCCATTTTTTCATTACACGTCGAAAAGCGAATAATATTTTCTGATAATTTGACATTAGCAAATAGTTGTCGGAAATGAATATTGAATGGAAAAAACAGCACAGATTTAAAATTATCAAATTATGATTATTTATTGTTCTGTACAATCAACAGTACTTATAACAAACTAAGTAAATATTATTAATATTTTTTTAAAGTTACCAAATTAATCAGTTGGATTTAACAATAAAAGTAAGGTTTCTTCTAGGCAAGCGTGCTCCATCGTAGACCGCATAATCGCTTACCACCAGGCGAGTTGGGGGCCAAGCGCCAGTCTGTTTTTAATAAAATAAAAAAATAAAAATTGTATTACAAAATATTACAAATAACCGGCTTAGCAATGAATATAACTAAATACATTACACATACTGAAAATATAATTTAAAACAGCTGATAAATTTTTGAGATATGAGTGTTTAATGTTTTAGGTGGGGATAGAGAGGGGATGATCTATCCCTTTCTGGCAAAGCGTGTGTTAGTATAGCATTTGTATGGCGCTCCTGAGACGTGACGTCACGGCTCAGTATAGTGCGCTCTTTGTCTAGCATGAAATTAAAATGGTTATATCTTATTTATTTTTGAACAAATTTTAATTTTATATTCGTTGATGTGCTCTATTTATGATCGGCATTTTTATGAGGTAATAAAAAAATATTAGTCATCATGCCTAGGGGCAGGTTCAAAATCACAAAAAGAGTGTTTATTGTTGATAGAGGTTAACCTAGTTGTTTATATCTATACTAATATTATAAAGAGGAAAGATTTGATTGTTTGTTTGTTTGCATTGAATAGGCTCCGAAACTACTGAACCGATTTGAAAAATTCTTTCGCTGTTGGGAAGCTACACTATCTCCGGTTAACATAGGCTATTTTATATTTTCAAAGAAAATAGGGATCCTTACTAAAACTCCAATAATGTAACCCAAGGTGTAAAAAATAAGATTTACAATTTTGACTTTGCGTGTTTGTCAGTTTTAAGACAGGACAACGTCTGTCAGGTCTGCTAGTTAAGTATAAAGTCAACTTTTGATAGTGAATAATAATGGCGAATAATTCGACTATTCGCCATAACAACTATTCGCGGCATGACTTGATAATATCATATCAAAAGTGTTTCACCCGGATCTCGACATTCTGGGAAAACCGTCGGCGTCAAAGCGATCCCCTTCGTAATTTCCGCCCTGTCCTTTGCATTTCTAATGATAAATTTACTTTATACTCGCAAAACAAGAACGCTTTTGGCGTATGGTAATTCACACGTCGGCGGTGTGCATATATCCCTTGGCGATAAGCTCTTAATTGGTTCTCGTACACATAAATAAGTTACTTAAAAAAACCGACTGCCTTGTATAAATCGTAGGTAAGTAACAGCTACGCGCTGCGTACCTATCTATACCTATACTCGTAGTAGATACAGAGCTCTTTCATACCGCTTCATCTCGTAAACTACTGAATGTGTCATAGTAGTGTTATATATTTTTGATGGTAATATTGGTCAATATTACCATCAAAAATATATAACAATTGACCTATAAATTTAGCAAAGCTTACTTTCTATATTTTCCTAAAAAAATATATATCGCGGACACCCATCTTGAATTCTCGTAGGTACCCTATTTCACTCCCACTATTAGAACGAAAGTTGAAGTGGCAATGGGCAGGCCACATCGCTCGAAGAACCGATAACCGATGGGGAAGAAAGGTTCTTGAGTGGAGACCACGAACCGAAAGACGCAGCGTAGGTAGGCCTCCCACTAGATGGACCGACGTCATTGTGAGAGTCGCGGGCATCCAGTGGATGCAAAAGGCAGGCTGTCGTTCAGTGTGGAGGTTAAAGGGGGAGGGCTATGTTCAGCAGTGGACGTCTTCTGGCTGATGATGATGATGATGATGATGAATAGAACGAATGTTATGGTTTACTTGCTTTATATTAGTTTTGACAATTAGGGCTTTTATGTCCGAAAATCCAGATACCTAAATAGAACGATTGCATTTTGTAAAACGGCTCTTAATAGGTTTGCGTTTGACCGCCACCTCGCCTAAAAGCGCTTGCAGACGATGCGAAGGCGCCTGCAGACGATGCGTAGTGCAAGTAGCAAGTAGCTACTACGCATCGTCTGCAAGCAATGTTAAGCGATGATGCGGTCTACGATGGAGCACGCTTGCCTAGAAGAAACCGATTCACTTGCGATTTGAAGGCGCACAGATTGTACTGTCACATTTACGATGTTACTGTGAAGTGAGATGTGCCTACAGTGGCTACAGCAGACATTATGATGGTTAGTTTAAAAAAAAAATTATTAATAGGCTTGCGTTTGACCACCATCTCGCCTGATGTTTCTAATTTTCAAGGATTTAGCTTGGTACTGATAAGGCTTCTTAACTGCGTCCTAATAATGCACTTGGCAAATATTTGCCCGCTTAGGTCATTCCGTAATATATTATCATCCGTGGGTGGATGACGTCACATTGGGACGGACATTGGGTTAGGTCATTTTGTTTATTTATTTTATACTTGCTGCGCCCCGCGGTTTCACTCGCATAGTAATGAAAAATTGTGATGATTATGAAAAGTAGCCTATGTCACTCTCCGGCCCTTGAACTATACCCATGCCAACGGGCGATCCGTTGTTCTATTGCTGCGTGAAAGAGGAACAAACAAACACACTTTCGCATATTATTTCGTATAATATTAGTATGATAATCATTTGAAAATACAAAACTCTAAAATAGTAACAACTCATGATATGGTGTCGAATAAAATTTATTTTCATTTTTCTTTCTTTCTTTCTATATGAAAAAAAAATAAGGAAAAAAAAAGAACCGTGTTTAAGACTGTATAATATACCTATCTTTAAAACAGAGATTGAAAGTCCTCATCAAAACTTTTGCTGGATATAAATTTTTGGTTTCTGTTGGGTTTTTTCAAAAAGCGCTGAATCAATTTTGATTAAATTTATTTTGGACCACCTCGGATGTATAACCTACCAAAAAAGCGACAAAATCAATTTATAATTAGCGGAGTAATCGCATAACAAACATACAAAAAAAAAATACATACAGTCGAATTGATAATTGTCCTCTTTTTGTCGATTAAAAAATATTAGTCATTATTGATCTTCCGATTTACTTCAAAACTCTTGCTAATCGTCAAAATTCACTACAGAATGCTTAGAAATAATAATAAAAAAACTACAATCGTCACGGCACAGATACCCAGTTTCTAGTGTCAATGTGTGCGTGACGACGACGATCGGTGGTCTTTCGTGGTGTTACGAAATTCGGTGCATTTATGTAAGGGTGATACTCCACTTTCATGCGATGCAGTGTAAAAAAAGTATTTTGATATTTTTTTAAAGACGCTATTGAGTTGGCCTTCGTCCTGGATATTAAGGCATGTGACAAACTGAGTGCAATATGAGCTCTCTTGAAATCTAGTTTTTTTTTCACAACTACTTATAGCCCAAGCGTTCCACATGAAACGGACGACACATTAGATACGTAATTTATGCTTTTTACGGAGCTTCTTCCAAAATTTGGGAACCAAATTTTAATTTTCTTAAATAACTCGCTTAATTGTTTTATTTTCATGCAAAAAAAAGACTGATTTGATTATTTCATTGATAAAAGTTGTTATAAATAAATAAATGATTATTAAATACTTAATATTTTCCTATCAAGTATTGTGTTATTGTGACAATTTGTAAAAAAAAAACACCTCACGCCATTTACGAAATAACGCGAGATGGATCTTTACGATCTCGTGAAATCTCGACTTCGCCAAAATCTCGCGATCATCACTAGCAAATGATGTTGTCAATGCAATGGTTTTATCGGTGCTCAGCAATGAGCCAGCGACCAAAGGAGTGGGGGTTTCGAACTTAATATCTTCGTAACGCAATTTTCTTATGCTGTGAGTGGCTGTGATAACGAATCGCGTAGCTTCGCAGTTGTGGTGCTTGCCTTTAAGTGATAGGGTGACTAATACACAAACTGGACGTTAGGCTAGAATGGTGCTAACTGGTTTCCTGACTTTCGTTTGAATCATTACTCAAACTGGTACAGAAATTAGAAAACAACAAATAATAGTCATTTTACTAACCATATTGTATTTTTAGTGAAGTGAAAACTTTTTCAGGCACGTTGGTAATTTTTTGGGATGGGGGGAATATCACTGAACTCGCGTGTCCGTCACGCTCAGATACTCGTTCGGGTAAAGTCGGCTCTAGTCGACTGAGGGAGCGAGAGAGATATATACAACCTTGATAAAGACCACACAAACAGACGTTCTGTGTGCACACGCTTTGTTTTATTCAAGTAATTCCAACGATAGAGATTCTTCAGTTTTTGTTTCTTAACAACGCAAGGTTTGCTAATTGGACACGATAGCTTGTCTATGGCTTCAACAAAAATTTCAGAATTTTAATAAAGAATAATCTTTTAAATTCACAAGGATGAAAAATGTTATAATTCGGGATCAGAGGTTCAAATTTTTCATCGTAAATTAATTTGCAAGGCCGGTCTACAAAGTTATGGCATATTTTGCGCTGAGAAGAAAATAGATGATTATCAAACCTTTTTTACCCTCTTAAACCTCCTTAGAATTTGCAGTATTGTAGCCCCCTAAGCAACGAATAATTCAATCAGTCTTCGAATCGGAGACCGCTTCTGTGGTTCGTAGGTCACGATTGTTTTCAATTCAACCTACTGGTAAAAGGAGGTTCTCTTTTCGACTGTTTTGTTGTTGTGTAATTTACGCGATATCTTCGCCGTTTATGAACATATATTAATGAGTAATCTCCCATTTAAATTTGAAGACAATATTCCACCAGTAAGGGTTGAAAATTAGTTTTCTATCTGTTTATGTTATGTAAAAAATAAATTAAAAAATATTCCGACAATAAAGGAGAGAGAAGAGGAAGGCTTCCATCAGAGGAGGCCTTCATGTGGACCAAAAAACTCTGACGTTACATGAGTTAGTCACTCAGACTGCGCGAAAAGCACGTACAGAGGCCTTACAGCTTCCAGTTTTAAGCGATTCTGTTAGGTGGTGCGAAAAGTTGCGCGACCGTATCTCGGCGCGGAAAATCACTTTCTGCGCTGCGCTATTTCAGCGCTGTTTCGAGCCCGCGTTAAGAGTTAGCCGTAAGGCCCCAGTTGTTGTTAAAAATTGTCTTTTGCCAGACCTGCCTGACCAGCGGGTGTTACACACGGCGCGACTACTAAAAAACCTCACCAAGTTTTGGCGTCCTATCGTCTATAGAGGAATCCGCCCTTGAGTACGGCGTTCCTTTGGATCTGTCTGCCGATATGCATGTTGTTGTAAAACTAATCTGGTAACACCACGGAGCGGAAACGTAGTTTTATCTGTTACTCCATACTTGAACTGGCTAATTTGAGCCGGCAAATATGTACCGCGGGTTATTTTAAGCAGCGACGTTCCATTTGCTAAAGGTGAACTTATTTTCAGACTTTGATACAGAGTGCTCTGTTTTTTTAACATCCTTTTATAATTATTTATAACAGCTTGACTTGTAACTAATTAACAATGTAATAAAATCGTGGAAGGCCATTTTTAGCTACTTCTAATTGTGGTAATGTTTTGAAACTTTCAAGTATTTGTAATTCGGATGACAATACAAGAGTTTGCTATCGAACTGATCTGAAGTAATATGTCGGAATTTGTTTCATACTCATTGATACTGTAAAGTGTAAAGTAATGCCGTCTGCCGTTGCAGTCAGCGGTCTGCCGCCGCCTGCGGAATTCCACCTTTACAGTTTAATGTAAGGCAATGTAAGGCCAGATTGAGTCATTGGAATCTATAGAGAAACGTGCTAAGAAGCTCATCAGCAATGAATCCTTAGTTCGGACTAAGCTTCTTAGTCTTGAGCATCGACGTAAAGTTGCTAGTCTATCGGTGTTTTATCGGATACATTTCGGTGAGTGTGCATCGGATCTGCACGATCTAATTCCCTCCTGCCCATTTTTCTATCGGACTGCCAGAGCGGGCACGAAAAATCGTCACCGCTTTACGGTTGATATTCCGAAAACTCGTACGAAGCGCTTTGATTCCACATTTATTCTGCGAACTGCTAGTCAGTGGAATGCGCTGCCTGAATGGGTATTCCCCGATGGTTACAATCTGGGTGTCTTCAAATCACGAGTGAATCGGTTCCTTCTAGGCAAGCGTGCTCCAACGTAGACATCATCATCGCTTAACATCAGGCGTGATGGTGGTCAAACGCAAGCCTATTAATTATAAAAAAAACAGTTTAATGTTTTTTTATTGCTACACCACAAAAGCACAGATTATTAAAGTTACTAATTTGAAATAAGAGTGATTTCATATCAGGAATTTAATTTGTATTATATGTAAGAAGCTAAGAAGCCTAGGTTAACAAGGTTTTGTCGTAATTTAAGATGGAGCGTAACCTTCGTAATTCTGTTATTATGTAATTATTTCACACAAATTATACCCTACGTACAATTGAAGTATAATTCGCCATTATTGTCTGCCTTTATTAAATATGTAGTAATATCTCGTTGCGTCATCTCACGGAAACGGATTATGACCTTTGATTTATGTGTATTGTTAAAATTAAAATAATAAAAAAATAACGCTGAACACTTATAGCTCTCCACTTACCCTCATATTCATAGACGTAATAAAGGTCACTTGAATCCTGAAGTCATCCTCAAGTGACGTTTTTTATATCCCAGAACACTACTTGAGGGTGACTTGAGGATTCGAGTTCCGAGTTACCTATATACACGTCTATGAATATGAGGGTAAGACCACCCTGCGTCGGGTATGCTGGTAATTTCAGACATTTTTGGTACTCGCCGGACCTGTCTCGTACACTTTTCCCAAACATTATCTATTGTCAGTGAAAATCTGGGAAAGTCAGTGGTATTTCAGCTATATAAAAAAACTAATTTTTTTTATAAGCTCACGATAAAATTCAGCTAATAGTCTTCAAACGGCTATTTAAAGAGACTTCCTTGAATCATAAAACACTCTCGATTAAGTCACTAAATCAAAATCCGAGCTACGACGCCACAGACAGATACATAGATACACGCGCAAAATTTATCTGTTTGCGTCGGGGATAAAAAAACACCAAGACACTGACAACTAACATTAAATTTTTCTTGAGATTGAGACGCCTCGTTGACTCGGTTTTTTTCTAGGCAAGCGTGCTCCACCGTAAACCGCATCATCGCTTAACATCAGGCGAGATGGCGGGTAAGCGCAAGCCTATCCATTATATACTACTGGCGTCTGAAAGTAAATACTACAATTAAAAATAGTAGTAAAGGTTACGCAAATAATGTGTAAAAACACGCGTCAAATTCAAGTGTATCACCACGCCGATAAGAGTTTTTATCTCGCTCTGATAAGAGTACCAAGATCAGACGGTTTGGAAATATAACATCAAATGCGGAAGAAATGTTGAGCATAATAATATTACATAAATTTTATAGACACCCAGCTGCAGCCCGCGGTTTCACCCGCGTTGTATTCGGGATAAAAGTCATCTAAGTAAGTACTTATTACATCAGCTATCTTCCAGTGAAAAAGATGAAAACAATGCTACCTCCTTGGTAGCGACAGCAACCTGCTTTGACTTTGTTTTTTCTATGATGTAATATTTCAATAGGTCTGTGGTTGAACCGATCGCTTTACATGATCACTCGCTGGCCTAATCTGAAGATTGCCGGAAAATTTCATTAAAATCAGTCAAGCCGTTAGTGAGTTAAAACGTACATACACACATCGCCTTTTGTATATATGGATAGACAATTCTTTATTTGAGGAAAAACAGAACAAAAAGTACCATCATATACCTACACCTAAGTTTTTATAGTATTTCCCACAAACCAGCTCCAACACAACTAGATACTACGTACTAGATTTGTACTCTAAAATATCAGACGGCTTCCATTGTACACACTACAGTATTGGTTAAATTGAATAAGATGTTATGATCAGATTATGTTTGTGAAAACAAAAGCTATTTCCCGATTGTAAATCACTCTATTCACAGTCATTCGAAACTTGGATTGGAAGTATGGGTAGCGACATCTAGTGACAAGTAGTTAAGTAACTTAAACATCTGCTATTATCGAATAAGCCCTTAAAATTACAGTAAAATAAGCTAATAAACACAATTAGAAGGTTTTAAGAAAATTCATTAATTTAAATCCAACAGTTGTCACAAAATGCGTCGACTAATAACAAGAAAATAATGAAAACCTTATCATGCTGTAGTGCGGCTACTCGCCGCTAGGCGGCGCTACAAGTCTTCAAACAGCCTTATCAAATACATTACTTGCTAACTTGCTCTGACATAAATAAGCGAATACAATACAGTCAAAATATGGGTTGTACTAAATAAATGCAATTCGAACGAATCGCTTTGTTGCCACATTTATTTTGAACTGCTAGTCTGTGGAATGCGCTGTCTGAAATTCTGAATGGGTGTTCCCCGATGGTTACAATCTGGGTGTTTTCAAATCACGAGTGAATCGGTTTCTTCTAGGCAAGCGTGCTCCATCGTAGACCGCATCATCGCTTAACATCAGGCGAGGTGGCGGTCAAACGCATAGATTTTGTCAAGTTTCAGTGACCGTTTTCTATGGAACAGCTGATTCATTTTCGCGATTTCATCGTTGGTCCCACAGTAAAAGGTGTTCATAATGATATGTACAATGACCTCCTTTCGGTTTAGTACAGGGTATATGCGTAACCCTGTATATATTCGCCCAATAGCACAAATCTTTTTCAACCGTACTTTTCGTGTATTTCACGTGTTTTAGTTAATTACTCATCTCAACCCAATTAGGTATGTTAGGTTTATTAGATTTTACATTACGTACCTATTCAGACAGGACGCGGCGTGGACTTGAATTTGGGTTACGTACGTTTTTGTACTGTAGTACCTATGTCTTCATTGTTTAGTGAAAACCTAGAATACGCGATAAGTACCTATAGACATTTAAATTATTTTTCACTTCTCATGCTCGTAAAGTTCATGTTTATACCCGGTGTAAGCGGATTGAAACTGCTTTTAATGCTTTAGCCCAAAAAAGTCGAGAGTGAATAGGTTTCTTCTAAGCAAGCGTGCTCCATCGTAGGCCGCATCATCGCTTAACATCAGGCGAGTTGGCGGCCAAGCGCAAGCCTATTTATAATAAATACATTAATAAGTCTGCTTTTTGTGCACTAGTGCATAAAAACAAACTGAACCTCTTGTAAGTTGTTCGAAGGTTCAGTTCGTAATAAATTTAATGTAGGACGCTTGCTTGGGTCTTTATTAACACACATAGATCAGGGTATTATTAAAGACTTAGGCATAACTTTTGTCTAATAAAAATAGAACATTACCTAATTTTTTTATTTTAATAAAAGTGTGCCCAAAAAGAGTTTCTCTATACTACTAGCTGACCGTTATCCTGTCCAAATTTGAATAAATTTGTTTGAGTTATATCATCATCATCAGCCAGAAGGTGATCCACTGATGATCATAGGCCTCCCCTAAGAACTCCACACTGAATGACAGCCTGCCATCTGCATCCACTGGATGCCCGCGACTGCACGATGTCGTCGGTCCATCTAGTGGGAGGCTTACCTACGCCGCTGTCTTCCGGTTCGTCGTTTCCACTGATGAACCTTTCGTCCTCGTCGGTTATCGGTTCTTCGAGCGATGTGGCCTGCCCATCGCCACTTTGTAATGCACAAGATAAAAAAGCGATATGTTACAATTAAATCAGATATGATACACAACGTGTAGGGAAGTTAGGTGCGCATACGCAACGGTATATAGTACACGCTCCGGCGCAACCTGCGGTGAGTCACCGCGACCATGTGTTTAACATGTGTATATACACTCACACATGCAAAGTATTGTCTGCATACAAATCGTAGTGCATTGATACCTCTGTTCTATGAGTTTAGAGTTGATACCAGGCCATCGTCATCAACGCAAAAGATGCAACTTAAACATAACGTTTTAGGAAGAGTATCGAAATTGTTGTCTACCTTTAAATCAGGCTAGGCTTGATGCATTACAGTGTAGAGCTGTCAAAATAGGAATGTCCTAATTTTTTATTACTTCATAAAAAAGCTGATCATAAATAGAGCACATCAACGAAAACAAAATTAAAATATGTTCAAAAATAAATAAGTTATAAAGTGGATTAAATCAGGCGTTACTATGCGGAAGTCCATTTTTAAGTAAACGTAAACGCTTATATCTCAGAAATGTATCAGCCAATTTTATTTTTTCAGTAGGTATGTATAATGTATTTAATTGAATACCTAGGGCCGATCAGTGTGCGCAGAGGTGTTGGGGCTGTATAAACATTTGGCGCATTTACAATGGGGAATTGTTTTGAAGAACTGATCGATTTTATGCCAGCGTAGCGGTTTTATCATCGCAAATTCATCCGTAAATAGAACCTAATAATCTTGGTATTACTAGGTTCTACAGTAGGTAACACAGTGCCTGAAGACTCGTCTCTATCCAATGTGTCCTGCCCACCATGACCTATGGTGCTGAGACATGGACGCTCACGGAGAAGACTGTGCACAAGCTAACCGTCGCACAGAGAGCCATGGAGCGAGCCATGCAAGCCATCAAATCGCAGGACCGTATCCGAAACACTGAGATACGACGTCGCACCAAAGCTGCAGAAGTCGTAAAAAGGGTGAAGGACTTACGTGGAACTGGGCAGAACACATGGCCAGACGTAATGATGGGAGGTGATGTACAGCAGTAACTGCGTGGTGGCCGAGACTAGGTTGGCGGAACCCTGGCCGACCGAGGATGAGGTGGACTGACGACATCAGAAATACTGTCGGGAGCGAGTGGATGCGAATAGCGAGAGACCGGGGAGAGTGGCATAAACAAAGGGAGGCCTATACCCAGCAGTGGGTCACTCAGGGCTGATGATGATGATGATGACAGTAGGTACAATTGACAGTCCTACTGGACCTAACTACTTGCATAAATAAAACTATGATTGATAATTTTGTAAAAAAATAAAAAACAAAATTAATTTAAAGCTGATGAAATGTTAATAAAAAACGAGACCGCAGGGAAACGCTGGATGCAGGCCGCTTCCAACCAAATGTTAATATATAAATAACTAATTTCTGAAATCTTGAATGCTTATCACAGTTTAATATGGAAATAAAGGCTTTTTTTTAAATATTTTTTTATTAATACTAGTTGATTTGCGTGGGACGAATGCAATGAACATAAAAACACGTACGCGTTTGAGAAAGGCCATATCAGATTTAATGGCTTCAAAATAAAGTCTGATTTGTACAGAAATGAGCAAGGTTTTCGATAATAATTTAGCTACGCGCATTGTATGGCTTCAAGGCTATAAAACTGTCGATTGTGAAGGTAGTTCTGGTGATTCATGACCAGGTTTCTGAATTTGTTCAATTTTCGAGATTTTTGACCACACAACACAATACAAACTTTATTGTCTGTGACGATGATCTTTGAAACTGTTAAAGATATTTGGTCTGTGATTACTGACGAGTAAGTGGAAATGTAGATAGATAGAGATAACCGACGAAAATTTTAATTGGCCTTACGTTAGTGCCACACTTGCCTATCTTATTGCTAAAAGTGATCTCTTCCAGACAACCATTGGATTGAAAGAAAAAATGTGTTTGCTCTTCAGAGTTCGTGAAACTAACATTTCAATCATCAATCGTAATTTCACCAACAGGGCCACCAAGCTAATCTAGTGGTGGACAAATTGGAGGTGGTCTACGAGCAGCGAAATAATAACTAAGTACATAATAGTTATTATTTTGGCAGTAACGATATTAATGTATAAATAAATAATTTTGGATTTAGTTAGTTATAAAAACTACGATGATGCTCCGCCATTCAACTTTACAGTTAAGTCGGTCGTACTGACCGACTTAACTGTACTGTAAACAACATTTTAATTGAGAAGGTTTCGTTCCAAGCCATGATAATTTCAGATGAAATCTGCGCTCCGTGCAAAAACTGCCTGCGGTCAGGTCAAGTTATTTGATCCATTTAACTACTTCACATTTCTTAACCATCACCAGCTTTCCAAGTAGCCATCAAAGCATCATCACAAGAACTCGTATCGACTTACCGAGCCTCGCTACCGATGCACAAAAAAAGTTGCAACGAAATTAAAGACTTGTCCAAAACTCGAGAGGCAGTAAAAAAGGGGTTCAAAGCACCGGAAGCCTCTGGCACAAACAGGTTTCGTGTCAGGTGATGTTGCTTTACGTTGCCAATAAAATGAAGGTCAAAAATTGTATGGAACCTCACAAATTATATCCTAAAAATTGTTTAAAGAACTACTTGAAAGAACTTTGTAACGAATTGATCAGTGTTTTAAGCTATCAGGGGTATCAGGGTTGTTCAATTGTTCATGACAGTTATATGATTGAGTTTAAGTTCCAGTAGCAAAAGACTAAGAAAAAGGGTAGATAGTTTTGCCTGCTCCTAAATTTGAACTTTTCGACCAACTACCCGCTTTCTTCAGTCTTTCCGTGAACTCCATCAACAATGCACGGTGAATATTATGTTAATAATCATGAATGATCATGAATCAACTGAATTGATCAGTAACTCTTTTGTAGAGTCAACTAACATGACTTTCCCCACACGTTGAACACTGTCGAGTGCACGATTTTCAGCCATTGTTATCTGGATATCACGTGCGGCTTTTCTTTCGTGGCCACCCCCTTTGCCCCTCGGAAGGCTGATAAACCTGCGCGGCGATCGACGCCTGCGCAACGCCACCTCAGTCATCTCTCGGACGTGGCGCGACACGGACGTCTCGCTGTCGTACTTTTCAAACACCGACACAAAAAATCTCAGTGATGTGATGTGACAATCGTGAATACAGTGATTCAAAGGATTACAGTTCCGTTCAGTGTGATTGGAAGTGCTTTTTTTATCTAGCACGGATCGGACCGATACCGTTGCGTCTCGCTCCGGTGATTCAGATAATAACCAGTGGATCTACAGTGTAATAGTGGCTTTGCTAAGATTTAATACTGTGGAAAGGTCACTTACCTTGATCGTATGAAACAATGCCATTTCGAAATTTCTTTCGCTCGGCTATTGTTCTCAAATCTCTTGGTCAGCTTTCAATTTCGCTTTGGAACGAGTCGTTTCGGTTTCATTTTTTCTCGTTTGTCACCAAAACTAGTTTTCGGTCTAGTCGGGTCTGCTGTTGACTCATTTCTTTTACAGAGATTCGATGTAGTTTCGACGGCAACTGTTCGATTTTAATTAAGTTTTTGTCGCCAATGCTACTTCGTTGGGTGAGTAAGACGGGTACAGCTAATGATTTAGGTTTATCTAGAGATATGGCGTTGATAAGGTTGATAGCTGCAGGAAGGCCAAACTTGTTTATAGATTAACAGTTTTATTAACGTCTGCAATATGGTCCATTGTCGGTAATATTAGTTCATGCTGACCTCACGTGGCTACTTCAGTAATCAATACTTGAACTGAAGGATGTTGGTAAAGGGTTAACTTATCTAGTGTTAACTTTGACTACCTGATTTCTGTAACCTTTTAATCGTTCAACTGAACTTTCTTTGTAAAATTCTCGAGCATGTTTAGGTTTATATGCTGTGCGAGCGTTATGAACATTACAGTTGTTTACGTTTCGTATTTGAGTCCGCTCAGATTATTGATATATATAAAAACAATCAAATGCAACAATGGCCCCGCACTCATTCCGGCATCATAAGAAACACCTTGAAACAAATCAGTCGCAAATCGACACTTCTGCCATTATTTCCACGCTTGATGGAGCACAGTTGAACAGTTAACTTGGGCGTTTTGTTTCGAGTGAAACGAGCCGACCAACTGGACCTTGATATCCGGAGTTGCAACACGATTGTTCTGCTGTCGGGTCTACTGATGCGGGTTTAAGTTTTGAACTTTTTGATCCAGTCTACGTATACGCGTGTAGAATCATAATATGTAGTTTATTTGATTGCGAATTGATGTTCTTTAGCATTATCTGCAGTCAGTCAAACATGCGGGTTAAGTGTTGATGCAATGAAGTACGAAACAGTTGCATACAGAGTTAGAATTACTGCCAAATTTTCTATTTCATTACCATCAGTTACTGAATAATTTAAATTAAGTTGAGTTTTATAATTTAACGTCGATGGTGTTGATTGAGCTTTGAGACCACAAATACATTATGCATAGGAATGCGAAACCTGCAGTGCTTTTATCTCAGGGTTGGGACTTGAAATGTAATATAGCATTTAATCACAATTGCTATTTTAAGATTTACACAACGTTTAGGTACGTTAGAGTAACATATTTCTCAAAGCGTATTTGAATAAACAATATATGAATAGCCTACGTATTGAAATTCGATATATTTATCACATCAGTTATATCAATAAAACGTAGTCAGTTCAAATTCACACCTTTTTTAAAAGTTACCGCTACAAACGTGTCGTTCCGTTCTAAAACGTCACAACATAGCGCCGCAAACGCATCAGTCACGATTCCCCCATTCGTGAAATTGTACCGACCCACATAGGACCACCTGCTATAATCCAACTCGAAAGGTATTACTTGCTTCGCTAGTTTCTCTGCAACTTTGTCTAATGGGTATTTAATGGCATCTTTTCTGCGACTTTGGGCCATTCTCTATTCTGCGATTCGGCCATAGGACAGTGTGGATATAATAGAAATAAGGTTTTATGCATCAGTTATTTTTCAAGTTTATCCTTGGTTTTTTCCTTGGATCTCCCTTACATCTCTTCTACATTCCACTAATTGTCAAGGTTAATTTTGGCTCTTAACTTTTTATCAAATCCTTTACCTATCTCTACGTCATATAAACTTCAGTGCCACCATTTGTTTTATAATTAAATTAAATAAAATTGGCTTGCTTTTGACCGCCACCTATTTGCACTTTATATTACCCTAAATGCGTACAATGATTTTATCATAAATTATTAATTTTATTTAAATATATTTCTTGCACAGGAATATTTGTCTACGAATCGTTAAATATAATAATGAAGTGGAAACTTCCATAAAATACGTTAGTACAAACAAACCAAACAAACTTTGTCCTATTTAGTTTTACTGTTTACTTACTAAGTATCGTGAGATGGATTTTAAACCACATTGTGTACGATGCCGTCTGCTTGTTTGCCACCTATGGCTTAAAAAAAGTATATATACACTATTACCATACCATGTAATGGAAAAGGCAGAGATTATAGACAACATTGACGTCTATGTTATCTAACACGTGCTAGGCAAATAGCTTTGTAGCAGTGTTGTGCTGTTTAGAACGACTATACAAAAAAATATTCATTACATTGATGTTTCGGTTGTTTTTTTACAATATAATATTCTATTATATAAATATTATACTATAGTACAGTATACATAGTTTAACGGGATGTGTCGTAAGGAGTAGGCAAACTAAAACTGTTCAGAAAAAAAAATGCTCTAAAAATCTCTTAGTTTTCGAGTTTATGGTCATTTCGGGTAAAGATTTTCATGGAAAAGGATTCGATGTTCAATACTCTAAATTTTTTATTACTTTTTCTTAACACAAATTTAAGATTTTAGTTGCACTTAAAATTTAAATGAATTAGTTGCTCGTCTGGTAAAGTATCAAGAACGCTGGCTGCTTTCTCGCGTTGGATAGCCATAGAATTTGACCTCTTATTAAAAACCGGTGACTTATCTTAGCGATATTTGTTTGAAAATGTTTTGGTACATGACCCGGGTTTCACATCAAATTTGTTATTTCACTCTAAACAATCGATAAGCAAGTCGATTTCACTAAAAATCCTATACCTTGTATGTAATTTCTGGTGTGAACAATATTTACCTATCTGTCAGTGCCTATATATTTGGTAACAGTCATTGCTTGTCATATTTGACCTCTGACTTATTGGTCGACCATGATTCATGCCACTAAACTGGTATTAAAAAACCTATGAATCGTTATCCTCAAAATATTAAAGTTATATTTTGTTTCATTGGATGCATAAAAAGTGGTGATGCCATATTTATGATCATCACCATCAGCCAGAAGACGTCCACTGCTGAACATAGGCCTCCACCTTTAACCTCCACACTGAACGAAAGCCTGCCATCGGCATCCACTGGATGCCCGCGACTCTCACAATGTCGTCGGTCCACCTAGTGGGTGGCCTACCTACGCTGCGTCTTCTGGTTCGTAGTCTCCACCCAAGACCCTTTCTTCCCCATCGGTTATCGGTTCTTCGAGCGACGTGGCCTGCCCATTGTCACCACAACTTGAAAATTTTAATAGCTATGTAGGTGACTCTGGTTCTTTGGCGAATTTTATATGCTGTGCAATTATTGCATTAATGCAATACTCAAGCAATTTGAAATTAAAACAGCTCAGTAAAAGCAACTATACTGTGAAGTATGACATCATACACAGGTACCCATTGCGTTATCACATTATCGTTTACTCTAGATAGCGATAAGGATGCCTTAACAATGATAACAAGTGCCGCAGACGAGTTCCGAACGCGCCGGTGAAATGGGTCGAGCAAACTTCCGTATACACCGTGAAGTTACAATACGTATTACACCACACAATCTAGATAGAACAGGTGCTTCAACTTAAATATATTTATCATCATCATCAGCATCATCAGCTATCCACTGCTGGACATAGGCCTCTCCTAATGCACGCCACTGAGCTCGGCCGGCAGTTCTTTGCATCCAGTTCTTACCCGCCGTTTTACGCAGGTCGTATTTCTGTAAATTTTATTCGTCAGATGCGAGAAATTAATAGAATGAATCGTGTTAAACACTGAAGCGACAATTACACCAAAATACGCCACGGTCAAACGTCTTAACGCCGCGCCAGGTGCGCGTCATATTTGGCGATGCATCTAGACTATGTCAACTGAAATATAAACCTATGATATACGAACCCCTATAAGACGAATGCAGCTCTGCAAAGTTACGACAGTTTAGTAGTATATAACTAGCCCATTTTCACCCGGCAGATGCATGAAATTAACAAAACTTGCAAGCACTTGCACAAGTCACATTGTCATTAGTGTGAGTGCATGCTAATTTAGACGTTGCATAAAACGTATGAGTCAAGTTATTATCTTACCTCATGCGACTGCAGTAGTGTTTAGTTGTTCTATAAAGTTTTGTTATACAGGAATAGCAAATATGTATTATTTCATATAAACTTTTAATGCCCTCTGGCCATAAATTTCTACTGCATCGACGTTGTTTCTTATGATATCAATGAAAATCTTTAAACATATAAACCAATCAATTTCGTATGTATAAAATTATAATTAAAACAAGTATATCTCGTCTAGTTATCCGTGCTGAGGTCGCAGCGACCTCGCGAATGACAGGGTCGGATAGGCAATTGCTACGGTTTATCGCAATAGCGGCTTGATTGATTCGCCTTCATGTTGCTACCTAGATCTTGTAGGGTTAATAAGGAAAGAAGTAGCTTTCAAGGGGTTTCCGTTAAGACTTATATTGGCATGATGATACTAATGCTTCATAATTTTCATTATTGTCCGTTCTAAATAAAGTCTAGCTGATAATTATTCTTGTACCACACCAAATGGTGTATACCGTTTGTGGTCAAGAATAATTATCTGCTTGACTTTATTAGACTACAATTCAAATCAGTTTAACGCCATCATCTCAGTCCTTGTCGGGCTACTGCTGGATTATTGCTCTTTTCTCTCGCACCGTATACTTTCCGGTTCTTCGTCAATTACATGTCTTGCCTAGCACTATGACGGCATCTTCCATCCATCTGGATAGATGGAACTTGTCAGCCCCAAAATGAAATCTTTATGAGCTTTCGTTGACTATGCATTCTGAACATATTCTGTTTTCATTTATCACTGTTATTTCTTTGGTGTTAGTCGTTCAATTCGCTTCGCCACTAAACGTGTCGGAAACTAATTCAGTAAAATATTAATATTCCGCAAACGTCTGTTGGACAAATTAAACAAAGGCAAAGCTCCGTGTTGGAACAGGTTGTTCTTGTGCCAGTTTTGTATTCAAACATCAGTTGCTTACGTTAGCACACCTTAGACTCAGAACCGATTCATTGGTTTCCAAGTACTTTATTGAATGAAATAGCTGTTTTGTTTTGCCAGTGCTAAATTTAATATTATGGTCGCCTGAAGTTGATTTTGTTTAGACTGCGTCTTGGGAAATCGAATCATTCAAATGTGATCGAGTAATATTTTTTTCTATGACAAAACACCGACGGCCTTAATTTAATCAATGCTACTTCTTTTGGAGTGGATGTTTCGTGAATCATAAAATGTATATTCCTTATTTTGGACCAGAATTCGGCCACCCCAATGACAAGTTGCGTTGCCTCATCAATGCTTAAAATTGCTGCCTCTATTTCAGTTAGCAAAAAGTTGATAAAGCAATTGTAAGCATTGTAAGGTTTTTAGTGAGACCGTTAATATTTATTGTCATATCTATTGTCGTTTCTCTGTTTTGTTTACTGGATCAAACCATTTATATTACTTTTATAAATACTAGTTCATTAATGTACATAGATACATGCGCCGCAAACGTGAATGAATTGAATCGGAGTATTAGAATCATCAACGTGACCTACAATAAAACCTTTATATGAGTAATTCAATCTTCAGCCTCTAGTTACTTCATTTATATTGATTTCTACAGCGTTCAAGTGTATGTTATAATCCTTTTAATTGAAATCAAACAACAAACATACGTGGGTTAAAGTCGCCTCTTGGCCTCGATGTACGAAATTAAAGTTGATCTCTTTAAAGTTAATAGCCTCACTGCTCGTTCTGTGGACCAAGGTAACAGTTTTTGTAACTGCTTGTATTGTAGATATGAGTAGCAATTTTGTATTATTAACGTTTTCAAGTTATATCTAGTTCTAGTATTTTTTTTTACATATCTGTGTTTCCTTCCTATATCATTCCTGTTTTGTTAGATATTTTTTTGTTTAGTTAATATCATCTACGTGTACTTATGCTTTTTAAGAATGCAAAGAATCTAATGTTACACTTTCCTTTTATCGTTGTTTCAAATTAATTTGCTCACACCTATAATGTTTTAAACTAAAGATTTATTTCGAAACAAAGGCTTGACAATTTGACACAGTTTAAACATAATTTTGCACACTACACTAATATTAATGTAGTGCCATACTTTTTATTCAGTCCCAAATAAGGATATCTAGAATGGACTGCGAAAGAGTTTAGTTTTTTACGACTTCGTAGATTTGTTGTCTTGGAATTAGTATTTATCACAGCTGAGCTGATCATTTAGTATTCTAAAAACTAGTATTAGCATTTTTTTACTAGTTTTTACAATCGAAGTGTAGATTAGCTGGTTTTTGACCAATAAAGGTTGTGAAGTCACATTTAACAACATAATTGTTTTTAATTAAAAATTTGTTACAAAAAAATATTTAAAAATTGTATAACTTCATGTCTTAAATTATGTAAGGCTAGGATAATTAAATAAATAAAAAAAACCTTACACTTTTTACGTTTTCCTTCTTATCAAGTGTCGAAAGATGGGTTAAAATTTGTCACCCATTGGCTAGAAAAGGCGACTTA
Source organism: Agriopis aurantiaria (assembly GCA_914767915.1). Taxonomy (NCBI): domain Eukaryota; kingdom Metazoa; phylum Arthropoda; class Insecta; order Lepidoptera; family Geometridae; genus Agriopis; species Agriopis aurantiaria. The sequence goes on from OU612006.1 coordinate 7,098,061, forward strand.
GCAACTGATCGTTGATTTAAATGCCTTCACAACAAGCTATGAGCTATTTTTAATCACTACATTGTGTATCTTCACAAATCATATCGATATGTGATAAGGAGTGAGTGTTTATTGGAAGTCTTATCGTCTTATCATCATGTCGAGGCTTAACAGATAATTTTATAACCGCGCGTTGATTCGACCACAAATGACACACGGCTTCATTTATATGCTAATATTTTTACAAGCTTTTATTTAAATTGCTATGTTTGTTAGTTTGTTTCGGTCACATATTGACCGTATACATATAATATGATATACGTAGACAGCTGGCAGTGGCTGGAAGCGAACAACCGAAGATGGGTCTGAGTGGCGTGTCTAAAAGAGACTCATCTCTAAGGTGAACTGATTATGTAATTTCTTACACTGTTCTGACTGACACTATTATTTACCTGCCATAGCTTCCTATTTAGCCAGTCCGACAAATAAAATCGTCTTACATAATGAAATAATACAAGTTGCACAGTATCCATCCCAATTGTAGCCATTCATCTGCCGTCACATATAATTTACGCACAATACAGTCTAAATCTGCGCTCTCTCGCTAACCACCTCGATTCAAATGTCTGGTTGAGAAAGAAAGTTTCAGCTATTGTAGTTTGACGCCTCCCATGACCCAGTCTTCGTATGTGCGCTGTTACTCATGTAGGTGGTCGAATTTGCAAAATTATTGCCTGCAATATAACCTCTAGCGGAGTGTATTAATTAGATGGCTCATAAGATGAAAAAGTGTGTATAGTGTGTGTGTGTGTGCGCGCTGTTTTATCGTGTGTATGAAATTTGTGGTGTGAACAATAAAGATTGTATCTATCTATAGAAGATGGCTCAGAAGGTTAAAAAAAATGTATTTAGAAGATGGCTCAGAAGATTTAAAAAAAAAGTATTTAGAAGATGGCTCACAAGATTAAAAAAAAATGTGTTTAGAAGATGGCTCAGAAGATTTAAAAAAAAAGTATTTAGAAGATGGCTCACAAGATTAAAAAAAAATGTGTTTAGAAGATGGCTCAGAAGATTTAAAAAAAAGTATTTAGAAGATGGCTCACAAGATTTAAAAAAAAAGTATTTAGAAGATGGCTCAAAGATTTAAAAAAAATGTGTTTAGAAGATGGCTCAGAAGATTAAAAAAAAAGTATTTAGAAGATGGCTCAGAAGATTAAAAAAAAAGTATTTAGAAGATGGCTCAGAAGATTAAAAAAAATGTATTTAGAAGATGGCTCAGAAGATTAAAAAAAAAGTATTTAGAAGATGGCTCAGAAGATTAAAAAAAATGTATTTAGAAGATGGCTCAGAAGATTAAAAAAAATTTATTTAGAAGATGGTTCATAAGATAGCTGTCTTATGAACGTTTTTATCAAATTAGCCATTGTCTAACACACACTTATAAGCGATTTTCTAAAACTGCGCAGAAGAGCAAACATACGCACTTTAGCATTTATATTATTAGTATCATACAAACTTGTAGTCAAGCCGGGCATTTTGTCGGTTGGTCTCGCGAACTTTGGTGGCTGTTGACTTAAGTTCCATTCAACTGATATCACGTCACATCACATCATCAGCTAGTAAACGTCCACTGCTAAACAAAAGCCTCCCTCTTAGAGAGGGGTGTTGCCATAATCCCCACGCTCGGTAGGCGGCTTGGAGATCGCAGTACATTCACCGTGTACTAATAGGACGCTGCTGCCCATCCTCAGGTGGTTCTGGTCTCAGTTTTAGGTCGTTTACTGATATAAATAGTAACAGCCTCGTCAAGTCTCGTATACAATTAATCGGACCGCGGCTGGTAGTGACCACGTACCGTTACGCTTACCGTTACAGATGCCACTCCGTCTGCGAGACGCTGATGACATTCCGATACAAGCTTCTCTTTATGAGGATCGCGTATGCACGAATCTTCCTTTATTAGCAACTAGCGGTCCGCCCCAGCTTCGCACGGGTATAGATTATAGCCTATGTCACCCGGGGATAGTGTAGCTTCCCAACAGTGAAAGAATTTTTCAAATCGGTCCAGGGGCCTTACGGACAACTGCTATTACAGGCACCTAATCCGCTCAGTTGGAAAATCACGCGACCGCAAACCGTATCTGGGCGCGATAAGGTTTGCGGCCGCGTGATTTTCCAACTGAGCGGATTAGGTGCCTGTAATAGCAGTTGTCCGTAAGGCCCCAGTACTTTTTGAGCCAATTCGTTACAAACATACTTACATACAAATCTTTCCGCTTTATAATATTAGTATAGATATAGAAAAGCGAGATAAAGTTCAATGTAAGACGATTATGTTATTATTTGAGCCTATTCAACGTCAGATTGAATAGGTATCTTCTAAGTCATGCGTGCTTCATCTTCGACCATAACGTCGCTTACCAACAGGCGAGTAGGTGGTCGAACGCAGACTTATTCGTGATAAAAAAAGTTATAAAAATGACGCTTTTTTTACCCGACTACGCAAGAAAAAAGGTAGTGTTTTTCGAGTGTATGTATGATAGTTTCTTGGCACGTCCTACAGCCTAAACGGTTTAATGGATTTCGACATGTGAGGTGTCATTTGAATCGTTTTAATAGTGGGAGTGACTTAGGGTACAAGAATTCAAAATGGCGTTCGCGAAAAAAAAATGTGAAAAATATTAAGTAAACTGCTAAATAGGTATATGAATATTTATTTTAGAATATGAATATGTATTTCAACAACCATCATTATTTGTAGAGCTCACGCGCCAGATTTCAAAAATATATAAACAATGCAGTCAGTTTTTTTTATTTACGTTACTGTCATATGTCATTGACAAATTTCTGTATGTACAGTAAAACATGGATTATTGATCCAAATTCCGTATTGAACTTGATACGGCGTTAAAGCGGAAATACACTAGAGATTAATTAAAGAAACAGTTTTTCACTGCAAAGAAGTCATTGCATGTAGTTTGTGAAGTGATAAATAAGAGACACCCACACTTCCTTTTATCTGATTTTAGTTCCAATTCTGCTTAATTTCGCATTCAAATGAATTCATCGATAGGTGCGATTTACGATTTTCACTACCGGACTCAAACCATGGTCTACCTCGACCATCTACCAACCAGTCAACTACCGTGCCACGTTCGCCCACTGCCGCTCCGAAACCATACCATTATAATAGGGTTATCATTTAGTGGCAAGCGTATAGGCCAAGACTTTTGAATTGTAGCATCGAACTAGTTACGAGACATTTCGAGAATCGAAAATTAAAAAAAAAACTGACATTTCAAGTAACATGAATATATAAGTTAATTAAGTTAAGTAATCTGTCACTTTCCAACCTACAAACAGAGGTTCTTAGTTTTTTTGTTATAAATTAAATTATAAGCTTGCGTTTGGCCGCTAACTCATCTGATGTTAAGCGACGATGCGGTCTACGATGGAGCACGGCCTAGAAGAAACAGATTCACTAGTAATTGTATTTTATTTGTTTAGTTTACGCGATATCTGCACCACTTGTAAACCGAATTTAATGATTATTTTTTAATTTAATATGCTATATTGTATCGAGGTTATTCTCAAATTTGATGTAATCCGCCTCTTGGGGTGGAAAATTAGGGAATGAACCTCGTTTATTGAAATTCATCCACTTCCCGCAAAAAACTGTTTGTTACACATTTATAATTTTAATTACTTGATGTTTTTTTTCTTCGTAAGCAATAAAAAATGCCTTGACAGTAGTTTAAAAGACCAGTCATGTAAAAAAATCAAACCTGGCCGTATGGTAACCCTACTTTCGAGCGAGAGTGGGCGACGATTGCAACCTTTGCCTAACAGCCAACTGCCCACCTGTGGGGCCTTTTAATGTTCGTGGTCAAACCACTGATGGGACAAGTTAAGGTAATGTCGCTCGAAATGGGCAAAGTTTGTAAATTATTTTGTGGGAGAGCGTTTGATTGAAAGTTAGGATATCATTGACTGAATCTTGGGTCTTTTTATGGCTTCTCTTACTTAACGGTTTCAGATACGCCTGTTTTATTTAGCTGAAATGTGCTGTCTCGTTTTGTCGAGACAAAACGAGATAATTCTGAAAAGTAAAAAAATTTACAAAATTATTCTAGTATACATTGCATAGGGTAACTTATCCAACGTGTACATGTTTATTTATTTATTATATATATATATATATTATAGCTATTTTACGTCGACAAGTATACAACAATTGAGAACTTCGGTTTTGAAGAAAAAAAAACTGAATTTTTGGATTTTAGGCGAGTTGGTGGTCAATAGCGGGCTTATCCGCGTTAAAAAAAACCTTCGATGTTTTTTCATTAAGTTAGCAATTAAGACATTTATTATAATAAATGAACTGTTATAAATCAAAAATTCAATCAAAATCGTGACAGAAAGTCGTGTCAATAAATCGATTTAATCCGATTAATCCTTTATTCGAAACCTGTCTAGCTTTCTCGATGTCATTTAATTAACACACTCGATTTGAGTCTGTCTCGCAAACTGATCGAATTTTGTCAATAAATTGTATTAATAGAGAGCAATGTTTGAATCGAACTATTTAAAATTTAAATTAATGAATAATAGAGATTTTAATAGCCGTTCATCATCATCATCATCAGCCAAGACGTCCACTGCTGAACATAGGCCTCCTTAGACCTCCACACTGAACGACAGCCTGCCAGCTGCATCCACTAGATGCCCGCGACTCTCACAATGTCGGAATCAAGACGAATCTTCAAAATCTCGACGAAAATCTGAACGTCATGTTTCTATGGGATCATTGTATGAACTCAAAAAAATCTAATTTGGTCCTTTGGTCATTTGGTATTTCGGTCCAAATCTATTTTTGTCTAGGAACAAAGATAGTCTTGGACCACGCAAATATCATCGCTGCACCAAACGAGTCGGTTATAAAGTGACAACACGTTGTAAAACTAGATTGACAACCGGTCGCGAGATGTGCTTTCTATTTTATCCCCGTGTCGCCTGGCCCGTTTTGGCCATTACTTCCTGGAAGTATTCTTTCTCCTATGCAGTGAGGTTTGCTAATTAATGAAAGACAGGAATCGCCTTATTTGGGTTAAAGGGCAAGTTAGCATGGCAAAGCACCGTCAATACCGCTAGTTTTGCAGGTGTCCTTAGGCGGCGGTTTCTGCTTATCATCAAACGGATAGCAAGTTTGTTTGCCGCTCTTTTTTATAAAACAAAAAACATGCAAATCCTCTGTATGATAAATAAATAAGTAATATTTGGGTAATTTTTGCACACACGATCATCTGACCCCGAACTAAGCCAAGCTTGTGATATGGCTGCCAGGGACTGATATACATACATATATATATATAGTTTTAAATACATACATAGATATTAACAACCAGATATAGAACAAACACAAATTTTCTAGTGCCAACAGACAAGGCGGGCTTGGTTGACGGACCGCCGTCCAACCAACGGGAGAGAAAGAAAAAAATTATATCTTTCTCTTCTGTTGGTCAGACGGTTGTCCGTCAACCAAATCCACACGTCTGTTAGCAGTATTAATCATATGAATGTTTGTCCTAGATGGGAATCGAACCCACCCCAAGCTCAGAAGGTAGGTTCACTACCAAATGGACCAACGGGCCATCTAAATATTAGATATTAGTAATTAATAGAAAGGTAGAGTGTAAATTGATAGACGAAGGCTGGTAAAGTAGCATACCGATGTTGGCGACCGCGACTGGCAGCAACGGCAACGTCGCGCGACCCACTGCTCAGTATGAAATTATATGGAGCGCTAAACAATGCACGCGACCGCGTCGCGTGACGTGTAGGGTCGCTTGCTGGATCGCTGCAGCCGGTCGCGGTCGCCAACATCTGAATACTTTATACTTAGTTTTGACTTTACAGTTTGTTTTGACTGTACAGTACTGACTTTATATCGTTCATAGTTATTTATACCAGAAAAATACATGTCAAAAATTTACAGAAACCGCAGGCAACCGCGGCTACTCAGCCTCTTGCGCGGTACGGGTTAATACCATTTTGTTAATAGCATATTCTAACACTAAGCATATTAAAGTATTTAATAGCTGTACAAGGCAGCGTATCGAGTTTTATGAGACCCATGTATGGATTCAAGAATTTAATGATCACGCTGATCTACGCTCGGGACCTTAATTATTATTTTTTATTGAGAAATCGGTGTTAAGTTCCTATATGGAAGCGTCAATGAAGCTGTTGGATTAAGACCGCGGACTGCCTATTAATTAATTAAGTTATTATTACGCATCGAGATACAATTCCTATAGTCACAATCTCTCAGTGAAAACAGCCAAAAAACGTCCGAGCGTCATTGTACATACATTGTGTCAATTATACTTCACAATGCCACATTTACTCCAATTTAGACGTTGTCGCTTGCATAGTGTTCCAGAACTAAACCGAAAGGAGATAATTATACTTATTATTAATTATACTTATTATTATGAACCTAAACTTGCTCTCTCTCTCTCTCTCTCTCTCTCTCTCTCTCTCTCTCTCTCTCTCTGAGAGAAGAAAACATGATAGGCTGATAATGATGAACATGCACTAGCTCGATTCTATTTGTTCTAATGTGTTGTAGGTAGGTAGGTACTTTATACGAAAGCTCAGCTTGGTTATTTTGTAAATAGTTTTTTTATTAGTAGTCATTTCCATCAATAGACGTATTTACATAATCAGATGCCGATGACAAATAACTACAAACATGAAACGCTACTTCTGAGAAGACGCTTCATTCAATGTGACTGTCACGATATGTCTGACAAATGTTTTCATTTTAATATTGAACTCTATTTCTATAAGATAAGAGTGAAATTGTATCTTCTAATGTGTTTACTTTTCGCCTACGATGTTTTCTGTACCGACTTTGCCAAACATAATTTAAGTTGCTCAAAAAAGGATTCGTTTCTTTTATAAGAACGTCCAATTTTTGTTTGCTTTTTGTAACTTCCTCAAATGATGTTAAAACTTCCTCACCTACAAGTTCAAAATAACGAATTGAGTGATTTGAGGAAAATATATTGTTTTTTTAATCAAATTGTGCAGAAGGAAAGTAATAAAGCGGAAAATTAAACGTTTCCACGGCACAAGGATAACCGTACGTTTTCCGCCTCAGTCGCGTTTGCACAAATCACTTATAATAATAAAAATGCCAAAATTTGTGTATGTTAGTATAAATCAGTAATTGGTGGTTATAGAAAAGTTCGAACGAAGTTCTGTGGACTCATAGATAGGTACTCGAAAAAAAAGTTATGTTTGAAACCTTCACTACATCGTCACTTACCTCAATAAATTAAATATAGAAGTTAAGATTTTAAAGAATTAGGACAGACAGACAGACAGTCGGCCGGACTGCACGATTCCTTCACGGATTCCTTGTAGGACTACGGAACCCTAAAAACACTGGTAGAACCGCGGCGTGCACCTATAAAAGATTCAGTGAAGTAGTCCACGATTAAAGTAATCACTGCGCGGAAAACTTGAGAACGAGCCGGCATTATTTTAATGGAGAGCGGAATCACTTCGCAGCTACACAGTGGGCCGACTCGTAAAAAATCTCGAACAAAGAATTAGTAGTAAAAAGAAAGTTTTTTAATGAATGGAACTGTACTTGGTAATTAAAGAAAATGCTTTTGTTTTGTATTTAAAACTCAAGGCTAAAATTGTTTTTTTTTTTAAAAGGTTTGTTACCTCATAACTCCTTCATTTATGAAAGTAGGTATATGCTTTAAGATGGGCCCAGAGAAATTTCATCAACATCGGTTGAGTAGTTAAGTAGAAATTCGGCTACTTGGATAACAATATTATGTCATACAAATAACCGAAATTGTTGTGTAGTCGGTTTTTTATATTTATTTCATCTTTTATTCTGGCGAAGGGAAGACTAAACAATTCTTAGTTGCTAAAATAAAATATCTAATCTAGGCATCTTCAAGGCTAGAGTGAATAGTATTCTTCTAGATCAACTCATGTTCCATCTTCGACCGCAACGTCGCCTACCGAGTTGGTGGCCAACGTAAATCTATTCAAAAAAAAAAAATATTGTTCTACATTCGGAATATTACTCTAATAGGAATTTGTACGCCAGTAAAAGTTTAATCTATTCGATCTTTAAAACAATGTCGTCAAACTTTCACCCGTCAAGCGCGTGTCGTCCCACATTAGGGTTACGTCATAATGACCGGCCTCGTTAGGTTTTTTTCTTTCTATTTAGTTTGTTTTCTCGTATGAGATACGGTTTGGGTGTAACACGTTGTTTGATGAATCATTTGTGTTTTAGTGTGAGCAAGAGTTTTTTTTTGTTTGTGTCACAGAATTAATCATATCACAAGGTTGTGCGTCAATTTATTTGGTATATTTTATGATCAAGCAGCCGCCTCCTTAAGGCGAGAGGTAAGCTAAAGCGCCCTCATAAAAAAAAAACAAAAACATGTATACAAAATGATAAGTAAATAAAAACTCGGCTCGACACCTACAATAATGATGAGTTTTATAACTATTATTAAGCTTTATATAGTATTAATATATATATATATAGAATTGTTATTTATTTATGTTTTAGTATAACTGTTATGTCGCTTAACATCAGGCGAGTTGGTGGCCAAACGTAGACAATTTTTTTTAATGCTCTCATTTAACTTTAGCTTACCTTTCGCCTTAACAGAAAACCCCTCTATCTCTCCCCATGTTGCACGAATTATGGTCAGCACTATCTGTTACACCGGATTTGCACAGCCTACAACAAAATATGCATTGACTTACATTTTCGGTGACAACATTTATTTGTTCAAACAACGTTTTCTTTTTCAAATGTTTATTTATTAATTGGAAAACCAACAGGTTTTTACACTAAAATATACAATGGAAAAACGATACGAAGTCAATTACAGGTTCTCACGAGTAGATATAGATTATGTAAGAAGTTGAACATGTACAAACACTGAAGAAAGGTTTCGGTAACATAAAAAACAAAAATGTATAGATAAATATAAAATAACAATAACAAGGTTTTAGGCAATAATTAAAAATAAAATACACACAATATAAGCCCGACATTGTACGGTTGTTGACCGTCTGTTAGGAAAAAACTCACTGTGTTAGTAGTTTAATTTGTTAATCATTAGTTTATTTCAATCAAATGTTTGATTCACAAAATTCTTAATTTTTTATCGATAAGTGTTAAAATAACCTCTTTTCACCTAATTTTTTCTCTCGTTTTTTTTTTCTCATTTTTCTCTTTTATTCTCCTCCTTTTCTCGCTGCATTCATTGCATTTAACATCACAATCGTATTTATTTTTAAGACAAGAGTGTATGACCAGTTTGTTGAACCAAAAAACAAAACTTTATTTTTCATAAACATCAACAATCCACGTAAAATCACTTGAAAATTGCACGCTCCGTGCGCACAGTGGGGTGAAATATGCCAAATCACGGACAAAATTGCCTACGCGGCTGCAATCTGAATTGGACTATATTGGAATCTAATAGAAAGAGGAATCGTTTCATTTATCAAAAAATCTATGGCATTAGTTAAATGAATCATGACGTTGCGTATATAAAAAAGAGAGTTTGTACGCCTATTATGTATTTTTTTATATTACACACTATTTTTTTTTCACTTCACTCTAATCACCAATGAGTGGCGTTCTTCGTAATGTCATAATGTATTCTCTCTTGCTCTCGTGGCAATGAAAATCAACCAGAAAGAGGTAGAATGAAATATAAACAAGCTTTTATTAAAATCATGCTTTTTAGTTTGGGGTCAGATGACCGTGTGTGCAAAAATGTCCCGAATATTTATTTATTTATATTTAAGTTTAAAAAATAAAATAAAAATTACTCTTTTTTATTAGAGGAGTTTTGACGATATTCAACCATCCCACTCTCATAAATCTAATAACATTATTACTTGCAAAACTTTTTTTTTAAATTGTTTTTTTACGTATGTCTTGTGTATTTTCGCTTTAAAGTCGTATTAAGTACAATAAGGAATAAGGGATTTAGGGTTTTTTGGGGGAATTATTTTGGCGGTCATTATTTACGAACTTACAGGTGTAGTCAACATTTCAGCAAAATCGGTTAGGAAGAACTGTTTCTAATTCAGGTAGCAAGATTTGACCTCAACAAACTAACAAACATTGTAAGTTAAATAAAAACTTGGAAAAAGAGGAGTGCAGTCCAAAAACTGTGACAAATTACGACTATTTGCTGAAAACATGACGCACGTGATACGGTAATTGCGGAAATGCCATTTAGTCCATATCCCCCATTAGGGTTATTTACATAGCGACAACTGTGTTACAGTGAGACCAACTTATCTATATACAGGTGGACAAATGTGGGAATTAAAATCATCGATGGGATGCTAATGCTATCAGTAGATATTTTTGACTAAATATGCTCAAGTTTAACTACATCTCATGGAAAGTAACGTAGCAGACTTTCTATCGCGTATATAATTTCGCGTTTGACCACCAACTCACCGGCTGGTAAACGACGGTCTGCTCAAAGCTGAATCAAGCACTTAAAAGATACCTCTTCAATATGATCTTGAAGAGATCAAGCTTGTTTCTCAAAAATTCAAGGAAGGTGGTGCACCTAGGGATACGTATATTCAAGTTGGTTGCTTCAAATTGGTTGTTTTCGTACATGTCCTGTATTAAAAATGGTTGGATAGGGTCGTGCAACTCTGTTGTAATAATATATGGTCTAAGATATAACGTGCTTTTTTATTGGCTATAGGCTTGCGCTTGAACCGTCTCGCCTGATGTTAAGTGTTGATGCTATCTAGGATAGAGCTCGCTTGCCTGAAGAAACTGATTGTCTTGCGGCTTGAACACACCCACATAATGCTTGCCCTTAAGGTCCCAATTCACTATTGTTTTGAAGATAATGGGGGTCAAAGGCACGCCTATTAATTATTTAAAATAAAATAAAAAGAGATACCCGAATTGTACTTGATAGGGAACAGGAAGACACTGAAGCAGGAAGTACATAACGTTGCGTGCAAACTTACGAGAGTGGCTCCATAATTCATTTCTGCAAATAAGTTGTTAGCTCTGTAGCCTATATCGGGGACTGTATGACCCCGCTGTGGGACAAGTATAATAACTATAATTAGATTGTACCTAACAACACTGTTAGTGAATTAGTTTTAACGAGCGGCGGTAAACTTTCCTAGTGTTAATTTGTTATTATGAATAAATTACGTAGTCACTGGGTTAATAAAGAGGGTCAGGGTGCTAACAAATGAATATCATTGATGTTAGAGAACTTTTGGTTCCAACAGGACATCTAAAAGGACGAATCCTAAAGTTTTAAACCTAATTGAATTTGAAAGCCTTCGATCAAGGGTACTCTTAAATATTTGCTTAACAATTTACGGTCTTATTCAGTAACGACCAACAGACTTTTGTTGCTTTTTGTTGCGTTTTCGCGCTTTACAGCGCGTACAACAGAGTTGACAAAAATGAGATAGATTAACGTTATCGTATGTTTGTAAATAAGATGGTTATTTACAAGCAATTAATTGAGATTAGTATTGACTATGTTCGCCCAGAGAAGCCCCATGTTATGTGATGAGATTATCAAACGCGATTGACGTCGGTCCGTCGTGGATTTGGGCAACGACCGGAAAACCGATTACATCACGCCATTTGAACTCGAGAACAGATGTTAACAAGCCCTGACCATCTATAGCGAAGTTATCTATCGCATTGTATACTAACTGCGCCTTGCAGTTTTATTCTATATCCTACAAACAGTTTTTTTTTGTGGTAAAACGTAACTTGTGATAGTAAGTAGCTTATCCACAGTACAAACTACCAGAGCGATGATGGGCGGTCGCATGTGCGCTTTACAATCTGATAACACCCGGTTCGATCCTCAGTCCTGTACCAATGACTTATTTACTACTTAAATAAATTATGTGCAGTTTCGATGCCTTTGCATGTGATGCATAGTGAGGAAACCGGTATGTCAAAAGTTCTATGTTCGGTGTGTTTATAGTGACATGCCAACTTGTCGATAAGCGCGAAAACGAGACAAATCACACTTTTAATAAAACGGTCCTATGACACGTTTCTGAATAAGATCATTCTTAATTCAATAACGATGCATTGACTTCAACATTTTCACGGAAATCACCTTTTGCAATCGTCGTGGAAAATACAGGGAATCGGTTTTATCTAATCGTTGAAATATCGCTCGATTACGCGGTTTCAATTGCAGAGCGAGACAGATAGAGATTTAATGTTGGTTTGAAAGAGACGGAGAGAATGGTGAGTCATTTGTATCGGCGCTAGCGCAGCCTTTCGTTGTAGCACAGATTAACTAATAGTTACTGTTATTGTGGTCTGTCTGTATAACGCATTGTGTGGCTTTCTAGGTATAATCAAGTTTTCGCAGGTATAATAATGACCTTATCAAGAACGTTACTTTGTAATTGGAATTTATTCAGAAACTGTTTATAGTTGACTTTGTTTTGTATCGGCCCTTGAACTCTAGACAACAATGCCCAACTATGATAAACTAGCATCGCTCTGCGGTTTGCTCTCTTATAGGAATCGTAAAGATTTTTGATACATCAAAAGATACGTGGATGTAATTTGACATGGGGTTCCATTGGAGTTTAGTAGGAATAAATATTCTAACACACTTACGTACACACAGTCTCACAAACTTTGGCATTTATAATATTAGTGTGAATGTTCACATCTTTATTTGTATTTAACTGCGAAAGAGCTCTTGCCTCGCTGCTAGTTAGTTACGTATCCCCAAGTAACCCAAGTCTGGCTGGCCGAGAATGGATCTTCCTGCCTTCCTCCTTTTTTCCAGAGAACTAAAATCTAGACATCTTCAAGGTTAGAGTGAAGAGATTTCTTCTAGATTAACGTGTTCCATCCTCAGCCACGCCGTTGCTTACCATCAGGCGAGTAGGTGGCCAAACGTAGATCTAAATAAATTGCGGAAAATCGCAGTATACCGATTAGATACATACCGCAGTATACATAGTATGAAAAAAGTGGCAAGCCGCAGTATCTTCGCCTTGAACTCTAGGCCACAATATCCAATGAAATGACACGCTTTAATAGTGCTGTACGAATCTACGTAGTCTGTGCTTAGAGTCGGTCGATGGCTCCCGACGACGCGATCGTGACGAGAAATTGGGCTCGCGATGACTCACGAGTCGTCAGCCGCGCTATCCACTCACCGGAACCGGTTGCTCGAACTGTTCTGGTGCGCGATTCACATCTCCGCAGAAGCTAACTTACGACGGGCTTTCGGACGCAACGCGTACTGATTCGAAGCGGTGTACAGGCGGCTGTGGAAAAGTAAACTCTTGCCGGTATTATGTAGTCTCGCTTAGCTTTCGCGCCGTGTTGCGCACCCGCTGCACTTCGACTGTTCTGAACCCCTAGTACATTATTATCAGCCTATCATATTCCCACTGCTGGGACACCCTTCTTTCTGAAAGATAGAGGTGAAGGAGAGGAGGCCCTAATCCACTAGTTAGCTAATGTAGCTGCGGCGTTCATTTTTTGCCATTGAAACGGGCTTGCGCTTTACCGCCAATTGGCCTGATGTCCTTTTAGCTAGCAGTAGCAACTTCCAGGTTCAGATCCGAAATGTGGAAAAACTGTCGCAGATAGCTTCGCTCGCAGTGTGAATCGCGCTTGATGTGTCAATCGTTCACGGACGTCGCTCCGTGCGATGTTTTTGATTGAACATGAAGCTTTGAGATTATGAGATACAATGTGTGCGATTAGTCAGAGCACAGGTAGTTTGTAAAGGAATCCAAGCATATTTTTTTTACATTGCACCCTTTGGCATTTGGAAGTCGGTGCTAGTGACCATCAGCGATAAACATAGGTTAATGATTTATTAGGTTTTCGCGATTGTAATAAAAACACGCTAAAATCCGTTAATTGTTTAATTTCAATATATAGGATATTTAGAGTTTCTAGCGTTGTTTATTTTTATGCCGTTCATTTTATTTTCGAAAGTGATTTTGATATGAGTAATAATTCGTTTTATGACGTTCGTAAGTTTGATTACACTGAATTAGAAGTAGAAAGTTTATGAGCAACTTTTACGAGAGTTTATGGTCGACACTTTAGGTAACTACGTAGTGCCTATAATGGAGCTAATGTAATCAATTCACAGTTTTACTACACTGTTAACCTCCTCCTTAAATCGTATTCCTCATGTCTGAGGGTCGTGACCACCACCTTCTATCAAACACTGGTAACATCAATAAATTAGCTGGTTTTCGGTTCTGTACTGTCTGTACTTTATTCTTCAATATATGTCCCAGCTCACATCATGTCCCACAGGCTTTCCTGCGCCATTCCTTCTACTTTCCGCAGTTCTACAGGGGCAATAAATTATGCTCGTTAAAGGAAATATCCTGAGAAATCTGCAGATTTATCGTCAACTCGGAATAATGGTGTAATTCCTCTCAACTCTCGGCCGTTGTCGAGTCGGAGGTCTTATTGACTTGCCCTTACGAAGTTACTTTATTTGATCTGGGTAAGATTACTGGCGTTTTATAAAATGGGTCGGTTCATGTGCCACTGCATGTCTATAATTTTTTTCACTATGACACTTGCAAAATTTTGAGCTGAATTTTATAGTAAATCCATAGAAACAGCTGACTTGGGGTTGTGCAATTAATCCATTAGATTATTGTACGAATCTTGGTTCGATTTATTTGCGCTTATCTGTTTTGGTAGCATAGATAAAAGATAAACTATCACTATCAGATAGTTATCGATCTGTTTTCAGGCATTACTTGAGTATTAGACTAGTACTAGTGTCTCACGATGGTCTAGAACAATAAACAAGTGAAGTGTAGGCGCTTCTCGTATCCTCCAAGACTCCGACATTCGATAGTTACGCCTGTCTGATTCCACCTTATTCCACCTTAAGTTCAGCCGACCGCGGCACTAACTTTTTTCTTAAAAAAAATGGGAAAAGAACAAAACAGGTTTCGTGGAGGTCTCACGGCAAAAACGTCTGGAAGTAGCTGCCTTTTTTTCAAAATGGCCGCCACAAATGGCTCTAACGACCACTAATTCGCGTAGGCCGCATTGACGTTGTAATGCTCAAAGTTTAAGGCTGTATAAAGGCACGCAACTTTGTTTTTAACTGGAGCGAAAACGCACAGGATTTTGTGCGTTAAATCTTGAGGCATAGCGGTGCTTGGTTTACGTATAATTTGTCACTTAGTGCGTCAAAAGACTGTCTTTTCTGCAACACGCCATGTATTATCTTGTATCTAACTTTGATATCTCAATTCAGTTTTTGTACATGTCACATTCTGACGTTTGTGAGTTGGCAATGACATTGTGGTTGCTTATCTTCTAATTAAACTTGACTTGATATTTCCCTATTTGAAAGTACTTCATTTACTGCTGGCTCTTTCCACAAGATAAGAATTTGCATGAACGAATCCAAATTATTTCATTTTTACGTTGTGACAAAATGCTTTAACAAAAAAAAAAACACGCACCTTCTGTTAGATAGACAGATGCATACATAGACAAAAACAACTACTGTATCTGTTACCTATGTTATTAATTTAATATAAAAGCAAACTGTCATATAAACCAGTATAATGCGGGTGCAATGAATAAAAATGCAAACTTTTATACACGATAAAACATAACTTTTATTCCACGTCGCGAATTGCCTGCCAGCTGCCACCTACATGTGTTGTTAGTTTAGCATTGTTGTAACTGGAGCACTGGTCGCATATAAATATTTAAAAACAATTCTAGAAGCTAGAATATTTTGTAATACCATTTTGACATTAATACTTAGAATACCTACTCATAGCTGGGTGTCAACAATTCATTATTATTACTAGCAGATTACCACAGGACCGAGACAGATGGAAAAGAAACAAAGATATGTGTGAATAGAGGGATAAAGAAGGCTGTAGATGATTAAGACTTTGAAAAGAAAATATATAAAATGTGATTTAAGAGCTCATGTTAATGTTTTTCTGTTGTGCTGCATTTGCCTACATGTTAAGCATTATTTTTTAAATGATTTGGCTCCCGATCTTGAATGCTTTTACCCTTTGCTCTGTATCCCATTCCAAGCATGTAATGTGGTATAGTAATTTGATATAATTGAAGTTACTAATTACTCCACGTTCATAAAAGATAATAAAAAAGAAAGACAAAACGCGTAACACCTTACGCGATCTGAACACGTCATGGGAACATACCCAATCATACTGATAGAAACAGTAGAGGTGCAAAAACGAACTTGAGGTTGAACAAAAATCCTATACAAAATGCGGGAATAGATGTGTCGATTGTGTTGCAAATGCCTTTGTTGGAGGACAGTTGGCCAACTTTGGGATAGATGTGAATGAACATATTTAAAAAAAAAAAAATGAATGTATCACAGTGATAACCTAATATTGAAAAACAGAGGTCTCTCTCTTAGAAATGCCTATTAAAGCTTCGTGTTGAAATAAAAGCATACGTGGAGCACATAAGATATAGAACTCCCTACATTTATGCTACCTTGAAAACCATCATCAAAATAATATTAGTGCCATCTAATATTTTTATAATAACTAAAGATGTTCATAAGTATAAGAATTGTTAAAGGCGCTGTGGATTTTGCTAATAAAGAACAATTGCTAGTGCAGAACGATCTATTATAGCGGAAACGTGTGGTCTAACATGATATTTATAACATTATTCAGATGAAAATACACTCTGTGCTAATGAAATATGAGCTATGGCGAAAATTGTATTACGCCGGTTGACAAAGAGTTGGATTACTGACACTTATTCCTAGCGATGGAATACGAGACGTTACCAAGTTTTATGTGCTTTAGAATGATAAACTTAACGTATGTAAGGTAAATGTATGAAGATATGCAATATAAGAACTATACAAGTGTACATTTGCACGATTTTTAAGCAGATTACGCTAATTCCAAAGACGTCTTTAGGATATAATTCATTTTAACACAAACTATTCCTTTTCTCGGTATGCCTTACTAAACAGTTCTCATTATAAATGAGTATTAAAAAACAATATAAAAATGTTATTATTCCCGGAATGATCCTTAACTTATAACTAAGAGCAAAATTTAAGAACTATACTAGTAAATTAAGATTATTTATTTAAACATTTTGTGTAGACAACTTCAAACTCTTTCGTCGACTCTTTGTTGACCATCATCTGCATAAACTGACCAAATATAGGCAAAAAGGGGTTCCCAGCTACAGTTTTTAGGATGATTTTGCTACCATCAGTCTACTCACTAACGATGACACTTTTTCCGAATTACAGCATGAAAACCGTAAGCACGGCACACATTTTAACTTTTTTTTAAATCAATTGTTTCAATTCGCTCAAGCGGTTAGTAGCTCGTCCCAATCGTAATAATAATATCCATAACTTTAGCTTATACGGAAATAGAACTGCCAAAAGTCGGCAACCTATAACTGGTTGCACGAAATTCGCTAAACACAGTTGTTATCTACCGTTTAGCACCATTTGTACCAATTCACACCCATCACCCAACTCAACCCGAGCGAAACACGTTGCCGTGATGGTTGTAATATAATTAGTAACGTATTAATCACAACCGTCTCAAATATAGCTTTTCACGGCTATTTTTGTGCTAATTCGTTAAATATAACGTTTGTTGTTTCCACGTTGCTGATACGTCAGGGTCGAGGTCATGCGACATTGTTATTGATGTTGTTGTTCAAAACGTGAATGGAAATGTGATGATTAATTCATTATTTTTAGTTTATTAGCATATACTTTCTTTTCTGTTGAGGTCAGCATAATCATGCATTTACAATTCAATCCTTCATAGAGTTAGAAACCTTAGGTCAAGAATGTCGTGCATTATGTAAATATAATTATGTATGTGGTTTCTGGGCTAGAATTATAATTTCACATAATGCCGAGCAAATATCTTTAGAAACGTTACTGACTATGAGCACACAGGTTTCGCAATATACATAAAAATACGTTGTGAGTGGAATTAAACTGCAATCAAGAGTAAACAAACAGTCTCTGCACTCAGTTTTCCAACGAACCGACTGTGATTCAAAAGATGCAATTACTAGACAATCTCCAGTCGCAACGTCGACACAGATAAGCTTGCGACTTCTCTGTGTGTCTGTATTATTTAATCACGGTGCGAATACGTGAGTCATACGCGTCCCGGTTGCCATCTGCTGCATTGTCGTGACTCCGCCACAAAGATTTGCGACATGTATCGCTAGCATGTTTTACATCTTGTACACTATCGGTCATCTTGGCGCTTAATTTGACTCATCTAACGATGCGCTGACAGGGACGATTTATTGCGTCCACGTTCAAAGTTAAAGCTGTTTAAAAATACCTTTACAAAAACCGTTTCAAATGTTATGTCGTCTCGCTTTTTGTTTTTGTGTTATCGTCTATTGATACAAGTGCCTTGGTGTCGGTGAGTATTTTTCAGGCAAGTGCGCCGCCAGCAGCTTTGTGTTATGGGAACATGGTGAACGGTTCAAGGTATCCCACCTTTGATTAACAAAGCTGTTTTGTCTCTTTCTTTGCAGAATGGGTCCTTCGCACCGTCTCGCTTCCGCCCGACCGGACGGACCACCGCAGAAACCCCTTTCCTACCTGTCCTTCAGAATATTTTATTCAACAGTTGAACCTTTTTGTCGGTTGCTAAAACATTAGGTTGTAATCCAAATACGGAAGTTTCAAATGTTGCGGTCGGCAATAGTTTCACGTACTCTGCGGTCGCGTTTCTGATTACGAATCATGATCTACTAATCATAACCAATGAAATAATAGCGGCTCTTATTTCGGTTGAATTAGATTTGTATTTCTCTGTTTTCCGCATTAAGCTCTGTTGAAGATTGTTTGTCGTCATTTAAGGCGATTCTTATCGAATTACTGCTAGTTACGGTCGCTTTGTGATTTCACTTTTTGTCTTCTCTAGACTGATTACTGGTGATTTCATTACACAACAGTATTTCTCTTTGTTTGTTTAAATATTTTCACAATTAAGAAATTGTCTCTGAGAATTGTTTTGTTTCCATATTCAAACAATATGTCGTCACATTTGAAGATTATTATGAGAAACTTAAATATATCTAATTTTGTTTAAATATTTTCACAATTAAGAAATTTTCTCTTCGCTTTGTTTTTTCACTTTGATCATTACCTTAGGGTATCTAATTGTGTGCTCTATTATTTAGCGAGTTGTGGCTGTATTGGAACGGACCGTGCGTCATTAGATAAATTTTAGATGTGGTCGAATAGGAATGACGTCAGTCACTATTTAATCGATTGTTATTGTCTCGTCTCTATAACCTTTAACTTAGGACTGGTGTCCTTAGGTCTGGTAATATTTATTTAGTTGATATTGATATCGACAGTCTAAATTTAGGTCGCACTCGTATATCTATTTGGGTCTTCCATGCTGTCAATGACAATCTTTCCCTTATCTCTTGCATTGATATTGATATGCCGGTCATGAGTAGTCATTTTTCATTTTCAAATTTTTCAGGTTGTTCTTCAATAGTCTTTGGTGATAATATACTGTGATAGACTTTTATATTTATTTTATAATGAACCGAAACTAGTGACAAAACGACCCAGTGAAATGTTCGTATGATAAACATGGAGCGGAAACTGACTCGAGAGGATTTTATGAGGAAGAGCTTCCGAGCTCCGAGGCTCTCCACGGGGTCTGAGAGCCAGGAGCCGACGGTCAACGGAGCTCCTCCACCCTCCCCGGTGTCTCTAGCCATGCTTGAGAGAACTCCCCAACCAGCACGGGCCCATTACGAAGTGACCTCGTCTGGAATCGCTCCCAAGCGCCTAGAACTGAACAGAGCTCATCCTATCCACTTGAAATCGTTCCAGTCACCGGAACCGCCAGACGAACCCAACACCACAGCACCTTCAGACGATGTATTACGCAAATTAGAACGACAAATCGGTGAAATGGAACGGGGATTGGAAAGAGCGCAGAACGGCAACGTTTCGGTCGACGAAAGGGTCAGATACGCCGAGCACGAGAACTTACTTCGCACTGGAGTATCCTCCGTGGGTGGCGGAGGTTACCTTCCAGCTGATTCCGATACAGAACACGACGTGGTTCCTTTCAATAGGAACGAGACGACTCGGAGTAGTACCGGCGGCACCACGCCCGCTCCGAGACCTGCCACCAGGCTTGCTCGAACCAACTCCGACACCCAGCAGTCAGTCGCTGCGACAGCTAGACTGATGCGTAAACTTGCAGACGGCGGAACTAAAGACGAGAAAACTAAAGTCATATCTCGTAAAGCGATCCAAGCTAGAATGGAGCGCGTCAAGAACTCTGTTGTGGGAACTAAACACGAGCACAGAGTTTTGGCTGAACACAGAGCTGAGCCAGCTTCGCCGAGGTCTCCTGTTTCAGCGAGGTCTTCTGTACAGGTAATACATTTGTGCCGTTTTCTTTGTGAACGTCCATGTCTTTAAAGATATAGTTAAACCCATGTAAAGGTGGATCCTTAACATATTCGGGCTAGTCGTAAAAAGGTACGCCACCGTGAACTTTATTGTCGCAATAAATTCAACGTTTCCTGACCATATTAGCGACTTGGTGTTATAAACAAATATAAATTATACTTGATCTATAACTCACACGGTAATCAACCCCTTCGCCAGTCTGTTGTTAAATGTTTTATTGATGAACCTCGCGCGTCTATAAAAGTTTTCCTTTAAAGTATTAATAAAGTCACTATGGAGAGTTACACGGAACGGTGGTGCTAAGCCAAAAGGAGGTGACTGTAGTTCATCATTATGGATAACTTTAACAATAGGACCAACCCCGGGATTCATGATTTATCACTCACAATGAAATTTATAGAACAAGAGTTTTTGCAGGTGCCCATAGGCGGCGGTTTCTGCTATCAGGCGGACCGTATGCTAGTTTGCCGCTCTTTTTATGAAAAACTAGCTGACCCGACAGACGTTGTCTTGTCTTAGAACTGTCATACGCGAAAAGTTAAAATCATTGTTAAGTTTTCTGAAATTTTCCAATTTTCTGCGCAATTTTCTTAATTATTCTTACCATAAGAACCTTCCAAAAAGTTATATGATTATTTACGGGATATTTACCGTGGTAAGGTTGTGGAATGAGCTCCCGATATTTCGGCGCAGTTACATACACCATGTTCACGGGAAGACTCAATGACTCAAGTAGTGAACAACCGTGATAGTTTAAAACAGTGTCTTCCAAAAAGTATTAGAAAACTTAAAAAAAATGATGAATGTAATCGGTAGAGTCGTTCTCAAGTTACGACGTGACCAAGGCAAATAGGGAATTATTTTTACATTTTTACATACATATACATAATTATATAGATAGATAAATAAAAAGAATATCAGACATAACTTCGGAAAAATAAGCTTATTCTAGTTTTACATAATTAAGGATCTGCAATTAACACAGGAAAAAAAAAAAACTGAACCGCGAATGCTGAATTTTTAGGCCTAAAGAAACCTAATTCAACACCCAACCGTATCGCGAATTAAATAACAAAGTAACTTAGCAATGATAGAATACGTCATAATACGTCAGATGGCGCCACGTGTATCAAATTGGCTCTCGCACCAGGCGCGTAGCATATTAATGTGTTAGTTATGACTTATGTTATTATGCGTTATGTCTACGAGAAGGTTGTATTTATCAGCTTTATTTGAGTAATAATACTGGTATTTTTATAGACTTACCTGACATTGAGGACAATGAACTGAAGGGCTTAAATCAACGACTTGTTTTCACACAACATTGACTCGATAAAACTTGAAAACCATACCTTTTTTTTCTTACTAGTTTCGCTTAATCAAGGACATGTTAACAGAAAATGAATACAAGCTTTGATTTTAAAACTATTTGAATTATGCTTTTAATTTTTATGTAAATGCCTTTTGTATTTATTTTTGTCGAAATTATTAGATTTTAGAAAATTATTTTTCGAAAATTCTAGAATATTGGATATTACATATTGTGTTGTCGCCAGAACTAAATGTGTATGCAAAATTTCAGCAAAATCAGTTTGGAGGAACTGGTTCTATTCAGCTTGCAAGATTTCACCCAAACTAACAAACATTGCAAGTTGAATAAATGCTTGTAAAACAAATATGACGGAATTTTCTTGATTGTGTGAGATTAGTATTGTTACAACGAAAGTATTTTTGACTTATTGTGTAAAATGTATGTCAAGGGCAAAAGAGCCGATAACTATGATGTCAATTTTATGACATACTAGCTGCGCGCCGCGGTTTCACTCGCGTGGATTACTCATGATAACACCAGCTAAAAGCTATGTAATACGCTATAGCAATCAGTTGCCAGTGAAAGCCGCCCGTCACACGTCAGCTCAATCTTGGGCCATAGCTTCCAGCCACTGACAGCTGCACTTCCGAGTCCGGGGACGTATGCAAATATTTGTTTCGTTAAATCATTTACTGCACATAATTCTTGATATATACTAACTTCGTTCATTTCAAGCTTTTATTGTATAAATCATCATAATGGTCGGGTACAATTTGTCTCTTGTATAATTGAATAATAAACCAGGCATGATAGTAATACTGTATGTTCGTCCTATTAGATGTCACGTCATGAGTAATTGTTGTATTTCCGTAGTACGTATTCAGGACTGCTCCAAGGGGCGTAATCACAATCTCATTCGCCCTGTACTGTACTGTACTCTCTCGCTAATCTTCCGCTAGTCAGAAAAAAATAAAATAAATGAAAGCGTTACACCTAGCGTTCCCCCTTTAGCACTTACCCCTTGGTCGTCCATTCGATGAATTTTGAGCATATTGTTTGCAGTTGTGTGCCGCTCAATATTGAAGTGTGCGTTTGTAGAACTAGTGAAAACATGTCAGTGTGTACAATACGTGTTCACCCTTCAGTTTTTGGCAGATTTTTTTCAGCACTAGTTCGAATTTAAGGCAGATCCAAACTATATTATTATCAAAGGTTCGACTATTCGACAACAATTATAATCCGCCGTTATGAGACTGTAATCCGCCGTCATTAAAAATCTTTAGTTCGATAATCCGCCGCGCCGTATATGCGTATGGCATACACAGTTCTATACTTCGCCGCACAGTCATAAGCAACCACTCTTTAGTCCGCCTACGACAACCAAGGCGAACGGCCGCGCACTGCATTTTCGCTGAACCTGAGTTCTAATTAAAGTTACATAATAATTTTTTTTTTTTTTTTTTTCAATTTGTTGTTTCTATTCATTTTAATCCGCAGTCTTCAGTAATCCGCCGATGGTTAGGATTTTGTAACGGCGGATTAGCGACAGAGTACTGTATTTGTTCTTGAAAGCAATTCAAAGTTCTGCATTGTTAAATTAAACGCAACACAAAGACTCAGTAATGAAAAAACTATCGTATTTTTGTACGTTTACGTTCTAAAAGCTTAGCAACAGCACAGACACTGTTTTTAAAATTTGTTACTCGTTTCGTTAACAAATTAATTGCATTTTCGGGTTCACCGCTGCTTCTGGTAGTATTCTTATTTCAATCTCACTTTATTTTTATCAACAGTGTACAAGAAAAACTTCATGTAAGAATAAAATACCCCCCTTTATTTCTTACTGAATACGTCCTCGAGCTCAGAGTTTATGTTATGTGTTCATTATACAAGAATAATGACTATGCTCTAAATATTCTCTTTTTATGTTACAGGTAAGGAGGCCTTTCTATGGGACTTGCAGCTTCCCTAGGATAAGGTATCGTATGAAACGGCTTTCAAAAGATCTCCTTCTGGGGGTCTAGACAAGAGCCACACACTGTTAGCGTTCACGCCTGCGGAAAGATGAAATTGTAGGAAAATGACATTGACAATGACATTAGCATGAGATAAATAATCTGAAGTATTTTTGTTTGATTTTTGTATTGATTTAATTAATGATTGTCTAAATTAACTGAACTATTATTATTATTATTATTTTGACATATTATTCTATTGGACATTGCTTATTACTTTTTTACTTTAGAATTGTATTGTGTCACTTTATTATTTTGATTTTATTACCTTCATTTATTTATATATTTTTTGATGTACCTAATAATTGAATTGTATGGGTTATTTTATTGCCTGAAATAAATTAATTTGAATTTGAATTTAATGTCATTTTCATACAATTTCATCGTTCTGCAGGCGTGAACGCTAACAGGAAGTGGCTCTTGTCTAGACCCCCTGGTATGACAGACATATTTTCTCAATTACTTTTTTATTGCAGAAACGTTAGATATCTAATAGGTTACAAAGGGTGTCTAGTCTACAATCAACTTTTCGTGCTGTCAAAGTTTCGACAGACAGGTGTCCACAGACGGCGGTCTCCGCTTACCATCAGGCGGACCGCATGTTTGTAAGAATTATTAAAAAAAAATGGCACGTTTTTATCACTGCGAACGATTCAAGCATGTGCGTTTTGTATAATTTTATCGTATTTTAAAATTAAAACAGCGACTAAAAATAATGTTTTTTTTTATCGATAGCGTCTTATCGAATTTCAAATGTATATCTAACTATTTCGTATGGCCCACCGTAGGCAATATGAAAATATGAATTGCAATTTCTATTATGTTAAACAGAAGCCCCATTTCTCGTGTAAAATTCTTTTCCATCATTTCGCACGTGGTGAAAATTCTCGTAACGTTTTGCGAATTTCCAATACAAATACTTAGCGAAGGGAACGCAACCACCGACTGAGGCGACGCCTCACGAATTTCAAGGTCTCAGCGAGCAAAGTCTGGTTACGTGGATAGAATTTGAGAACTGAGGTTTGGGAAAAATCTCAGATTCTCTTTCCAACCTAAAGCTACACAATAACATTATTTATCTTAAATAGTGTAATCGGGTGTAGTGTAAATTGCCTCGAGTGGTTGTGTGCTTTTCCCGACTGTCCAAAAGAGGGTAACGTTATAGATAGATAGATAGATAGAAACTCTTTATTGTGTACACCAGAAATAAAAATTACAACACGATAGAAAACGCTTACGAGCTAGTGCCACAAGTGGCGGCCTTATCGCTAAAAGCGATCTCTTCCAGGCAACCATAAGGTTATTAAAATTAAGGTTTTAAGGTTATTTAAATTTTATAGAAAAAAAAAAGTACGACCGACGAAATAGGATTCGAACCTGCGCTATCCGGGTTTATGTCCCGATCGCTCTAACCGCTAAGCTACGGTCGCTTTTAACCTTTAAATTCTTGAGCCGTATAAAGCAACCGATCTATTATCTTATTGCCATTTTCAACCACGCCGTCCTTAACATGAAGTGAGCTGTAGTAAAACACCTAACAGTCGACCATAACAAAAAAATATATAACTAGCATCAGCATAGAATAGCATCTGAAATAGTAACAATATAGTTTTGGCGCCAACGTGAAAAAAGTCATCATCATAGTCATAGTCATCATAGTATTATTTTCCTAAACGTGTGTATTTTCGAGTGTTAATGTGTAATATTGATAGATTTATTGTTTGTGGACGTGCTCGATTTTGGTTATGTGATATAATGAGGTGAAACATGTCTTTTCGTGTTGTTTCCAAAACTCCACTGAATACTCTACCACTTTTCTATTGCATGACTGACTTGTGACTATTGAATGACCGTGACTTCCTTAGCTTGACTCTGACTATGATTTGTTTGACGATATTTAATAAAACTTGTAAAAATTTAATAGTTGACATTGACACTGGCAAATGCACAAAAAGAGCGACGCCAAAATCCTCACTATAAGAAAGAATAAAAAAATATGGTAACAATCTTACGAATGTCAAGGTCTTACACGCCGAGACGGTGGATACGTGCACAGAATCGCTCAAGAACAGGTTTTCGTTATGGCGAAATAAAAAAATCGCATTTTTGGCAGGTCGTTGGTATTTGTGCCTGTTTTAAAACTCTAGTAAGTTGCAGAACTAGAAGAAGAGCGAGTGAATCGGTTTCTTCTAGGAAAGTATGCTCCATCGTAGCGTAGACAACATCATCACTGAGCACCAGGCGAGCTGTCAATCAAACAAAAGCCTAAAAATCTATATACCTACGATATATAAAAGCGAAATTCACTCACTCACTCACTCATCACGAAATCTCGAAAACTACTTGACCTACGAAGCTGAAATTTGGCAGGTAGATTCCTTATGGGGTGTAGAGGTCCGTTAAGAAAGAATTTAGCGAAAGGGCTGAATTAAAGAGGGGGGGGGGGGGGCAATGAAGGTTGAAAGTTCGTATGAAACTCCTTTGTTTTTGATGTTAGGGAAATGAAATTTGGTATTCAGGTTAATGGTTTGAAATAAATAAATAATGTATATTTTTTTCCAAAAAGACTGATTAAGAAGTAGAAATGGGGGTTTTAATTTTTTGATGACAGTTTTGTAATTACAAAGCTGAAATTTGGCAAGTAGATTACTTATGTAGTGTAGAGGTCCGCTAAGAAAGGATTTTGCGAAATGGCTGAATTATGGGGGCCAGAAGAGGGTTGAAATATTATATGAAAGTCTACGCGTACGAAGTCGCGGGCAACAGCTAGTCAACAATAAAAAAAAACTTAGCTATTTAGTTTAACTTTCGTGATAAGAAGGTAGGATAATAAGATATGGCAGAGTAGTTCTTACACAAGCTCGCTATGCTACTACAGTGTCATCCCGCTCACCAGTATGGTGTGAGTAAGTTTTTTATATGCCATAGGTGGTAAACAAGCAGACGGGCTGCCTGATGGTAAGCAGTCACCGTCTCCTATGGATACTTGTAACACCAGAGGCATCACAACTACGTTGCCGACCCTTTAAGAATCTATTAAATCGCCTTTTGAAGAGCCCCATGTTGTAGCTTCTCGAAAACACCGCGGAGATAGCTCATTCCACATTTTGCAGGTGTGAGGCAAGAAATATCGCGTGAATCGCACAGTGTGCGATTTCCACTGATCTGGCTATTGCGCTGGTAAAACCGTGACGCCGGCATCAGATCAAACAGTCCTTCACAACACTCCCCGTTGTATATGCGATAAAAGATACAGGGAAATTCAACATCTCTGCGCGCGTGGAGGGGTTCTAAGTGTTATTTTGTGCTAGCAGGGTGACACGGTAGCTATAGCGAGTGTAAGCCTGTGGCCCCGTAGGAGTCATGATGCATGGCATAACCAGGTTATAGGCCTGCCTGAAAGGCTGTGGATGATGATGAAGGTGAAGATATCTGTTTGTCTGAGCCCACTTCGTGCTGTAAGCAATCTCCTTCGCGTTTTCAACTTGTTTTTGTTCATAAAACCATTGATTCCCAAAATAAGGCTCTCGCATGGATGACGTCAGCATCTCTGACCCCTACGTGATCTATTAAGAGTGCGTATAAAGCGAGGAAAATTTCTGATTTCACCCGCGCGTCTCGCATCACCCGCATTAGTGTGAAACACAACCACGGCAGCGCGGCAGTCGCGCGCAGCTCCAGTACACATAACTCGCGTAGTCGAACTCGTCATGCGGCAAGGAGTAATAAACACAGGATAAGCATAATGTTGGCGTTTTGGCGATTAGCTGGGTTCGGTCGCGGCGCGCAAAACCGTAAATTGTTTATTTCAATTTTCAAAATTGTGTTTGTTGTATATTTTTAAACTTAATTTTTAAGTTTTCTACAATATCAATATAAAATTAATAAATTATATAAATTAAATTGAAATTGCCCAAATTAATTTTCAAATTAAAATTTTACGCTTGAGACAGAGAGTCAGAGATCGTTAAACATTAAATCAAACTAAACTAAACTAATGCTATGCTATGCTATGCTACGCTACGCTATGCTATACTATACTAAACGAAACACGCGAAACGAAATACCCGAAAGCCCGTTGGTCCAGTTGGTAGTGAACCTACCTTCTGAGCTTCGGGCGTGGGTTCGATTCCCACCTAGGACAAAATTAATGTGATGAACATTTTGTGTTTGTTCTACGAGTATACCTGGTTGTTAATATCTATTTAAGTATGATTTATTTAATTTAATGTAATTTAATGCAATGCAATTCAATTCCATTCCATTCAATTCAATTTACTAAAAAATATCATCATCATCCTTCACAGAACCTTCCTCATTATTTGAAGTCGGCCTAATATACCTACTGTTTGACCTACCAGTACCTACCCGAGCCAACCCGGCCGGTCTAACAGTAGGTATTACTACTTACCTTTTTATCCGACTTCAAATAAGGAGGAAGGTTCTC
Source organism: Agriopis aurantiaria (assembly GCA_914767915.1). NCBI lineage: Eukaryota > Metazoa > Arthropoda > Insecta > Lepidoptera > Geometridae > Agriopis > Agriopis aurantiaria. The sequence goes on from OU612006.1 coordinate 7,126,366, forward strand.
AATGCGACTTGTATAATCTTAGTGTCTCTGTCTACTTGGTCCACAGTGTTGCACCGCAGTGTTGTAAAGCAGTGTTGCACCGCAGTGTTGCAACGCAGTGTTGCAACGCAGTGTTGCAACGCAGTGTTGCAACGCAGTGTGGCAACGCAGTGTTGCATCGCACTGTTGCGCCGCAGTGTTGCAACGCACTGTTGCACCGCAGTGTTGCAACGCAGTGATTGATAATTTTATTGCATACCTACCTTGCCAAAAGATTCGCTTTTTTACCAGCTAAGGAAACATTAACTTTTTTCTGAGATTCGCCACTGTCAAGAAACATTTTACTGTTTAAAGGCAAAGTTTATTTTTATTGTTTCATTCAAGAGCAATGTTTATAACCTCAAATAAGCCACAAATGACAGCACCAGCGAAGGTGGCGCCATCTGAGATAAGTTTTGCCGTGGTTTGCCTGTAGCTTCTCATTACCCAAAATGTATGAAAAATACTGCGTTAGTTCCCTAATACTCACCCTGTGAAATCATTTACCACTGAATAAAACTCAAAATATGTAGTGATGGTCAAAATATTTTCGGATTTGAATTAAATAAAGAAATTTCGTTAGTGAAGCTACTTCTCAAAATCTCTGAAATATTGGTGCCGTCGTTTGGCTTTAGACCTCAGCAGCCATAAATCGATGCCACAGACTTAAAATATTCAAGGATGGCTGAAATATTTTCTGATTTAACGTCTACACTGAAATATTGAAGATGTCTTCTAGTATTAGAACTGAACAATCTATAATCACCGTTACTGATTTAAAATATGCAAGGATGGCAGAAATATTTTACGATACAAGTCATGATTCTCTGAAATATAAGAAACATTTTACTGTTTAAAAGCAAAGTTTATTTTTATTGTTTCATTCAAGAGCAATGTTTATAACCTCAAATAAGCCACAAATGACAGCACCAGCGAAGGTGGCGCCATCTGAGATAAGTTTTGCCGTGGTTTGCCTGTGGCTTCTCATTACCCAAAATGTATGAAAAATACTGCGTTAGTTCCCTAATACTCACCCTGTGAAATCATTTACCACTGAATAAAACTCAAAATATGTAGTGATGGTCAAAATATTTTCGGATTTGAATTAAATAAAGAAAATTCGTTAGTGAAGCTACTTCTCAAAATCTCTGAAATATTGGTGCCGTCGTTTGGCTTTAGACCTCAGCAGCCATTAATCGATGCCACAGACTTAAAATATTCAAGGATGGCTGAAATATTTTCTGATTTAACGTCTTCACTGAAATATTGAAGATGTCTTCTAGTATTAGAACTGAACAATCTATAATCACCGTTACTGATTTAAAATATGCAAGGATGGCAGAAATATTTTACGATACAAGTCAAGATTCTCTGAAATATAAATGCTCTCATCTAGTGTTGGACGCAAATCACGCAAAACCTCACCTAATCCTCAAAAAAAAACTCACCTATGTTTCCAACCAATTAGTTCAAAATATTCAAAAATAGCTATTTATTTTTTGATATAACTTCACTTTGCTGAAATACTGGTGGTGCCACCTAGCGTTTGATCTGAGAAACTCGTATTTTATGCTACTGATTCAAAATATTTAAAGATGGTACCGCACTGTTGTACCGCACTGTTGTACCACACTGTTGCACCGCACTGTTGCACCGCACTGTTGCACCGCAGTGTTGCAACGCAGTGTTGCACCGCATTGTTGCACCGCAGTGGTGGACTGCAATTCAACCAGTATAAAAAAATACTGGTCGAATTGAAGGTACTCTAAGGTAAATGAGAACCTTCCTCCTTATTTGAAGTCGGATAAAAAGGTAAGTAGTATTTGACTTTGACTAAGGTAAGTAGTCCCGCTAGTGTATTGTGCATTTCCCCTTACCAGCACATACCCGAGCCAACCCAACTGGTCAAACAGTAGGTACTTATGTTTTTAACCGACTTCAAAGAAGGAGGAAGGTCCTCAATTCGACTAGTATTTTTTTATACCGGTTGAATTGAGAACCTTGCCCCTGTTTTGAAGTCGGTTAAAAACATAAGTACCTATTGGTTGACTTTCCACATTGTCTTTTTTTTTTATTAGAAGCAGTTTTTTTGCTTCCATTATTACCAAGCTATTTTTTGTCTGTTAAAATTGAGAACCTTCCTCCTTTTGCAGAAAGCCGCTTCTCGTAAAAACGTGAGAAAATGTGGATGGAACTCTCAAGTCAAATTAACCATCACATTAATTTAAATGATTTTTAATTTTAATTTTATAAAATTATAATGAATCTAAATTATTTTATAATGTCATTTAATTTTTAGTTTTATCTTTCTGACTCTCTCTCTCTGCTTCTCTCCGTCTCTCTCTCTCTCTCTCTCTCTCTCTCTGTCTGTTTGTCTGTCACAAAGAAACACTCCGACTCTAATAGTTATATTACTGAGCATACATAATAATGGATTCGTTAGGGCCTAGTCGTATCCATTTTATTTGTATCTATGTTATTTTTTCGTAGTAGCTTTACCTAGTCTGTGCTCTAAGGTCATTGTCACCACTTGGTAGCCGCATCAAGTGGTCGCGTTCGAGCCATCGATTTTTTATATTATCCTTTGTTTGAAAATACAGTAGGTGTTGATATAATCGCACTCGGAAGATAAAACCAAGGCGAAAAGCAAGCGCGTGCGTCCTTCCCCGTTGAGGCACAGTGCGGTACTGAGGTTAAACGGAGCATGTTTCGCTATTTAGATGCAAAGCGCAACAGAATAAGACTGAATATCGGACTTGCCGTTTGACCGAATAGTTGCTTAGAACTAAAGGACGTAAGTCTCAAATCGAATATAATTTATTATGAGAGTACTAATTAATCTAGGTAAATTTTGTCTTAACACTGGAAAACAAACTATATTTTCCTTCGGTGAGTATTTATTTTAGATATGTAACTGAAGTACTTTCCAAGTAAAATCAAAAAAATTTGCAAAAAGGCACCATTTTCAAAACATTAAAGTATCGAGTAAATATCTTGCTATTATGTTTCTGTCTTAATGGCGGAAAGAAAATGAATTGAAAATTCACATATATCAATTATTACGGTGATCGGATATTTGGTTTAGTTAGAATATCATGGCAAATTAGCATAAAATTTCGGTTGCCCCCTCTTAAACAAGTTATCTAGCTATATGTGACTGAGAAGCATTAGAATCCCATATAACGGGTGATTACGGTTCTGGATCGCGCCGATGACGTCATCCCAACACATACCATACAAGTGAAGATCATAAATGGCCATGACTAATCGCCATGGAATAGGGAAAGCTAGACGTGTTCAGGCTTTATTATAGCCAAGAGGCACGCTTGGAGCCCTATGGCATTAGTTTAAATTAATGCCTAGTAATATAATACCGCTGATGTAATGTAATTTAAGGTTTTACCTGATGTTACACCTACGCGTGTGCGAGTGGGTAGTGGTACGTTTGTTCTATACAGGGTTACTAGAAAATGTGGTTCTAAGCCAAAAGGAGATCGTCGTTTGAACTGCAGTCTCTGGCAGCCATAGTACAAGCTTTGCTTAGTCTGGGGTCAGATGAACGTACTATGTGCAAAAAAGTTTGGAATATTTATTGATACTAATATTATAAAGAGGAAATATTTGATTGTTTGTTTGTTTGTTTGCATTGAATAGGCTTCGAAACTACTAAACCGATTTGAAAAATTATTTCTCTGTTGGGAAGGTACACTATCCCCGGGTAACATAGGCTATATTTTTTTTTTTTATAGGGATCCTTACTAAAACTCCAATAATGTAACACCAGGTGTAAAAAAATAAGATTTACTATTTTAACTTTGCGTGTTATACAGTTCTAAGACAGGACGTCTGTCAGGTCAGGCTAGTTTACTATAAAACTGATATTGTTGTACTTATTGTTTTTAAGTTTCTTTCGGAAAATATGTATACTACACAAAATTACATGTAAAATGTATTAACCATGTGTTCGTGGACGTGCTGGAGGGTGGGTGAAGTGATATAACGAGGTGAAAGATGTCTTTTCGTGTTATTTCTAAAACTCGGAAGAATTATCTAGTAAAGCCTCCACCACTTTACTAGGGCGTGACTTTGACTTGACCGTGACTTATTTCGCTTAACTCCGACTTGTTTGGCGACGAATATCTAACACACAATACTTGACACTATCAAATGCACAAGACGTGTGACGCCAAATTCCTTTCAAAAGAGAACAAATGTTGTTTATAATGTGTGTGTGTGTGAATAATGACCTTTTTTCGGCTTATTTTATTTAAAAATAGGCTTGCGTTTGACCGCCAACTCGCCTCATGTAAAGCGATGATGCGGTCTACGCAGGAGCACGCTTGCCTAGAAGAAACCGATACACTCGTGATTTGAAGACACCCAGATTGTAACTATCGGGGAACACACCCATTCATTCAATCATTCATTCATTATTATACCACCATTTCTTGTAACCCTGTATAAGCTTTTATGCATGTGCCGGCTGCTTTCTATGATGCAGATTGTTTTCATTTGAATATTGTATTTATGTTATGCAGATAATGTTTCAAAGATATCCATAGCTCTATCTTGCAAGATTTTTTCTAATAACACTATAGTAGATGTTAGTTTTCCATGAAAACATTTCAGCATTTTTTTAAACTTAGTTAAGCTTGGCTCCAACTCTATTATTATATAGACGTCGTATTTGTCTTTTAACATATTCACGATACAATCTCTAAAAGACAGACAAAAGACAAACACATTTTTTATTTTTGTGTAATGTTCAAATGCAAATTCAGTTTTGAATATTTAAATAAACCGGCCAAGTGTGAGTCGGGCTCGCGCACTGAGGGTTCCGTACCACCACGATGTACAAAAAGACAATATCAAGCCCAGGCGGTCACCCATCCAAGTACCGACCGCGCTCGACGTTGCTTAACTTGGTGGTGAACAGAAATTTGTCACCGACTCGCAATTTGCATTTTTTTTTTATTTGATGTTATACTTTAGAGTGTGTACTATAATCATGCCAAGTTTGACATTAGAGCTAATATAAAATCACGTAAAAAAAAATACGTTTGTTGTATGGGGTTTACTTTTTACTTTTTAGTGTTCCGTATCCAAAGAGTGAAAACGGGACCTTATTACTAAGCTTACTATGTATGTCTGTCTGTCCATCAGTCCAATCTTTTAACGGCTGTTTCTTTCGAACCGTAATAGACAGCCAATTGAAATGTTCACAGAATATATAAACATTTCAATTGGCTATAAGGCTATAAGGTTTGACTGAAATTACGGGCTGATGATGACGAAGAAACACAAATCACATGTCAAAGAAACGAGCGTTAATTTAGTGACGCACCGAAGCCCTACCGACTTGGTAGAGAGCTAGAGAGAAGCCCTACGGACGCTTCGTAATTACACTTGTGTAGCTCTCCCTTGTAACGCAATTTCTTGTGATTTTCCACATCATATACTTGCTAACTAAACTATTAACTATGTTAACTATTTAAAAACTACCACAAAGCTTACAAAATCAACTATAGTAGTTTTGAAATGGGTCAACATGTCATCTCTGATCTTCAAAGATTATCGCCCTTAGAAACGTTAGTTAGGTACATTAATCAAAGCTTTTATATATTACGTTTCCGCGTGTCCAGTTTCATACGTGAGAAGTTCGCAAATTTAAGCCTCGATTAACTTAATTAACGTTTCTAAGCTTCGATCAAATCAGCAGATATTGCACCAACCGTGGCCTGCCAAACTCTGCCGCGCCACGTGGCTGCAGCAGTTTGCATTCAGTTACTCGTTACCTAGTGATGCGTAAACATCACGTGCCGTTTTATTTTGTTATTTTATTAGTTTCACATCAGGACATGCCGTCAGCTGAAAAATGACCTAAAAATCTTTTTTTAATTTTATTTCGAATTTGAGCTAGATACACCTAAGATGGGGGTATATATTGGGTATATATTGTTAATTACTAATGAATTCAGCCTGCAATCCATGTTTCTGTTTCAAACGTTGTTGTTGTTCCAAACAATTTGAAAGTCGTCATGAAAGGCTTTGAAACTAATTTTATGAATTGTTAGCATTATGTTTTCTGACAAGCGTAGGCTGAGAATTTGCTAGACGCGTAAATAGATGTAAAGACCTCTGGCTTTTACGGCTCTCCAGCGTTTTTTGACATTTTCATAATTAATTCGTGACTCGGCATCTTGATTTCAAAAAAGCGTTTAGCTAAAAAATAATACTTTGTTATTTTATAAGTTACTAGCGACCCGCCCGCCCCGGCTTACCACGGGTGTAATTAACGTGCGTAGCTAGGGCGGGTCGATAGTTATAAACCTTTGATAACCGCATCAAAATCCGTTGCGTGGCTTAGGAGTAGTAAGCGGTTATACAGACAGACAGACGCGGATAGCGACTTTAATATATACTATGTAGAGAAGATAGAGTAGTTGTAAAGACAAACATTACCTTTTATCTAGTATCTACTGCTTTGACATTGTTAACGTTTTAACCAACTTAAAAAAGGAGAGGCCTCTCAATTCGGTTGTATGTTTGTTTTTAGTTACCTCGGAATTCCTTCATTTATAAATGGATTTGAAAAAAAATAATATTTTTTTTATTTGAAAGGACTTACTTGGATTGGTCCCATACAAATTTCATCGGCTCAGTAGTTTGGTTTAAAAAATCAAAATATGGAACTGGAAAATATGTCATCTAAGTATTCTGAGTGACGAAATTGCGTCTATTGCTTGTTTGAAGTTGGGTTTTTTTAATTGTTTTTTTAGGTACTTGTTGACCCGACCGACGTCTTGTCCAAAAACTGAACTCTTGAAACTGAGCATGTTTCGTTTAAACTTGGACAATTATTTGCAGCATACTCAAAGATACGCAAAAGTCGATTCGGCAGTCAACAAATAACATCCGCGACGAAGTATCGGATCGCGGTAGGAAAGCGAAACGATAAAGTTGCGAAAATATCTCGAACGGTTCAGACTCGTGCCGCTCCAGTTTGTACAGTGAGCGATCCTGGCGGAGCGGTAGCATGTGCGCTTTACAATCTGACTCCACACGGTTCGATCCTTGCCCTGGACATCAGTTACTTAAATGATGTAACATCTACACGTCGATACACGTATCTAGATTACCCAAAATTTATATAATATTTTATTTCACTGTAAAATCTGTTGTTAAAATTATCTAGCCATATTCTATATATTTCGTTTTTGTAGTAGCGTCAAATTATTATTATTATTAAGTGGCTATGTGTAAAAAAAAAGAAAATTATTGTAAAATGATGTCAGCTGAGATGTAACTCCTGTGTACTTGTAATGGTATCACGTCACCAGGTCCTCACGACGCAGGCGGTGCCTAGTGTGAGGATCGTTAGATAATACTATCTAGGACACAAAATCTCTGTATAAGCATGTTCAATTTACATTAGTATAATTTATCTGTAAAAATATCTGTAAATGTTTATACAGTAATAAATATATTTTCATTATCAATTATGTGCAGTTTCGATGTCATCGCTTAAAAACAGTGAAGGTAAATAAAGTGAGGAAACCGGTATGTTCGAGAACCTCAAAGTTCAAAGGCATACGACATTCACCAACACGCACTGGGCCAGCATGGCCAGCATTAAAACAGTGTAAATACTACGCTCGACACAAAACGTTCTGCTCTAGTTTTGTGAAATTTTAATGCATCTACAGAAAGAATCTAAATTGCCCCCGTTCGTTCAAGGAAATATCGACCAGCGTGCCACGATGGCAATGGCATATCGCAGTTGATGCGGTCTGATTACAATGCAGTATTGCTTGTGAAAAAGCTTGGTATTATATAATTGAATAGTGGAAGCGTGAAAATGCGCATTTATAAACTTCTTAATGATTTTCAAAATTTGCTGCCTAACATTTTCCTTTTTTTGGCAAACGTTTTTAGATGTACTACCTCTTTGTCTGATGGTGAATGGCCACTTCAAGTATTTGTCTACTCTAGCCTGATAGCTTACTAGCTAAATACCCACGACTTTTGTCTTCACAGGGCTCGGCCTTCGGCCTCACCAAAAAATGTCATCATCATCAATTCAGCCGTAGGACGTCCAATGCTGGACATTGGCCTCCCCCATCGATCTTCAAAAGGGCCGGTTGGAAGCGGCCTGCATCCAGCGTTTCCCTGCGGTCTCTTTTAGATCGTCGGTCCATCTTGTGGGTTGAACGTCCTACGCTGCGCTTACCGGTCCGTGGTCTCCATTCGAGAACCTTTCGGCCCCATCGGCGACCTGTTCTGCGTGATATGTGCCCTGCCCACTACCACTTCAACTTGTTAATCCGGTGGGCTATGTCGGGCTACAAAAATTTTCACACGTGTTCTGAAATTGCATCGTCCCCTTACTCCGGAAAGGTTAGAATTCCGAACAAAAGTCATTGTAACAAATGATGTTATAAACATTAACGATACCACCATAACAGTGCCAAAACAAAAGAGCCCAGCGGAGAGAACCCGTAAAAACAAACATAATCACATACCAGCTGACGTAACGTCCTTCCCCAAATGAAATAACACTCAAATTAGTGCAAGCATCCCAAAAACGACCTTAAACTTTGACAGCAAAGGGGAATTTCCTGTGAAGAATCAAATGACATAAGACGTTAAAGAATGATACGGTAATGTAGGGCGGCCGCTACCCCTAGCTCACTTCCGTTCAGTTTTGCTCCGAATTTCGACGCGGATGGACGGTTTTGCACGGTCATTGCAACCATGAGTATTATACAGTGATAGTGGCACAGTTACAGTGATGGCTAGGAAACGGGTAAGGGCTAAAACGGTCGCGAAGCTTTTGCATTGCCATGGTCGCTTTCGGTTCGTCTTGAAGAGAAAAGTGTGTTGTGATTTCTATATTATCTTTTTCGTTTGAAGAATCATGAATGTGCATTATATTTAACCTATTTTGTGTTTATCCTTCCTTCGCGAGCTTTACAATTCGTGGTGTTTTAGTGGTATTGTTTAGTCGGTTCCCACGATCGTTTCGTCGATACGTGGACCCGTACCGCCGTTAACAAAGGGTCGTTTAAACATATCTTTATTACAACTGCATTCCTTATTATTAATGAACGCAAAAACAACGGTAAAATTATTTGCTAAAGGCTGCGTTTGTCATGGCTATCTTTTTAGCACTTTTTAAAAGATAAAAATTCACTATGGAAAAAAACAAGGAAAAATATATGATACTTTTTTTTTTTTAATTTAGTAATAGGCTTACGTTTGATTGCCAACTACGCGGTCTACGATGGAGCACGCTTGCCCAGCCGAGCTAGCATGCGTACCGTGACAAAATGTTGTCGACGCATTATTATCGTGCCAAAACGAGACAGGCGTATACGAAACCGTAGGCGCCTTGTCGCGTTCTCGCTCGACAAAGCGACGGCAAGATTCTGTCGCGGTGCGCATGTTAGGCAGATATGAGATGCCTTATCATTATTGTATACAAAATAATAGTTCAAAATTCTATTCAGTAACTTGGATACTAAGTTTTTTTTTTACAATAACAGGAACAAATTATGCAAGTATAGAGAAAAACAAATTAAGTATAATCTTAAATAGTATAAAACTAATGTATTAATAAATCGCACAGAAAAAAACAATGGGTAAAGTAATGGGGACGTTCACGCAGTCCAGTATGCAGGTTCGAACCCTGCCGGCCGCCGAATTTTTGAGTTGTCTATAACATTTAAATTAAATAAAAATGATTGAAAAAGTTTCCAATGTCAATGGGTTAAAATTTAAAGCTGGTGTAACGTTTTTATTAAAGCTCATAAAGCTCGTTAGACAATTTCAGTAACTTTTAGTTTAATCTCTCATATTTGATGAATAACTTATTCTGTTTAAACCGTTAAATCCTTTTATGCATATTTAAACAGAAACTTTAAAAATATCACTTTAATTCGATGAAAAATGTTGAAATTGCTTTGAAAACTTGAGCTACGAGTAAGAAATTATTTAGTAATCGAATGGGATTGCCTTTTAGATGAAACTTTTTAGTTTAGTGCTTTACCGTTCAAATCGTGTTTACTAATTTCGAAACTGTTGAAATATGATTAAAACAATGAGACGTTTTTTATTAAGGTTGACTGGCTAGGTGGTAGACCATAGCTGAGTTTAACAATCAGCAAGTTTTTAGGGTGTTGTACCCAAAGGCTGAAAGCGGGACCCTATTACTAAGCCAACGCTGTCTGTCTGTCCGTCTGTCCGTCCTACCTTTTAACGGCTGTATCTTTCGAACCGTAATGGATAGCCAGTTGAAATTTTCACAGAATATGTTACGGCGGATTATAATAATAAAGTCTTTGCCGTCTTTCGTTCGTCTACGGATCTCCTCATTTCGGATTCGATCTCGTAGAGAAACCCCGAGCATAGCCCTCTCCATAGCTCGTTGTGCGACTTTGAGCTTGCTTATGAGGCCCATAGTGAGAGACCACGTTTCAGTGCCGTATGTCATCACTGGTAACACACACTGGTCAAAGACTTTCGTCTTAAGGCACTGAGGTATTTTGGACGAGAAGACGTTGCGTAGTACGCATGCTTCCTCGATTTATCGAAGGCGTTTGATTTGGTGTCGTACGACCTTCTTTGGAACAAGTTGAGGAGCACTGACTTGGCCCATGAGCTCGTCACCATGTTTCAATATTGGTATGCACACCAGTCCAACAGTGTTCGGTGGGCGGGGGCAATGTCAGACCCGTATCGGCTCGAGTGTGGTGTCCGGCAGGGTGGATTATCTTCTCCAACCCTGTTTAATTTGTATATTAATGGCCTCATCGTCGCTCTCAGCAGTCAGCATGTCGGATGCCACATTGACGGTATATGTGTCAACAACCTGAGCTACGCAGACGACATGGTGCTGCTGAGCGCATCGATTTGTGGGTTAAGAAAGCTGATGCGGACCTGTGTGGAATACGCTAGTGGTCATGGGTTGATGTACAATGTCACTAAGAGCCAATACATGGTCTTTGAGACCAGAAATGCGAGATGCCCCCAGAACGTTCCACCAGTTCAATTAAATGGTATTCCCCTTGAAAGGGTAGAACAATTTAAATACCTGGGGCACATAGTCATGACTGATCTCAGGGACCATGCAGACATTGAGCGGGAGCGGAGGGCCCTGTCTGTACGAGCTAACATGATAGCCCGCAGGTTTGCACGATGCTCAAGCGAGGTCAAGATTACGCTTTTTAGAGCGTACTGTACATCGCTGTACACGTGCAGCCTGTGGGCTAATTACACGGAGAAAAGCTACAGTGCCCTCCGTGTCCAATACAACAACGCATTCAGGGCGGTGTTGGGGCTGCCCCGGTTCTGCAGCGCCTCGGGCATGTTCGCGGAGGCGCGAACAGACTGTTTTTACGCGACCATGCGCAAGCGAGGAATGTCCTTGGTGCGCAGAGTGCGGGTCAGTTCCAATGCCGTCCTGGCGATGATTGCGGCCAGGCTCGATTGTGCTTTCCTTCGGCATTGCTGTAACAGGCATGTTCCAGTACCGATGCCGAAGCGAAGGTACTAACTACTTATGGTGACATTGTATCTGTTGTATTTATTGTATTGTTTGACTATGGACATTTGAATTGTATTTTTGTTTGATTTTTGTATTGATTTAATTAATGATTGACTAAATTAACTGAACTATTATTATTTTGACATATTATTTTACTGGACATTGCTTATTACTTTTTTACTTTTGAATTGTATTGTGTCACTTTATTATTTAGATTTTATTGCTTTCATTTATTTATATATTTTTTGATGTACCTAATAATTGAATTGTATGGGTTATTTTATTGCCTGAAATAAATTAATTTGAATTTGAATTTGTAGTTTACCGTACGTTTATATTTTCTCTAAAATATAACAACAAATAATAAATAATGGCCAAGTGCGAGTCGGTGACCAATTTCAGTTCATTAACAAGTTATAACTGGTAATTCGGTTACTTGGATGACCTTATCATTTCTTTCACCGAATTGAAATTATTTTGAGTTCTAACACTGTTTTAAACTATCACGATTGTTCACTAAAGTTATATGAAACGGTAAAAATAACGGTAAATATCCCGTAAATAATCATATAACTTTATTTTGAAGTCTGCTTTTTAAAATGATAATTATTGTATTTTTGATGGCACGGAGCCGTCAGTGCGCGAGCCCGACTCGCACTTGGCCGGTTTTATTTGTGTTGACATCTTCGCCGATTGTGAACCGATTATAGTTTTTTTTTTGTCTTGAATAGGCAATGTCTTGGGGTAGTTCTATTTTAAGAAATATTGTACCTCTGAGAGAGGAAAATTAGGGGATGAAACCCGTTTGTTGAATAGGCATGATGACTAATATTTTTTTATTACCTCATAAAAAAGCTGAAGACATCAACAAAAACAAAATTAAAATTAGTTCAAAAATAAATAAGATATAAGCATTTAAATTTCATGCTAGACAGAGAGCGCACTATACTGAGCCGTGACGTCACGGCTCAGGAGCGCCAAACAACTGCTATACTAACACACGCTTTGTGAGAAAGGGATAGATCATCCCCTCCCTATCCCCCACCTAAAACTTTAAACGCTCATATCTCAAAGATTTATCAGCCAATTTAAATATTTTTTTCAGTATGTGTAATGTATTTAGTTATATTCATCGCTAAGCCAGTTATTTGTAATAAATTAAACATGAGGACACATGCCACATTTCACCCAATTCCCATGAAGCCTTTTTTTTTAATATTCATAATATGTATAATTGCAATATGTTTGTACTCATAACCACGCTTCAGCGTCCGAGTGTAATAGATAAACAAATTGTTCTAATAAAAGACGATTTATCATCTCCGTCGGATTCCATCGGTGTTTATAAAGCCACCGCTATTTCGAATTCGAATGTTTGGTTTATTTTTGTACAATAGGAATTGCGTCAGATACAGATAAGCAATAATGGTTGCTGATTGCCTCCACCGTACTGATATCGGGGGATTTCGTTATAGTTGACCTTGAGTGGAGCCTTGTCTGCCTAATAATTGGGACAGGCGTGTGTGTGGTACTATCTAGTTGAAATAGCGGTTAAGCCCAACACCCACTGCAGAATCCAGCGCGATCGAAAAGACGAACGTGTAGCTTTTTATTTAACACTCAGACGTTGTCCTGTCTTAGAACTGTCAAACACGCAAAGTTAAAATTGTAAATCTTATTTTTTTTACAGCTTGGGTTACATTATTGGAGATTTAGTAAGGGTCCCTTTTTTTTTTGAAAATATAATATAGCCTATGTTACCCGGAAATAGTGTAGCTTCCGAACATGAAAGAATTTTTCAAATTGGTTCAGTAGTTTCGGAGCCTATTCAATGCAAACAAACAAACAAATCTTTCCTCTTTATAATATTAGTATAGATAAAATAATAGGTTTGCATTTGACCACCAACTCGCCTGAAGTTAAGCGATGTTGCGATGATCTTTGCTTAACATCAGGTGAGGTGGCGGTCAAACGCAAGCCTATTAGATACAAAAAACCTTTCTAACAAACAAAAAAAACTAAATCAAAATTGGTTCAGCCATTTGGGAGCTACGATGCCACAGACAGACAGATACCTACACAGATACAAACGTTAAACTTATAACACCCCTCTATTTGCGTCAAGGGTTAAAAATAAAGAAGTTTTAGAGACAGGTCATTGTAGGAGTAAATAAGTATATAATAAATAGGAGAGTAGGTAATAATTTATTATGCATACTACCGTATGCAGCTGATCGATCGATGGCGAGCGGTCAGTGCTTTCCAAATGCATTATTAGCTTTCAAGGATTATAAAATTTCCAACAAAATGTGTTGCAAAACTAATAACACAATTTACAATAACTGGCTAAGAGCGTGTCGAGACACGCATGTGGTAGGGTTCCGTTTTTCGTAGCCAGTCGTAACTTTTTGTCACTTTGGCGGGTCATATTTCACAAAATATAAACTTTATAAAAAAGTGATGTATGAAACCTTTTCTTCATTTTAAAAGACCTATTCAAAGATACACCCGAGGGGGTGCAGCGAAAAAATATATTTCATATCCATTTCACATATACCAGAGCTACCCCTAAAAGACAAAATCATATTATTTTTATACTTTTATAATTTTGATCTATATTTAAACTGTAATTGTGCAAAGTTTCAAGCACTTGCTTTAATAACAATAGAAGTTACGGTTCAAAAAAATTAGTAAAGACAGACAGACGGACGGCCAGAACGAATTTATAAGAGATCCTTGTCGGGCTACGGATCCCTAAAAACCGACTTCGAAATTAGTAAGCGCTCTAATGAACTTATTGCTATTGCCAAATTAACAGGCGCTAGAACGATATTTCGAGGCACTTTACGAAGGCCCTTTTTTCGTAAATTTTGTACTAAACTCCGTTTTTTAATCTTAGATATTTTATGTAAACAAAGAAATGTCACGAAAAGTCACTGTCAAAGTGAAATGCCAGTTGCTCAAAACTTTTTTCTCTTATGATCTATATTTTACTTTCTATTTTCTTCGGCTTTGCTCTCGCGCGGTACAATGGGGGATAATCTGATAGTTCAAAAAATTAATAAAAAACATTATTAAAAGATTGTAATAGATGGCGTTGATTACAGAGGCGTTGACTATTATGTTAGAGGAAATAGAAGTCAAATCAAACGGTGGCCAGAAATGTTTAGAACCACCACTGTCCTACCAGTCTAATAAAATATTTTCTATCAAAAATTTATTTTTTTATCATAACATTGTATAGAACAGATATTACGCTAAAATAAATAGTACAAAACGATTGTTATTTAATGATTGATCATATTACGACTAGAAAAATTTATTGAACTATCTTTTTGGTCAAATATTGTAAACTACCATTACAAAAGATATTTTTTTCACTTGTAACTCCTTTGTTTACATAAAATACTAAGATTAAAAAACGGAGTATAGGTAGCATCTATGTGTTTGTACATATTACAGAACTAGCTGCGCCCCGCGGTTTCACCCGCGTAGTGATGAAAAATGGTGATGATGATGATGATGAAAAGTAGCCTATGTCACTCTCTGGCTCTTGAACTATTATACCCATGCAAAAAATCAGGTCGATCCGTTGTTCCGTTGCAGCGTGAAAGAGGAACAAACATCCATACATCTATACATCCACACATACAAACTTTCGCGTTTATAATATTAGTAGGACAACTCACTCAAAAACGAATCTCAGCGTAACTCTCATAATAAAATGCAAATGGAATTGTGAAAAAAAAACTAGAGTATTTCATTCAAATATACGGTTACCCTTTCAACCCCCGACGATGCCTTTATGAGAACGTTCCGTCTAGCTAGAACATTTGCATATCGCACCACGCAGAAATGAGAGCGTTTTTGAACATTTTACTAGGTATATTTTTTTAGCACATTTTTGAACGAACGAAGTGACCTCTAATAGTTTACAGAGGGACAAATCGGCGTTTAAATAAATTTATGTTTGTATGTTTTTTCGACGATAACTAGAGTACCGTACATTCGATCATCATGAAATTTTGTAGGCAAGTAGTTCAAGTAAATATAATTCAGTTCTTATATGAGTTGATCCGAAGCAAGAGTTGTAAAGATATTAAAATAACAAAGTTATATAATACCGTTGGTTAGAGGAAGGAGTTCCTAATGAATCCGAAATGAACTTATTTTGTACAAATAACACAGACAAATAATGTCAGTATGAGTGAAGTGAAGATTGTCAGTTGATTATCGTAGCCGTTAACTGTCATATTTTTCAGTCAAGATCATGTTAGGTAGGAAATCTATGGAGCGGGTGTACCTTAGTGTAGGTGAAGTAAAAGCTTGAACATCGTGAGGTCTTAGTTCGGGGCGAACTACTAGTTTTAATACGAGTAGCTTAGAATAACTACACAAAAAAACCAACATTCTTAAAATTTAAGCTATTCACTATATATGGCTCCAAAAAAATATAAAAAAAATTCTATGACAATTTGCGCGGTGAAATCGTACCACAACAAATCAAAAAAGCAGCATAAGAGTTATGGTGTGACATTCCACAGGTAATCCATTACTTTTCTTGCTTAAATCGTTTAAAATACCAATCGAAACGTAAGCTACAAAGCGAATTTGTAGCTTACGTTTTGAGCAGGCGTTGTTTGGAAACTTACCTTCTCTGAGTAGTTATTCTAAGACGAGTAGTTAAGATCTCTAAAAGCATGTCCCCATGGTTCGCTAAAACACATCATCATCATCATCATCATCGTAATGTAATTTAATGATGACACAGATGCCATTTCGTAAACGGGTTATACCGACATTTGTAAGGCCTAACGGCTACCTGTTTTAAGCCAATTTTAAGCTATTTTAATTAGGTGATCAGAAAAGTTGCGCGACCGCAAACCGTATCTCGGCGCGTTAAAGTTCACATTCGCGTGATTTTCAGCACTGCGCTGTTTCGAGCCCGCGTTGTTAGGTAACAGTACCCTGAGGTTGCCCAGCAGTGCAAGTACCGTTCTTTGTCGATCGTCAAATTCGATAAAATGCCATTTGATCAGTACTCGCTATGATCGATTCCTTCGTTGAGTTCGACGCGTTGATCTAAATAAGAATGTTCAATCAAGGTTCACTCATAATGCCTGGTAACCGATTTTACTTCTCATTTCCGTTCTATTTACTTCTCTTTTCTGTGGATTCTATGACTTTTTGTCGAATTTGACGATCGATAAAGAACGGTATTTGCACTGCTGGTTCGATTATTCAGGTTCATCATTTCTGATTTAGAACATGCACTCACAATAAATTCATATAAGCGACGGAATATAGGACAGAGCCGCTCATCGGCATTGTCGGCTATCTGCAGGAGTATTCACTCGTGAGCGCATTGTGTATCTCAATGCCAATGTCGATACGTTGGCTAAATAGCACGCGGTCGTCGGCGCTAACCATTGCTCGATTCACAGCTGTGCTGAATGCTGTAATGCTGCAGTGTTTGGAATGCAGGACGCGTAATTTTGGTTTGGTTATGATGAGCGATGGTGGCCGAGCGGTAGCATGTGCGCTTTACAATCTGACGGCACCCGGTTCGATCCTCGGCCCTGCATCAATGACTTATTTACTACCCAAAAAAATTATGTGCAGCTTCGATGCCATCGCTCTAAAACGGTGAAGAGAAACATTGCTATGAAACCGCCATGTCCAGGAACCTCAAAATTTATTTTACGTTTTTAAGTTCATAGCCTTAAATAAGTTTTATTGCCATGTTATCAAAAGTAAGTACCTAAATAAGTATTGTATGGGGATTTAGGGTATACTTGTTTATCTTGCAAAATCGTAAATTTAATTTTGAGTAGTAAGACGACTTGGGAGATAAAAGTGCGTCATGTTAAAAAACAAAGTACGACGAGCTACTTCAGGTAAAAGTTTAAATAAAATGTGGTTTTTAGAATAGAATAACCCATAAAATATGTTTTAAATAAATGAAATGAACTTCAAACGCTCTGCGACTGTAGTTGTTTGCCCGAACTGTGACATCGCGTCTCACCCCTCTAACGATTGTCACCCATAATCGAACTTTAAAATTGTGTTGGAATGAACTACTTGCCTACAACATTTCATGAAAATCGGATCAGCAGTACGCGAATAATCGTCGCACAAATATACAATCATCATCATCAGCCGGAAGACGTCCACTGCTGAACATAGGCCTCCCCCTACAACACAAGTATACAAACATACATACATACAACCGCAGATCTGATCCGTTAGGCTTAGACCTTCGATTCGGTCCAAAATGGAGATATCTCAGAAGATGGAACTCGATAAAGGTCACAGTTGAAAAGTATGAACTTGCGTTATTGGCCGTGATTTTTCCAACGGCTCGGATTGGCATAACAATGGATGCCCTGCGCAAACACTGTTCGATAAGCAAACTCTGCGGAAGCTTTTAGTTATTGGTGAGTCCATTGTCCGTCGTGAAGAGGTCTGGAGTATCTGTTCTGTTGTGCCTCTGCCGACTCTTTAAACTGTGCTCCTACTGGGGATGGTTTCTTTATGGAGATGATGCGCTGTCTGAATGGGCGAATAGAAACAATCTGGGTGTCTTTAAGTCGTGAGTTAATCCATTTCTTCTAGGCAAGACCGCATCTTCGCTAACATCAGGCGAGATGGCGGCCAAACGTTAGCCTAGTCCAATGTAATAAAACAAACTAGCAGGGATAGTTCCAAGCTTGGCCATCAACTCACCTGATGTCATGCGAAGGATGAATATGTCTTTCACTCATGCCCAGATTGAATTGTCACAAACAGGATTCATTGAGAAGAGTCCGTTTTTTGTTTGTTTGCGCTTGACATTCACCTCGCCAAATGTTAGCGATGATGCGGTCTACGATGGAGCACGCTTACTTGAAGAAATTGACTAACTCCATCAAGATTGGTCTATTCGCCCATTCAGGCAGCGCATTCCACAGTGGTTCGCACAATAAAAGAGGAATCAAAGTGATTTATTCGGGGTTTCTGAATATAAATGGTGTCGGTATTTTCTTGCCCGCCCAGGCTGTCCAAAAGAAAAATGGATAGGATAATTAATATCTCAATTATGTTAGTGTGATTATAAAAGGTGGTGAAGTTTTGTTTGACGTGCATTATATTAAATATCTGTTAAAGTTAGAAAACGCAATTTCAAAGTAGCTCGAAAGGACTTTCGTTATAAGTTTTCTTATTTGGTAACATTGTTCTATCGTTCTCAGTTCAGCTAAATTGAGTGTAAAATCCTAACCTCAGTGTACTAAAGTGTAACAATAGTGGCACAATGAGTGCACCCGAGTGCGGAACTATCGGAGTGGCGCACAGATCCATTCATCTGAAGACCCCTTAGAGCCTAGAGTGGCTCGGAGACGGGGTCGAGAAGATGGGCGTCAAAGGCAGATACCTGGTGATTTCTTTATACTTAAAGCTTTAGTGCTGAATTTTGCACGAGTTCGTAGAGAATTTTGTCTAGTTGTTTTTACTCTTTCGTGCGATACGAATAGAGTTTAGTTCAGAACGTGTTGCAGAGCTTTTCTAGTTGGATTTTGTTTTAACGCGGTGCATGATCGAATTTTTGTTTGTAATTTGTAGACACTCTTGAATAGATGCAAGTGTAGTTTTATAGCTTAGTATCTGTAGTCAAATTTTATAGCGCCTGGATTTACGAATATTCAATAAACTTAGGTTCTAGCGTGTTTATCAACGACGAGAAATGTTTCGTTTGCCACGAAACATCAATGCATGAGATATTTTATGTATACATACATGAAATGGGGATGAAATTAAGGAAACCTGCGTACGTACGGAGATTTTTTTTAATGGCTTATGTGAATCCACCAACCCGCAACTGGGCTAGCGTGGTAGATATGGCCCAATCGCCCTTTTGACGACAGGTTAAAGTCCAGCAGTGGACTATTAAAAGGCTGATTATGCTATGCCAGTCCACGCTGCTAGTCTGTGGAATGCGCTGCCTGAATGGGTGTTACCCGATAGTTACAATCTGGGTGTCTTCAAATCACGAGTGAATCGGTTTCTTCTAGGCAAGCGTGCTCCATCGTAGACCGCATCATAGCTTAACATCAGGCGAGTTGGCGGTCAAAAGCAAGCCTATTAGAAAGTTTTAAACAGTTTTTGCGGTGCGCTGTCGCTATAGTGATGCCATTGAATGTGTTTCTGCCTTTTTAACCGACTTCTTTGCCGTAGTGAAGAATGCATCCATTACTATTAAACGTCAAGGAACAAATTTTCTTATTACCAAGACATTTAAAAGCGCACGTCTCTTTTCATATTTTTGTGTCCCAGTTTGCGATAATACCATTTTAATAAAAGTTTTCCCATTTGAAACCTAATTTCCTTCAAGACGTGGGCTGTAAGATAATGTTTTAAATACAATTTTTTTTCACAAACTTTTTAGATCTCCTTATAATCAAGCTTAACTTTTACAAAAGGCTTTGCAGAGCGTGATAGAGATAAAAACAAAAAAAAGTGTTTTCAGAAAATATTCGATCCTTGACCTGACTACCAATGAGTTATTTAGTACCTAAATAATTTTTTCGGTGCTATAGCTCAAAAACGGCGAACGAAAACATCGTGAGGAAACCGGTATGTCCAAGAATCTTTAAAAGTTTAAAGACATGACATTCTCTAACATGTACTGGGCCATCATGGTGGATAAGTTTAGTTTAGGATAAGGTTCCCAGCAGTGGGAACATGAAAGGCTGATAATGATGATGATGAAATGGATATAAGCCAATGATGATGATATAGAACCTGACATCTTTGTAGTTACTGATTTCCTAGATACCGAGATTCTTGTATCTATTTTATCATCGGGCGTTTATATAACACGTTCGATCTAGATTTGATAAAAAAACTGAGAAAATGGGTTTTATGTAAATTACTCCTAGTAATTTTACAATTAAAAGATTTTTTTACCTCCTCTTTTCAACATTATCATTACATATACATTTTATTAATTACAACATGTTCGTTATTATTTTAAAATTTAGTTTCTCTTTTTTTTCATGTCTTCCACTTTTTGGTCAGGGTTTTGCCGCTGGCTTTCTCAAACTCCCAAATCCCAAGTAGCGATCTCGGGTGCTGTCATTACGCAAGTTTCAAGCGTCGCGGATCAAGGGGCCTTTTTAAACTCTCGCTAAACTCAATCAACTTAAATTTCGGCTTTCCAGTTCACACTGGTACAGATAACGCACACATCTTTGACCCGCGAAGAAAAGTACTTATACCTTTTTTGTTTTAAACTATTACTCTACTAGTTTAACGAAATAAAGGACCTTAATAATCACATCACCAAAGTATAAATATTAAGTTTTTTCTAAATCATACAGTTACTTTCGATCAAATAAACAGGATAATGCACCGCCCGACCGCGTCCTACCTAAAACTCAGCCGCGCCGCGCTGTTGGAGCAGTTTGCATTCAGTTGCTCGTTACCTAGCGATGCATAAACATCACGTGCCGTAAACAAATGTATAGCTGCATTTACAATTTATGTCACTTTTTTCGAAGTACATGTACGGCGTGCGATATTCTCTGTTTATTTGGTCGAAGACAGCCGCAAACACATTTTCTTGTTAGTATTTTAGTTAGATGTGCAGTTTGTAAAATTTACTAAAGTTATATGATTATTTACGGGATATTTACCGTGGTAAGTTTGTGGTATGGTGCATGTAACTGCCCCGAAATATCGGGATCTCATTCCACAATCTTAACACGGTTAATATCCCGTAAATAATCATATAACTTTAATGAAGAACCGTGATAATTTAAAACAGTGTTTTGTAAATTTTAGTACACAAAGAAGTTATTTTGATGCGTGATTGAATATCATCCTACAGAAAATGAGTAGGCAAAGAAAGCCGGCTCATTCGGTTTTTTTTTTTCTGATCAATTATACTCGATTTGATTTGAAGTAGTGCCGATTCGATTACGAATCATAGCGTGGCGTGAGTTAGCGTTGTTAATTCGGTAAAGTTACTGAGGATGTCATTGCACAAACGAATAATAATAAAATGAGAATAAGTTTACAGAAGTTATTTTATTATGTTAAATATTGAAGATTAATACACGCGATGTGGTAGGTTCCCCCCTTTATTGCATATAATGTTAGCATGTTTTATTTTAAACAGGATTGCGCTCGTTCACCAACTCCCGTTCAGGTTTAATCTAGCAGAAAAATACGAATCAAATTTGGAACCGGGCTTCTTTTTTAGGGTTCCACACTCGTATCTTTCGAACCATACAGCCAGTTGATATATTCACAGAATATGTAATGTTACGGCAGATTGACTAAGAAATAATAATAAACCAATCAGGTGGCCCGTCGCTTGTTTGTCTACTATGTATTAAATTTAAAAAAAGTCAAAGAGGAATATCTAAAGAGTTATTACTTTATGACTTAAAAAAAAAGGTTTGATGTACAACAAATGTTTTTTAAAACGTATTTAAAAAAAAAAAACTATTGTACATACGATAATATTATGTTCAACTTGCGATAATTTTAAAAATGTTTAGCATTAAGTTCTCCATTTGTACATTTCTACATAATTTGTAAGTGTGCAATAAAGTATTAAATAATAAAACGCTGATATCGCAGAAACAGCTGCTTCATAGAAAAATATAATTTACCTTCAACGAAATATATGAAACAGTTGATATTTTAATTGCTCTTTAAGAGTCGTTCCCCATGATAAGTTGTTCATATTGATCAGTACGAGGACCTCCTTTCGGCTTAGTATCACTGTTCCGTGTTACCCGGTATAGTAGAGAACACGATACTCGTATACGCTATAGGTAGGCACATTCCGCAGATAGCCGATGTTAGCCTGTTTCGTTAGATAAGCCAGCCAGAGGCAGAGGCCGGGAGCGGTGACCTGCTCCCGTTAGGAAATGGCTCAAGTGGGGGGACAATTTCCAACGCGTTCCTGTTCCGGATTCCCGGCGCTTCCTTTGGTTTCAACTTTGCAAGCGAACCTTTGCAGTTCAACCTATTTTCTAGCAGGTCGCCTATTTTTGTAGCTATAGTTTGTTTCAGGTCTTTACGACGCGTGTTTCACAAGAGTTTAGGTATATTCCACAGTTTTTAGTCGTTGACTCCCGTTGTGGATTTTCGGCATTTCCTTTGGCTTCAAGTGAGCCTTTTGCGGCTCATTCTTTCCGTGCATCGCGGCCGACCAGATGCGACAGTACTTGCACTATGAAAATGTGTGGCGCCGCTTCCGAGGTATGCGACAAACGCGCGCGGCCGACCAATGACGTCCTCATACATTTTCATAGTGAGAGTATTGTCATTGTCGCTCGCGTCAGACGCGCGCATCTGGGCCGCGATGCACGGAAGTGTACCTTTACAAATAGCTTTTTTAACTGACTTATAGCCACACTCAGAGACGTTACTTAAGCTAAGGAATACTTAAAATTGCTCTGTCTCGTTTTCACGTGTGACAATTTCCGTCAACGATAAGTTGACAGAGCAATTTTAAGTATTCCTTAGCTTAAGTAACGTCTCTGAGTGTGGCTGTGAAAAAAGGAAGTGCTTGAAATCCCTCACATACAAAATAGATATTTAAAGCCACATACAACATAAACCAAACAAAACAAAATAACAGATTTAAAAACTAGTTACACAATATTCCACGAGCAAATGACAACCTAAATAAAAGGTAATTAAAATCCATACAAAGTAATTAAGATCACCAGTGCATAATGAATCACAAAGCTCGACATAAACGTATTTCCCACAAGGTAGCCGAATACTGGCGATAGCAAATCCCAATGTCCCAAAGCATTGTATATCGAACATATAACTACTACAAAATATCATTGACCCTGCGGTGTGAGAAACAAGAAATTACCGACAGACAGGTTCATTATGACCGCTGGGGAAAATACCACAGAAAAGGAAATATAATAGAACATCACATGACTTCATCTATTGTACTTTGGAAGTAGTAATTTTACAAGCTATAGGTACGACAAAACGCAATCGCGCACATACATCTTCAATAAATGTTAAATTGCATTTACACTGATCTTGGTATGATTTGGCCTATAGCTTTAAACTATTGTATATCGCTTTTTCCTCAATTCCACTCTGTAATGTGACGCGCGACTAGGGAACAATAGCTTGTGGTGACATTCCACCGCCTGCCGCCGCCGTCGCCGCGGCATTCGATGCCGTTTGCAATTAAATCTGAAACAATACGAGTTAATAATCGATTGTGGCACAGAATTTAATCGATTTCGGTGGGAACCTGGAAGCGATAAAAGGCGGTTGACCTATTTTATTTTTAAGTAGGGACATGCTCGACCAATTTGTATGCCTTCTCAATTGTTTTTGCCAAAAGTGTTTCATTTACGAGACGAGCAAGTTGCTCGCTTGATGGCAAGCGTCACACTAGCCCGTAACAGTATAGCCACTCAAAACGTTGAACGTAAACAGTTCACAAGTATAATTTGATTTATTCAAACCCTCGTTGAGAGCTGATAATTTTCAAACTGCTGAACAGACTTTCTTAGATTACAACTAATACGACAGTCACCTTAAAAATAAAAAAAATTGGCTCAGCCATTTGTGAGCTACGATGTCACAGCACACTAAGACACACAGATACACAAGTTAAACTTATGACACCCTTATATTTGCGTCGGGGGTTAAATTTAATGGTGTGGACAATAAAGAGTTAATCAATCAATCAAATGCGCTGAAATTGCATTGCACTATAAGACTTAATGCTCGTGAAATTTCACTGGAAACATTGCCCTTTAATCCGAAACACAGTAATTGCACACTACAACAGACGAGTGAATTGCTCGTTTCGTTCACTTGCATAAAAAACGTCTACGTATGTAGGCCTGAAACTGTTCTCAAATTATTTTGTACGGCTGCGCTTGAAATCTCCATCAAATTGAAACAATGAATCTGAACCGATCGAATCGTATTTCTCCAAATAAACTGACTGGAGCCTTAAGCCCAACTCCTTACGCTGTATCAAACGGAAAATCACGCGAACGTGAACCTTAACGCGCCCAGATACGATTTGCGGTCGCGCAAAATTTTACAGCTAGCCGTAAGGCCCTTGGTCTGCTTATCAGAATCAACGAAGTTCCGCTCAGAATCACGCGCAACCTAGTCACAGTACACTGGGTTTTGAGAAGGTCGAGTCACGCACACAACAATAGTTTTGGACTGCAGCTGTGACGACTATGCACAAAATATTTAAATTGCTAATTTATAACGTAGTGACAGGCTTTATGTTGAGGTGGAGCCGGTTTGTGACATAAAAACATTTATATTTTCCTATTTGGATTAGTTTATTCTTAATGTTGTCTTTTGTGTGTTTTTGTTTTCTGACACAAATAAACGAAGTCTACTTACCCAAAATAAAGTTAATTTTTAGAAAACCAACAACTAAAACCAAGTTTAAGACTATAAGTATACAGTTTAAAAAAAAACAGTTGAATTGATAACCTCCTTTCGTCGGTTAAAAAACACAATTTTATACTCCTCCGCCATCCTATTAAAATATCAACACGATAGTTGCTTTATACTATTTTCAGTGTTATTCTAAGGATAATGTTTTCTTTTTAATTTTCTATCAGTTATTGCTTTTATCTCCAAAAACGTTGAAAAGACCTGCGCGCCTTTAACTGCCCCTTATAAGTACTTGTCTAAAACTTTAAGCTGTATAAAAGCTAACTAACTTCTGTTCTAAGCGTGCAAACTCCAGTATTGGGGCCTTACGGCCAACGGCTATCTCGGTATCAAACTAACGTTAAATCCGCTCAGTTGGAAAATCACGCACCGCAAACCGTATCTGGGCGCGTTAAGGTTCACGTTCGCGTGATTTTCCAACTGAGCGATATTAAACGTTAGTTTGATACCGAGTTAGCCGTTGGCCGTAAGGCCCCTGTACCACAGAAGACATAATAGACCCTGTACTGCTTTACTGTAACCGCTATACAGTAATGTGATCACGACCTAGATGCGACGCTTTCAGCGAGCGAATGTACAGCACAATGAGCTTGTTACACAAAAAATCTAGTTAAAAACGGAATACAAGTTAGATAATGGAAACGTTGAACGTTGTTTCAGTGTAAAGTGGACTAGAAACTGACGAGAGACTAGAGACTGTGAACTAGAAATGTTTTTTAAACCGACTTCAAAAAAAAGGAGAAGTATTTTTGTGACGGTTACATTTTCCGATTTTGTAAATTACAGAGCAAACGTCGGCTCAAAATAAGAAAAACGCGAAAACGTTCGCTTCCCGCTTAGATAGGTTCACGAAACGATTGCTTTCCGCTCACATACACAAATACAGGGGCGGTTCGCCTCGTGTTTCTCGTAATTTTCACTTTGAGAATGGGCTTTCGTAGATTTACAAAAGGCTTTTGGTTTCCAACATGTTCATGTGATAGTTTTGATGCTATGAATAGTTTGGCAGTTCAGAATTCCGCCGAAATAGGACTTCTAAGGCACTATTTTATTTACTGTTAGTAAATATTCACAATTATAAATGGTGGGTCTAATACAGCTCACGAAAAATGTGTAGATAAATAAATAAAATATTTATTGACCAAAAGTTTTTAAAATTAGACAGTAACAATAATACTGTATAGCTAGGCATAGAACAACAAAATTTAACATTTGTCTAAGAATTAATTTGCTTTGACAGCTATAATGCAATAATTTGAAACAATGTCACATAGCTTGCAACAAATATGTATACAGTGTTACAAAAAACAATGTCTAAATTAGCTTGCATCAAATGTGTATATAATGTTGCAAACAACAATGTATAAGTTACACATTGACATTAAATGCACAGATTATCTTACTAGTTGAGCTTTGATCCAATCCATAGTTTTAAACATCTTTGGTGGTAAACATCATCTTCCTAATCTTGAAATTTCCAAACATTCCCACCGACCTGTCATTACGTAGTCAATTTTATCCAATCAACACTAAATTAACTGGTATATTAATTGAAAAACTTTCATTAAAACTAATTGAAATTCTTCTTTGTTACAGGTAAGAATACGGTTTGGAACTTACAAAAGTTGCCCGCAAACTTATTACCTTGCCAGCGGTAAGAGTACCACAGTTAATATTTAAACTAACTGCGACATACTTCTAAAGTTATGAGATACTGCCGCAGACTAGAACGGCACAGAGGGAGAACTTCAAACAGATCGTGAGAACTGCCATTAAGTTGGTACTATTGGAACGTCACTACTAGAGGCTGCTGATTGGCTGGGCACTCGACGCTCTGCAGACGCCGCGCATATGTCGCAGCTATTGATGAGATACTTATCCTCCTAAAGAGTACTAATAATCTTCATATTATCTATACTTACTTAATATTATAAAGAGGAAAGATTTGTATGTAAGTATGTTTGTAACGAATTGGCTCAAAAAGTACTGGAACGATTTAAAAAATTCTTTCACTGTTGGGTAGCTACACTATCCCCGGGTGACATAGGCTATAATCTATACCCGTGCGAAGCTGGGGCGGACCGCTAGTTAGTAATATAAATATTATTAGTACTCACTAATTGGTATTGTAATCTCAGCCGCTGTGCATCCTGTAGTTCTTACTGTTCTCTTTGTGTTTGAACTTGACCCTCTGTCGATTTAGTCTGTCGGTTGTGGCATAGCATAGGGAAAGTAACGGCAGCCGGTAAGTAACGACACAATTTATTAGTTACTGTCACAGCCAGGTATATTGTAACTAACGTAAGTTTAGTAATAGGCAGATCGACGATACGACTGTTAGGAGACGTAAGTCGTATTTTGTCACTTTTTATTTCGTTGTCCAATAATGTATGTTGACTTGGGGTAATGGGGCAATGGCGTGTACTGAAAATTTTGAGACCTTAAAGCTAAGAAAATACCGTTTTTTGGCTTTGACTACCTCCAGTCTAACTGAAATGAATGTGTATTTAAAAACTTTTTATATCGTCGCAAAGAAAGAATATTATTAATCACCTGATATTTTTTAAGAAAAACCGCCTTTAATCACTTTGTTTGTTTATTTATACGTGTATGCTGTTTACCCGATCTAGGCTATCACGCTCATCAGAGCATTTTTTCACGGCGCCACTGCATCCAAGTTAGTTGCTTCAGTAATCGCGCTTATTATAGCCACAGCCACCCTTTTGACCCTCGGCTCTCAGTATCGGATCGGTGGCCGTCATATCGATACATGCCAGATATCGATATTAAAACAACCTGCAATCGCGTATTTAGTGATTTCATAAGTCAGTCGGTTCGAATAGTTACGGTGTGATCAATCTGAGAAATTTGAGTTTTGAAGTTACTCTGTTTTGAGTGTTGGGGGTCGATAATTTTATATTTCCATTACACTTCCTTTGTCATATAAGTAATATTAAAATCAACATGAAAATAACTTTAAAACGTTTGCAATGTTATTCCAAAGATAATGCCTGATAGTTTTATGTTTGTTTAACATATTTTTTTTAATAATTTGATTGGCAGTCGATCGTGAGTGACTGGAAAAAAATAACAATAACTAGTATAGAGTAATTTACATGTTTTTTTTTCTTTCATTAATTTAGGTATAAAATTTAAAAAAAATAACAAGTTTATCATAGACATTTATTTTTATTTTTCAACCTTTACATTTTTACGGTACGCCTGGTAAAGACATGAGATTCGTTTCCATTTGTACGACCCTGTATGCTACTTTGTATGTATGTGTATTGTTATATACGTACCATGTTCTGACAAATAAATTATTTGATTTAATAATTTGCGAAAGATATAGCTCTACCCGATGATTGCAGCTTTAATTATCGATCGACTCCAAATATAAACTACGATTGAAGTCACAGTTGTAATCCTAACTAATTAACTAAATTATCCAAAGGTATCGATCGACGGTGTAGCGCCGGGTTCAATCGCGGCTGAATTTTTCAGCAGGCCACGTTTGACGCCCTTGACACGCGCCGTGTTTCACTCACGGCTCCTGCGAGCCAATTGTGCTCTCTGATACATATTCAGTTGGGGAAATTGGTGTTACGCGTGATATTGCTTTTGCAGTTATGACCTCGGTACGGGCATGATCCAAGAAAACAAGGTCTAGCGCTCCGGGAGTTGTCCCCCAATGACGTCACTGTCCAGTTGTCATTTCATTGCAACAAACAGATATTGGAAAATAAATTTGTATATTATAACAACACAAAATCACCCCCCTCCGAAATCTGTTAGTTAGGTTACCTCGATTAGGATATAACGCAGCATTCTTGAAATAAAATATACCTATGCAAAACTTTGAATATGTGAGCCAAAGATAATAGTTATTTGTTATACAAGAGTGCAAAGTCGCGGTTAGCGTGCTCAATTTTGATGACCGTGCAAGCGAAGGATTCTAAAATTGAATCACGGGCGTAGCGAGTTCGAAGTTCGAGAATAGAATCCTGAGCGTTAGCGAGGGAATCAAAAGAGTACGAGGTGAAAAATCTTTGCACTCGAGTGCAACACGTAACTTTTCATCCCACCTAGCACAGCGAGGAAATGACTAAATGAAGAAAAAAAAACGTTTGCGCATTATTAACAGTTTTAGTCAATTCTGTAGGCGTCAAATAAACTTCCTCGTCGCTAAAATCACTCATTTTAGGTTTTCCACTTGCTTTCAAGTTTCTTATTTTAAACTTAAGGTTTTAACAATATGACGTGAAAAGAAAATGGCGCGCGCAAAGCAAATTAAAATAAAGTACACCAAGAAGGTTCCCAGTCTAAGTTCTTAACAAATTCAAAAAGGTTGTATGATAAATTCGGCACCATGGAGGTAGAAGTAAATAGGTTTAATGATGTTTTGAATTAACAAACTTAGTGCACACGATGTTCTAAATTCAATTTTACATAATCCTACAGCGGATAAAAACGGCTTTTGCACTCAGATATCGAATAGCAAAAATACTATTTCCGAGGTGGGGGGATGAAAA
Source organism: Agriopis aurantiaria (assembly GCA_914767915.1). Lineage (NCBI taxonomy): Eukaryota > Metazoa > Arthropoda > Insecta > Lepidoptera > Geometridae > Agriopis > Agriopis aurantiaria. The sequence goes on from OU612006.1 coordinate 7,155,919, forward strand.
TGATTATTTACGGGATATTCCTGTAATGATAGTTGTAATTTGGATAAATATATAAATAAAATAAAATAAATAAATATTTACCTGGGTAAGGTTGTGGAATGAGCCCCCGATATTTCGGCACATGGTACATGTAACTGCGCTGAAATATCGGGGGCTCATACCACAACCTTACCACGGTAAATATCCCGTAAATAATCATATAACTTTAGTGAACAACCATGATAGTTTAAAACAGTGTTTTATAATTTGAGCCATTTTCAATATTTTATATTCGCCCACAGTATCTTGCTCACTTAGTATTTCAGTGAGACATATTCAGATTTCAGACACTTTTAAAATTGAATTTATAGTCGCTCGTTTAAATACTACCCCTGCTATATAACTCGTCTATCATTAAAATAAATCTTGTCCGATAAACCAGACACAGAAACATAAAAAAACTATGTATAAAAAGTTCGTTAGTTCTCGAAATCCGGGACTAGTTATATTTGAGTAACAAATGAACAAACACCCAAACCGACGTATTCGCTTTGTTGTGATTCCCGACAAAACCATCACTTTGTCCGCGACCGACGCTCAAATCCCTAACCTAACAGATTTACTATTCAACCGCAGAGAAATCTTTTCGCCGCTCTGGCAGCCTTCCGGCAAAGAGCTTCTACGTATTCCGCTCGTATCTTTCTCTCCTTACATTGAATTTCAAATCGGACGCTGGCTGTTTCAGTGGATATAAATGTCTACCATTTGTTGGCTTGGTTACTTAGTAACATAAGTTAGTACATAATTTGCTTTGTGGTAGGTATACATATAAATACTTCATCATGTAATTTCAAATTGGTGCGTTTCTCTGAGGGATCGTATCCTGAACGAAGTAATTTGCCAGAGAACCAAAGTCACCAACATAGCTCAGCAACTTATTAGCAAGCTGAAGTGGCAGTAGGCCTGTCATATTTATCAAGGAACCAACAACCGTTGGAGTAGAGAGTGGAGACCACGAATCGGTAAACGTAATGTAGGATGCCCTGGAACTCGATGGATATACGTAAAGCCGTTGTTGTTGTAGGTTCAAATACTGCTTAAGGACATGAAGCATCAGCTATTCGACGACGATGTCGAAGATAGAGCAAAGTTGAGGAGTAATGGCTAGAAGGCTGATCCCGCCACTTGAGGCAGCTTGAAGCAGGAAGAGAGAGAGAGAGTTATTGGATCAAATAATATTCGTCGACTGGCTGTCTATAGCTCTTCGTCGCTCTCATCCATAGAGTTCCTTATTTCTATAATAAAAAAATAAAAATATATATATATACTATAGAAACTGACGTGGTTTTCACACATTTTATTTATATAACTATAGTCGGAGTGACCGGCTTAATCTTACGTGAGTAATTCCCGTGTAATATAAATAAAATATATACTCTTGCGCTTGGCCGCCATCTCACCTGATGATGCAGTCTACGATGGAGCACGCTTGCCTAGAAGAAACTAATTCACTCTCGACTTGAAGACAACCAGATTGTAACTAACGGGGAACGCCTTTCACAGTTCTTAGCATCTTTCTTGTAATGCCAGCTGTTTTTTGTTGTTTGCCAGCTGTGCTGATAGCTGGATCCTCAGAATTTCCCAATTCTGTGGCTGGATCCTTTATTCCATCCATCCTATTCCTTTCTGCATTACGCTTCTCTGGTCCTAGTTTTCTTTAGCGATGGCTCTTTGATTTGCCATTACTGCGCGCTGGCGTGGGTCAGATGACACGTTAGATTGTAGGTCCAGACTCCAGGGCCTGGTGGCAAAAGTGATCGCGTGCTATTCTTCTCGTGCCAACTTACTCGCCCCAAGCGTGACAAGGTTATATGTTAAGGGCATTAATGTGTTTTTTCTCTAACGATAACCGTTCGACCATGTCAGACTAAGGCGGCTTTGAAAACTCGGACCTATTAATTTTCAACAAATTACCATACGTTTTGTTTCCAAAATCTATAATATAATATGTCGAAACAAAATACCGTATGACAGTCTAATGGTCTCACGGTATTTATGACTTCGGCTACCACCCCCGCATTAGCCCCAAACTAAACTATCTTAATAGTTTTTAAACGATTCTCGGAAAGCGTAGAGGTATTCCATTGTGAGATTTACGGCTTTCTAATGGGTCTAGTGACATTTAGATAACTGATAGTATTGTCTGGGAGTTCATTCATAACAACGGTTTTGTTCCTGGCAACATTTCTAGGTTAACACCAAGTTCAACGTTTAGCTTTTGGTTAATATTCATACTCTCACCGACAACTTCTCAGGAACCAAGTTTTTAAGATCTTCGCCATCATGCGTACCTGGTTTACGCCAATTTCCATATTTCTAACTTTAATGAGTGATCAAACTTCCATTTAAACTATCATCACCTATTTAATTCATTAAGGGGGATAAGTTAAGCAGCAATAAAGCTCATTGATGACCAAGTGTTAGTTGGAAAGAAACTTCAGAATCTGAACCACCGGCGTAAAGTCGCAAGCTTGTCGGTATTTTATAGGATTTTCCACGGAGAGTGTGCAACGGAACTTCACGAACTTGTTCCCCCATCACCTTTTCATTACCGGATGTCCAGACGAACGGCAAGGCGTCACCCTTACACGGTCGAAATGCCATTTATTCGCACCAAGCGTTTTGACTCCACTTTCTTAATTAGAACAGCAAAACAATGGAACGCCTTGCCCCTGTCTGTGTTTCCGCAGCATTACAATCTTGGAGTGTTCAAGTCTAGGGTTAATAGGTTATTACTGGGCAAACGTGCTCCATCTTCGACCGCATCATCGCTTTCCATCAGGCGAGATCGCGGTCAAACGTTAGCCCAGTCTGAAATAAAAAAAATAAAAAAATAGTTCCTTAAAATAAACCGGCCAAGTGCGAGTTGGGCTCGCGCACTGAGAGTTCCGTACCACCACAAAATTCAATAACGAAATTACCAGTTATAACTTGGTAATGAACAGAAACTTGTCACCGACTTGCACTTGGTCATAATTTTTTATTTGTTGTTATACTATAATCAAACCAACAGGTGGGCCTTAAAATGAACATGGACAAGACAAAGGTCATGTCAAATATCCATGTTGTGCCCGCCCCAGTATCAGTTGGGAACTCAGTTCTTGAAGCTGTTGACGCGTACGTCTACCTAGGACAAACAGTCGAACTAGGTAGGTCCAACTTCAAGAAAGAGGTCAATCGGCGAATCCAACTCGGCTGGGCAGCGTTCGGTAAACTACGCAACGTCTTCTCGTCTAAAATACCTCAGTGCCTTAAGACGAAAGTCTTCGACCAGTGTGTGTTACCAGTGATGACATACGGCACTGAAACGTGGTCTCTCACTATGGGCCTCATCATCATCATCATCATCATTTCAGCCGTAGGACGTCCACTGCTGGACATAGGCCTCCCCCATCGATCTCCAAAAGGGCCGGTTGGAAGCGGCCTGCATCCAGCGTTTCCCTGCGGTCTCTTTTAGGTCGTCTGTCCATCTTGTGGGTGGACGTCCTACGCTGCGCTTACCAGTCCGTGGTCTCCATTCCAGTACCTTTCGGCCCCATCGGCCATCTGTTCTGCGTGATATGTGCCCTGCCCACTGCCATTTCAACTTACTAATCCGGTGGGCTATGTCGGTGACTTTCGTTCGTCTACGGATCTCCTCATTTCGGATTCGATCTCGTAGAGAAACCCCGAGCATAGCCCTCTCCATAGCTCGTTGTGCGACTTTGAGCTTGCTTATGAGGCCCATAGTGAGAGACCACGTTTCAGTGCCGTATGTCATCACTGGTAACACACACTGGTCGAAGACTTTCGTCTTAAGGCACTGAGGTATTTTGGACGAGAAGACGTTGCGTAGTTTACCGAACGCTGCCCAGCCGAGTTGGATTCGCCGATTGACCTCTTTCTTGAAGTTGGACCTACCTAGTTGGACTGTTTGTCCTAGGTAGACGTACGCGTCAACAGCTTCAAGAACTGAGTTCCCAACTGATACTGGGGTGGGCACAACATGGATATTTGACATAACCTTTGTCTTGTCCATGTTCATTTTAAGGCCCACCTGTTGGGAGACTTGATTGAGGCCTTCGAGCATCATGCTGAGATCTTCCATCGACTCTGCCATGACCACAATATCGTCGGCAAACCGAAGGTGAGTGATGTACTCGCCGTTGATGTTGATGCCGAGTCCTTGCCATTCCAGGAGCTTGAAGGCATCTTCCATTGTGGCAGTGAACAGTTTCGGAGAGATAACGTCTCCCTGTCTCACGCCTCTTCGCAATGGAATTGCCTTCGAACTCTGCTCCTGTACTCGGACCGACATGGTGGCGTTATTGTACAAACACTTCAACACTTCGACATACCGATAGTCAATACGGCATCGCTGGAGAGACTCGAGCACCGCCCATGTCTCGACCGAATCAAAGGCTTTCTCATAGTCCACAAACGCCAAACATAGTGGCAAGTTATATTCTTCGGTCTTCTGTATAACTTGGCGTAGCGTGTGGATGTGGTCTATGGTACTATAGCCTTTTCGGAAACCGGCTTGTTCGATAGGCTGGAAGTCATCGAACCTGCGATCGAGACGATTCGTGATGACCCTCGAAAACAGCTTATAAACATGGCTCAGAAGCGAGATGGGTCTGTAATTCTTCAGCAAGGTTTTGTCACCTTTCTTAAAGAACAGCACCACCACGCCTCTGTTCCATGCTTCTGGCGTTATACCTTCGAGTAAGACAGAATTAAAGAGCTTCTGAAGGACTCTGAGTACCGGTGTTCCACCCGCTTTCAGAAGCTCTGATGTGATTCCATCGTCCCCCGGCGCCTTGTTGTTCTTGAGCTGTTTCAGGGCCATCCTAATCTCGTACAGGCTGATGTCCGGGATATCTTCGGTATAGTGTCGGCTCAGCTTGGCTCTTGGGTCTTTGGCCGAGCTGCTCACAGGTTTAGCAACCGAAGTGTATAACTGTCCATAGAACCTTTCGATTTCCCCTAATACCTCGGCTTTGGTCGACGCTACACTACCATCTTCCCTCTTCAGCTTTGTCAGCTGGCTTTGCCCAATAGACATGTGTCTTGCAAACACTTTGGAGCCTTTGTTTTGCTCAATCGTCTCTTTAATACTGTTCGTATTAAAGGTACGTATGTCGTGCCGCAATGACTTCCAAATTTGTCTATTGAGCTGCCTATATGAGTCAGCGTCATCGGAACATTGTAGTTGTAACGAGCGTCGATCAGCCATGAGGTTACGGGTATGGTCGGATAATTTTTGAGGTCTATCTGTGCGCCGGCCAGGTCTAAAAAACTTAGAACCTACCGCATGGACAGTTTCCACTAACCTGTTATTAATCTCATCCACGGAAGCAAAATTCTCCAGGCAATCAAAGCGATTAGACAGCTCGAGTTGAAAGCTCTCGGGGTTTTGAATATGGGCATGGTTCGGTCGGAGCGTGGACTTCATTAGGCGGGACCTCTCAATTTTAACGTTAATATTCAATGTGCCTCTTACTATTCGGTGATCACTACCGGTTTTCACCCTGTGAATCACAGAGACATCATTGAATATTTGTCTCTTGGTGGTCATAATGAAGTCTATCTCATTTCTCGTAGAACCATCGGGGCTCATCCAGGTCCATTTCCTGTGAGGCGGCTTCTGAAAGAAAGAGTTCATCATAAAAAGTCCCTCTTTCTCCAGAAAGTCGGCCAGCCTCTGTCCCCTAGGGTTCCGTTGCCCACAGCCAAATTTCCCCACTTTCAACTCATCATCACTTCTCTTGCCCAACTTCGCGTTAAAGTCCCCCATAACAACAGTGAAGTGGGTCTCGGACGTATGTATGGCTCTACTAATGTCCTCATACATAACCTCCACTTCATCATCTGGGTGTGACGAGGTTGGTGCGTATACCTGAATGACCTTCAACGAATATCTCTTGGATATTCTGAGTATTAGGTATACAACCCTGCTCGAAACACTGTCGATGGTGATAATGTTGTTAATGAGGGACTTGTGGATGAGAAAGCCGACACCACCTTGGGACTGTTGGTCGCCCTCCCGGTAGTAGAGTAGGTTACCGGATTTCAGGGTTATCGTGTCCTCGCCCTCTCTACGGACTTCGGATAAACCCAAGACATCCCAACGTACCCTACCCATTTCTTCTTCCAGCTCAACAATCTTCTCATCAGTCCTCATGGTGCGTATGTTGTGTGTTACCAGGGCCAGTCGTCGTCGTTGGGGTTGGTAGCCGAGCGTCTGCCGGGGATTCTTAGCACCCCTGGCCCCGCCGTTACCATGACCGCTACCGTAGCCAGGAATAGCGGGGCTGCCGGGGACTGGGGGCCTGGTCCTTTTTGTATTCATCATTGAAGGGGGGGGATTGCCAATACTCGCCACGCTTGGCAGGCGGGTTGGCGAGCGCAGTCGGTGTTTTTATACTCAGAAGACGCTGCTGCCCGTCTTCTGGTTGATCCCTTAGCCGACTTCTACGGCACCCACGGGAAGAGAAGGGGGAGGTCTATTCTTAGGCCGGACCTCCACAGCAATGGGCCTCATAAGCAAGCTCAAAGTCGCACAACGAGCTATGGAGAGGGCTATGCTCGGGGTTTCTCTACGAGATCGAATCCGAAATGAGGAGATCCGTAGACGAACGAAAGTCACCGACATAGCCCACCGGATTAGTAAGTTGAAATGGCAGTGGGCAGGGCACATATCACGCAGAACAGATGGCCGATGGGGCCGAAAGGTTCTGGAATGGAGACCACGGACTGGTAAGCGCAGCGTAGGACGTCCACCCACAAGATGGACAGACGACCTAAAAGAGACCGCAGGGAAACGCTGGATGCAGGCCGCTTCCAACCGGCCCTTTTGGAGATCGATGGGGGAGGCCTATGTCCAGCAGTGGACGTCCTACGGCTGAAATGATGATGATGATACTATAATCATGCCAAATTTGACGCTTGTATGTGTTACCGTTTTTACATTAGAGCTAATACACAAATACGTTTGTTGTATGGGGAACACCCCCCACCCCCCACCCCTTAGTTCTAACTTTTTGTTATTATTTCTTAGTCAATCCGCCGTAACATTATATTTTCTATGAAAATTTCAGTTGGCTATCTATTACAGTTCGAAACATGCAGCCGTTTAAAGGTAGGACGAACTGACAGACAGACAGACAGATGGACAGACAATAGTGCTAAAACTGGCACTGTTCATACGGTACGTTAAAGTTACTTATAGTTGACACAAAAACTTGGTATTATAATTTTATCGCGTGGTATCAATTACGTTATAACATAATTATATGAATCAACATTTGCAGTAATATAATCGCTAGTTTCTTCATCTAACTTGTTTATTTCATTACTGTTTTCATAATCTCAGTGACCTTTCATTATCAGTCAAGTTGCGTCTCATGATGTTAAGACAGTTCCTGTAATCCATACAGACCACAATGACTGTGATTGTTTTTGCGTACTGATAGTAGCCAACTTCTAATTTTAACTATTATATTTAAGAACGGAGCCGTGGTCTCCATTCCAGAACCTTTCGGCCCCGGCCATCTGTTCTGCGTGATATGTGCCCTGCCCACTGCCACTTCAACTTGCTAATCCGGTGTCCTATGTTGGTGACTTGCGTTCGTCTACGGATCTCCTCATTTCTGATTTCTCCCGCATTCCTAGCCCGATATTCAGCTTTTCGCTTCCAGCTACTACCAGCGGCTATACGTATACCAATCGTCACTCCGTCGAGTCTCAGGCGTCCCACGCTCTGTTTGGCGATTCGCGGTCTCCACTCTAAAACACGTCTATTCCAACGGATTTCGGTTCTGCGACTGATATGACCGGCCCACTGCCAGTTCAGCTTGTTAATACACTGAGCTATGTCGGTGGTTTGGTTCTCTGGCGAATAACTTTTGGTCTTTGGTTCATATTGCTCTTAAATATTGATCATCTAGTTAAACTAACATAAAGACGAGCCTTTAACAACTTTATGAACAACTTTTACTATGGCACCAAAACTCAAATCACAAAAAAAACTATAAGGGTTTAGTTTTTTCCTTTTGAGGTACGGAACCCTAAAAACCAGCTGTTCCATAAATTTTGTCGACTGTCAGTGACATTTTTGTATGGAACAGCTGCTTTTTTTTTTGGCGATGTCTGTGTTGGTCCCATCGTAAAAGTTGTTCATAATGATGGGTACAATGATGTCTTCGAATATTTATTTTCACTGTCCAACCAGTCACCCAGTCTAGTTGAATGTAACAGATGTTGAATATCGATTTTTCGGCGTGGGTGTAATTTTTTCTGCATTGCCTATTTAAAGATTATTATGTTCTTGTTATGAACAAATTAGAATTAATCCAATTAGGTGGCTACATGACATTTATTAATAACATTATTTACGATTAATAAATCCATAGTTTATTATGAGGCTGCGTAATATTTTATTGTTTTTTGTTATTTATGTAATGATCATAGGACCATATTTAAATTCATTTAAAAAATTAATTAAATTGGGGCCTTCTAGCAATGAAAATACATGTGCCAGAAGACTCCCATGAAAAAATAGAGACGTAGGCTGGCTAGAGCACTGAAAAGAGAAGTAAATAGAACGGAAATGAGAAGAAAAATCTGTCGCCAGGCATTATGACAGAACCTTGCTTGAACGTTCTTATTTATGTCAACGCGTCGAACTCCGCATCCAAAGAACTTGGACCTTACCTAATTGGGTTAGGTCTCACTTTGTCCGCATCACAGTTGCTAACTGATTTCGAATGACTGACGTTTCGTTTATATGGGTGCAACTGGCTACAACCTTACAAAAATGCCTTGCCGTTCTGAAAACGTCGTTTTAATAAAAAAAAATAAAAAAAACTTTTGTGATATCTAGAGTGACGAAACAGTTACGGTGGTGACAGAAGTCACGCGTGCGCGCCAAGCCTTAAAAAACTGTATTCAATACTATGAGCTATTTACACAACTCCGTTATTAAAAATAAGCGATACGATTATGTTTATCTGTCAATGAATGTCATACTTAATATAATATGAGTTCAGTGAGTACGGGCGGCACAGATATACACAACCAGATCGGCAATATATTTTAGTGAAAGAGACAACTTGATATGGCTCAGCACAAGTACGAAAAGGACATAAATAGAATTTGTTGTCCTTATCGGCGTGACCTGTTTTTGGTACCTCAAGTGTCAAAATCTGTAATAATCAGTGACAAACAAAACGGGTCTGAATTATATTTATTGCCTTTTTTTGGTGATTTAATGTGATAAATGCGTGTTTCCTCTGAGAAATAATTGTAAAAGATATTTTACAATGGTTGGTTGTAGCATTTTGGGCTGCAAGAAGCGCAGTGAGCGAAAATACGATGATGAGCGAGAGGCACTGAGCTAGCCACGCTCATTGAAAATCTATAGGTAGTAGATCTGTGACGGGCGGTGACTGCTTGTGAGACGTGTACTTGTCATTCCTCTCGGTTTTATACAAAACAATGGACATTGTCGATCTGCAAAGTGTTGTTTTGAAATAACGCGGAAGTTACAAACAAATACGTGCGGTAAACTAGTGTTGGAACAAAATAACAATTCATTAAATCGATGCCCAATCACTTTCCTAATGGATTAAATATTTGTGCTAAAATTAACCTTTTCATTACTAAACAGAAATAAATCTACAGTGCTCCAAGTTTTATATCTAATTAAGTGTATATTACGATTCAAGTACTACGTAAGAAGAATTAGTAATTTTAGAATTATTTAGTAACCCCCCTCCCCCCGCCAGCAAAAGTAAGCAAAGCTCTTACTTCCTATACCGTAAACAATGGTACCGATTTTTTTTTCATTTGTTCAAGCTTCTTTATTGTTCATAAGTCTAGAAATAATTAATACAGTATACACTATAAAGGGATTTAATGGCATTTAGTATTTATTCAAGCAAATTTAGCAAAAAAAATACAGAGAAAGTAAATAAATAATATTGCTGACGTAATTACCAAACCCCTCCGTTCCCCATGTCATCAAAAATAAGCAAAGAAAAGCCTACCTTCCCCCTTTTGTACGACTGCAGACTCGTGGCTGCCGTTATTTCATTCGGTAAATAGTTGTAAACCGTCGGACTCATGACGTGCGTTAACTTGGAGGACTTCTCGAGAGAGCGTGGCACGGACAACAGCCTATGCCGGTTGCGGGTGAGGCTAATTGACTAGGCTAATTAACACTATTTAATAGTGCAGATTTATGATAGGTACACGAGTCTTTACAAGTGCTCAAAACTGTAAGTGTGCCACAATACTTATCATCATCATCATTGCAGCCATAGGAGGTCCACTGCTGGACATAGGCCTCCCCCATCGATCTCCAAAAGGGCCGGTTGGAAGCGGCCTTCGGTCTCTTTCCATAATACTTATGACTTACCAGAACTAACTTAATACCAGACTTCACGTGTACTAAAACGACTAATCACCAAGTGGAACTCAAAGCTTAAAAACTCCCAAACAAAGTCACTTCTTTCAATAAAATCTTCCGACATATTTCTAAGTGCTTATTAATCTAATCCGAAGACTAGCGCCTACAATCGTGGACACAAAGTGAACAGTGAACATCTTTCGGCATATTTTTACGCTAAACTTGTGATTGAAGTGTTACTCAAGGTCTAGCGTGACGCTAGGCTAGTGGACCCAGTGTCGGTGATTCGTTCAAGATAAATCCGCAAACGATGAGGCACCGCGTCCTGCCACTACTCGCTCCCGTTTTCCTCTCCAAGCTGTGGCGGAGACGTCGTCGGGCGAAAGCCATCGAGAAGTTTCATGGGGTAAGAACAAGGCGGAGCATAGATATTAGACTGTATCTGATATAGCCAGAATTTACAGTGCGCAATGTTCAGATTCAGTTAATTCACCAAAACACATTCAAATGCCTCCGTGATTCGCCCACCCTTTTCACTATAGCAACAGTGTACGTATTCCGAATAAAATAAATACCACTAAACCGTTGTAAGTACGGCAAACTTACTTCATTCAGTGCTTACGCTCTGTATTCATAAACGTATAGAACACAGCTTAAAGTTAGCGCAGGCTACGCTAATCGTAAGTAGTGAATATCACCTACTTGAGCCAATCTTAAAGCGGTAGTGGCGCCACCAAGCTATTAAAAGTGTAGTTATTATTGACATATTTGACACTTGCTCATTTGACACATTTGATTTATATCATAAATATTTTGAGTTTACTCCTTTGATACTCACTCCAGTATCCAACCAGTATCTTTGTTGTTTGTTAGTCACGTCTGCTTAAAAAACCGGTAAAGGGAACCTTTACTGAAAACTAAAGCTGCCGTAGACAACAAAGTAGTCTTAGCTAGACCGCGCTAAGGTTGTGATGAACTATGGTTCTGAATACTAACAAATAGTATAGACAAAAGTACAACACAACATTTAAAACATTTAAACTTGGCTAAGACTGGTCTATGACTTTTGTCTCTGAATCTTGGCCTTACCACTAAGAATCTTATGGCGACACCGATGAATGATCTAATAGTCCGCATGCAAAAAAAAAGAGCATCAAGCCTGATTTAGGCCTGATGCGTTCGCACCCGGTACACCACCTCACCATATCTCCCTTGTTTGTCTGATCTGAGACTACCACCGTATTAAAAACCTTACCTTTTTTATTCTTACACGCGGGTCGATATCCTTTTCATCCATTTCTAAGGCAACATTTCCTCCTAAAGTCAGAGTTAAATATTCATTCGCCTTTACAAGCAGAGAATAGCAAATTAAGTATCAGGACTTGGGTAAACAAAAGCGAGGCAAAGCCTTAAAAAGTACCCGAGAGTGAAGCCCGACAAAGTGTACCGCTTACTTGGGAGGCGAAGCGATGACGTCGGCCTGCGACGCGCGTCTTGACCTACTCGTTTGTACAGTTGGCAGAAAAAGCTAACGCATGAAACAGTTATATGATTATTAAAGCGATATTTATCGTGATAAGGTTGTAGATTAAGCTCCCGATATTTCCAGTGACCATGACTGTATGTGACATGTATGTGACTGCGCCGAAATATCAGGAGCTCTATCCACAACCGTGGTAACTATCACGTTAATTAACTATATATAACTGTAGTGAACAACCGTGATTGTTTATAATAGTGTTCTGTCGCATTTTTTTGACCCCCTTAGTTTCACCCGCGTGAATTACTCCTTATAACATCAGCTATCTGTCAATGAAAGTCCCGTCAATATTGATCCAGCCGTTCAGGGGCCTTACGGACAACAGGTATTGCGGCACCAAACTGACGTCAGATCCGCTCAGTTGGAAAATCACGCGACCACAAACCGTATCTGGGCGCGTTAAGGTTCACGTTCGCGTGATTTTCCAACTGAGCGGATCTAACGTTAGTTTGGTGCCGCAATAACTGTTGTCCGTAAGGCCCCTGGAGTCCATATAGAACATACATACACACATCGCCTTTTATTCAGTTCACATAGGCACGGGGATTTTACCTTAACTGAATAAAAGGTTGTAATGACGGAGTTTTGAGTTTAAAAACATACAAAATACAACCCCTCGTTTTTTGAAGTCGGTTAAAAAGTAATGTTGAACGGTAAATGACTTCGTAGCCTAAAGGTGAACATTTAAGTGGACAGGTGAAAAGGGTCTCTGAACGATGACCCTTTTAACCTCGTTTCTAGACTCGTAGTTGTACATTTAGCCAAAAGTGCGGGAAATTTGAAATTTTACTTTTGTGCGAAATATGTTAACATCTGTCTTATACAAAGTTATAAGGAAATATAATGGTTCGTTACACATCATTATTAACAACTTTTACTATAGGACTAACCGTAAAATCGGGAAAAAAGGGAGTTCGAAAAAAAAAAAAAAAACTGCTGTCTATATGGAACTATTCTATAGGCATATGTTTACCATTTTAATGGATGTTTAACAGACTTCAAAAAAGGAGGAAGGTTCTCAATTTGATCAGTTTTTTTTTTTGTAAATTTATAATAAAAATGTTATGTCATTAAAAGTTTCATCATCATCATCATCAGCCTGTAAACGTCCACTGCTGAACAAAGGCCTCCCTCGTAGAGAGGGGTGTTGCCATAATCCCCACGCTTGGCAGGCGGCTTGGGGATCGCAGTACGTTCACCGTGTACTAATAGGACGCTGCTGCCCATCCTCCGGTGGTTCTGGTCGCAGTTTTAGGACATACCCGGGTCAAAAAGTAAAGTTGTAAGTTAAAAGTTAAAAGTTTATTTGTACAAAATTCATTGCATTGATACCATGCACCAACGACTTATCTGATCCAATTCCGAGTTTTGTCATAAATATTCAAACTGTTCCCAACAAGTGAGGACACAAACCAATAGCGGGCGGGAGAACAACCCTGCGACCCGGGACACCCCCTGGGCTTAAGTTATGGGACAGGGGTGGATGGCACATAATATCGGACCGGTCGACCGCGGAAGCAGTAGCCCGCGAGAGGAAGGCCGACCTCGACCCGACTCTTCAGTCGGCGTTGTCACATGAATTATAATTATGATATACTCACGCCACTTGATCTACTGTCGTACTGCCATTATAGAGTTTTTTGTTTTTTTTTTTTTTTTTTTTTTTTTAACGTTACTGGTGGTAAACCACTCAGGTTATTTTGAATTGTAATATAGATCGCATATTTGAAATGTTTGGCCACCCCCCTGATCTACGAGTTAGATGGGACAGCTTCGGACTAATTGGTTTCATAAAAGAGATCTTTTATCGTTACGGAAATGTAAGGGAAAAATGTTTTGACTTTTAAACGCAACAATCTATGAATAGTTTAAATGTAGGCTTATACGGAACGGTGATATTGATCCAAAAGGAGGTTGTTGCACTCATCATTATAAACAACTTTAACTATCGGAGCATCCCAAAATCGCGTAATTTATTACCTTATTCGATAGAAAAAAGGCATTCAGACTCGACGAAATGTACCATCAGATATTTTTTCACGGTTTTAGGGTTGACGAAGTAAAATTAGTTTATAATTATGACCTCCTTTAGGGACCACCGTTCCGTGTGTGATCCTGTATTAGTTTAGTGGCTTTAAGAAACGGGTTCGGTATCAAACATTTTCGTTATTTTTTTTTAGACTTAATATGTTTTCTATTCAAAATCTGTAAATGCCAATCTAAATGTCTCTAAAACCCGTGGCCGGTCTTCTCAGACAGTTTCTATTCAGCTATAACGGTTAGGTTCTTAATCTCTCCAATACATTTTTCAGTTTTAAACGTTTATCACATATTATAGAAAGGTACATATTTTTACCTAAATTAAATAATACGTGATAAGTCCCGATAAACGTTTAAAACATGTGTTCAAATCGCGAAAGTTTAAAAATTACTACATTTTCCAGTCTTTATACTTTATGCTGGAGCGATGGTGGCCATCCGGTTCGATCCCAATGATATAGATAAATGATGAATCGAATAATTGAAAACCTAAATAAATTATGTGCAGTTTCAATGCCATCACTCAAACAAGTACGAGTAGGACTCGTGCTCTGAGGGTTCCGTTGAACAGAAAACTCAGAGCGCGAGTTCAAAAAAAAAAACTAAAGTTGAAATATTTAAAGACAAACTTAACTTTGTAGTTTACTATAAGGTTATTCTATACATTCCAACTACAAAATGTAAGTTTGTAATAAAAAATAATTATTTTTAAATGATATAACTTCAAATTTGTAACTTTCAGATTTATTCCTATATATGTGCTATGAGACCTTGCCTTTTGCCAAATTTCATGATTAATTATAATTATTATTATTTCATAATTATTTATTTTGTCAACGGGAAGTACCCTATACCAATACCCTATACCCTATACCAACATGCATTAGGCCAGCATGGTGAATAAGGGCACATTCCCTCTGATGGGACACCAGAGAGGATGGGCAGTAGAGACGTGAAAGACTGAGAATGATAATTCATTAGAGTCTTTTGACGCTAAAAGTTACATCCCTCACTTCAAGTAATATGAAAATATATCAGTAAAATTCCGCCGACGTCTCCGCACATTTCCCAACAAGTCAGTAACGTTGCGAGCAGGGTGCGAGCCAAGGTAAACAAACACTCGCACTGTTTGTCCCCGGGGCGCTTTGTCTCGAAAGCTAATTTATCTTGCGGTTCCACAACTAACGATATATCCTTTAGTTAGGTTGTATCGCTGACCTAGATTTTAGGAAAGGCTGTGTTTTCTGGTGTAGGTTTATTTTCTTAGCCAATGTTGAAGTCATTTCTAACATGATTAAACAGGACCTTCACAGGACCCTAGAGTGCAGCTAGGCTACTGGATATGCTAGAGAGATTAATTATGTTCTGGTAAAATGTCTACAGTCGACATCTATGTGATACCAAGATATCTAGGTAGAATTTACCTAACGTTTGTTTTATTAAGATTAATAACACCCAAAGTTGGTAACTACATGTATTTTCTTGCCATCCGTCTTAAGTCTTGTTACTTATGGCTCAGTCTCGATTTCGTGCATAACGATTTCCGTCTGCGAAACGTTGGCAGACAAGTTTGATACAATGACTTTATGGGTCATTATTGGGATTTTAAGCATGGATTACCTGAACTTACGATAAAGCCCTCCGTTAATTGTAAAACTATATCTTAGCGCGAGCCACTATTATTTTGCTCAAAAGTTTTTTAGTTGAAACGGATTTGTCAATAGATATCAGGTAGTTATGCGATTGTGGGTCTCGCTAGTCCGCATTCTCCATGTCAAAATTACACGCAAGTTCTTGAGCCATTCAACAAAAGGAACTTTTATCCAGAGTGCTGCCATCAGTCCTGGTTTCCCTCGATTTGTTCTGGTTTAGAAGGCCGCTTGGAGACGTCAGGGGGAGATTCTCAAGAAATCCCTGACTCCTCACGCTTGACGCGTTGCCAGTGTCGTTCGTTTTCGATTTCAGCAATTATTTCCACGTAAACACTTGACGCTATGAATTGGATACGAACACATTAGATATTCTCTCCGTGCTCCTCCTGAACATGGAACTATTTGTCTTAATACTTCTAAGAACGTAAAAAAAAATATTTTGACCAAACGTCCGGGATTTGTGCCATTTCTGCCCTTAGTCGACAATTTAGGAGATAGCAGCCATACTATTACCTAATGTTCTATCCTGGCTATAGTTACAAGGCTATGGACTGTTTTATAATTCAAGTATTTCAGGTGAGTAATGTAGTTCTTTGTTCGTTTTCCAGAGTGCGTCGGAGTCGTCGGCTGGCGCGGGTGGGGGCACGTCCGGCGGCAGCGCGCGGGTGTCCTCACGCTCGCGGACCTCTGAAGAGCCTCACATCGGTCAGTACTCCACTTCAAGTTTGCTTGTCCAGGGGGGTTAGACAAGACCCATCCTTGAAAATGACATTGACAATGACATTAGCTTGAGAGTTGTTATCTCAAGGTAATGTAATTTTAATACAATTTCATCTTTCCGCAGGCGCTAACGCTAACAGAAAGTGGGTCTTGTCTAACCCCCCAGACGTGTTTGTTGTGCATCTTGAGCACCGAATTACCCACTGCTGAGCATCATCGTAGTTCCATCTACAAGAGACGATTCAAGTAGCGTTCGAAATACATCTGCGCTCGTAACTAAATAAGCCGATTCGAGGGCCACAAACGCGGTTACAATCTTTGTACTCAGCAAAGTTTTAGTGGGTGAAGTGACCTCTCCATAGTTGCTACACTACCTGGGACGCGATTAAGGAAACGCAGGCATGCCCAGAACCTGCCTTTTTTAGCTAACTGGCAGGAGCCACATACGTGTCACTATGAGTAGTGGCGGGTCGGTTTCAGGACCCGAGTGTATGCTGAGCATAGTGCCGCCCATTTCATTCTGCCTTTGTTCCCGTCTAGCCGCATCAATTCTTTTGTTGACCGGATTATTATTGAGTCACGTTTAAAAGTCACATAATAGATTATACCTGCCTTGAGCTTTGAGTTACCTAAAATTTAAAAACAGGTGTATGTTAACTAGATTACGGGGGCGTGAATAGGTTCTACGTTATTTAAAAATTATTCTATTGATATCTTCTAATTATTTTGCAGCCTTCTACCTCGTGCATGAATCCTATCCATCCTAAGGTTGCCTGGACGAGATTGCTCTTAGCGATAACTAATTATAATACCTTATTTTACCCTTGTAATGCTTTTTTAACTCTTTTGTTAATCGCCCCGTGCGTCTCAGAAAGTCAGTGCTGAAAATCAGCACTGCAGAGAAATCCACAAGTTTATCGCTGAGCATCATACTGGACACTACAGCGACAACTTAACATGTATCATATTTTCTTTCGTTTTATTTTCTGTTTTGTGACGTCTTTTGTGCACAAAATAAATGTTTTCTTTTCTATTTTAATACACACATTTATATATATTTTACAATTTTTTTTTAATCTGTTCAATCCTGTATATCCATGTAATTTATGGTGTAAGCAAAAAAGAGTTAATATATCTATATGTCATATATGACGTTCCAGGAAAGTACAAGCTCCTGAAAACGATCGGCAAGGGCAACTTCGCGAAGGTGAAACTGGCGAAGCATGTCCCCACCGGCAAGGAAGTCGCCATCAAGATCATCGACAAGACGCAGCTCAACCCGGGCTCGCTGCAGAAACTCTTCAGGGAGGTGAGGAAGTTTCACCTTCTATCATACCACAGAGAAAATGCCAGTGATGTCAGCGGAGCAGAGTTTTTACAGTACAGCCGTACTTGCGGGGGCCGAGGGTTTCAACAAGTCATGGGGAGAGGTGAACGCAAAATGATGCCTGTGACCTTCATCATCATTATCAGCCTATCGTGTTCCCACTGGGCCTTCTCCCAGAGAGAGAGGATGGGCCCTAACCTAATCTACCTGTGATCTGAGTAAGAAACAATTACGGCGCGCATTTACGGACGTCCACCAATGTGAAACCCAGTGGTACGCCGACTTCGTTCGTTTACGACAACTGCTGCGAAGCGACGTAGTTAGTAAAGATTTTGACAGATCGAGACATCTGAGACGCAATTGTTCGGAAGCATGGAGGGGGATCATGGAGATTTAAAACAAAGGAACCCAAACTCGAGGGGTCGCTTGGTGTCGAAGGCCTGATAATGGAACCGGGAGGTGGATAGTCGAACGTTTGCTATGGGACTTCTTAAAGTAAACGAAATGAGCCCAAATTGGGAGGAATGTACTAGATGCCATTAAAGAAAGATTTTTTTTTATATCTGTTGCCCGACCAGTTAACGAAAGCGAACTGTAGATCAATTCAACAAAACAAAAATACTGTATTGTCATCTAGGGTACATATTTAGTTACAAATCGATGCGACAACTAACAATTAGGTTAAAATCGATTAACAAGATTTGTTTGCACAGTTACTGTTAATTAAAAACACAGTGTTCGTCCGTTGTGTACTTTTATTTATTTCGAATCGTTTTGTTTTCCAGGTGCGGATAATGAAAATGCTGGACCACCCAAACATTGTAAAGTTATTCCAAGTTATAGAGACTGAGAAGACGCTTTACTTAGTCATGGAGTACGCGTCGGGCGGAGAGGTTGGTTTACTTTTCTTTTTAATGAAACTGAGTTAGGAGACGAGAGGGTCAATCGCCTGATGGTAAGCGTTACGCTTGTCCATAACAATGCAGAGCAACACAGAATTTTGGACTAAAATATTTTAAAATTTCACGCGGCAATGCACTGCACTAGTCATCCTGATATAATCAATGTTAAATCTCTTTATGCCCTGTAATTTCGCTGGAAACATTGCCCTTCCATCCGGAATAAATTAATGTTTGCACACTACTGCTTGGTGATTGCATTACTGGCAAAGGTAATTCCCCTGCACGACTGCAAATGAGGTCTGACAATTGTTAATCGTTGCTTACCAACAGGCAAGTTCGAACGCGGACTTATTCGCAATAAAAAAAGATAGTATATATTAAACGCGGCCCATTGACCATTGACGCATCCAACCTGTCACTTTTTATGAAATCTTTAGGTACCTTTCGTTAAACCTTTCTTACCATTAACATCTTTTCTAGTTCATTTGTGTGACTTTGTTTCAGATAAAGGTGTTATTTTAAAGTAGTATTTGGGACTACTAATGATATAATTGTCCGTTGCATTGCAGGTGTTCGACTACCTGGTGCTGCACGGGCGCATGAAGGAGAAGGAGGCGCGAGCCAAGTTCCGCCAGATCGTCTCCGCGGTGCAGTACTGCCACCAGAAACGTATCATACACAGAGATCTCAAGGTAATCCTTGCAGTTGCATGTGCGCTCTACAATCTGACAGCACAACCTTTGGTTCTGCACCAATCACTTATTTAGTACTTGAAATATAGCTTAAAATATAATGTGAATAATGAAATATAATGTGGAGCTTAGATGCTCCATCGCTCAAAAAACAGTGAAGGAAAACATCGTGAGGAAACCGGTATGTCCAAGAACCACAACAGTTCTAAGACATGATGTTCACCAACATGACATTCAGCAGTGGGAACAAGATAGGCTGACATGATACCATCAACTGGTATGATCTTGGCATCTTCCACTTCTTCGTCGTGTCATTTGTACACAATATGTGCAAATGGGGTTTTACTGATTCTCCGGTGAAACTGTGCGACTTCGGTGTCCGATCAAGGAGCATCTGCTCGAGTGCCCACTGTCCCACTGCCCCGACACATGCAAACTGGGCGACTTTTGCGAAGCTAACGCTGCCTTAGTTTCTGTGGCATCCTATTGGTCAACAATGATATAACAACATAATAGAATCGCTGATGGGTAAAGAAATACATAGTAGTCGTGTAGATGATCTAAAAAGTCTTCTCACCAGTACTTGGCCACAGCGACCTTAAGGAGAAGCTTTATACAGGTCTTTTATTGCACATGGGCAAGGTCCTGTAATGGCTGAGGCAAGGGCAGCGGGGGCACGAAAGTCGAAGTGACATGGTCTGCGATGAAATACCACAATAGCATTGTGCCCTCTCACTGTATCCCACCTGGCCAGGTTGTGCCTACATCGGCCGAAGGTGCAATACACTTTTACGATGCGGTACGGCGACAGGTGCTCTATCAAAGCAATTTCAACCTCATTTACCTGTTAATTTAATATATGATATAAACATAGATGGTAGAGGCAAGATTTACAGGTCCCATTGAATTATTCAAACGTGTGAAACCAAAGGCCGCTGCTAGTGTATGTGTATCCTTCATATGACCAATGTATATATATTTATAAACACGTTCTTTCGATTCGCCAGTCTTTAATTTGATTTATATTTATATTTTTCAGGCGGAAAACCTACTATTAGACGGCGAAATGAACATCAAGATCGCAGACTTCGGTTTCTCAAACGAGTTCACGCCGGGCGCCAAACTGGACACCTTCTGCGGGAGCCCGCCATACGCCGCGCCAGAGCTCTTCCAAGGTACAACTCCATACACTACATCTACATAATAATAGATTCAAACAGAGAGCAAGACAAAAAAATCTGTCGTAGGACTGCACGTCAGAAGTGAAAACTAGTAGTAATTCACCTATCCCACAAGATATAGCGCTATCTGTGCGTGACGATCAAGCGAGTTCAGTGTTTTTTTCCCATCCCAAATAGTGCCCAACGTGCCTAAAGAAGTTTTCACTTCAAAAACAGGCCTATCGTTTACTGAGTCAATTCTAGAGGAAGCTGCGTGGTGCAGGAGGGATATCCAAATTTGCTCATCTCGTCATCCATCCCAACATCTGAAGGTACCTCATGGGTTCCATGTTCAAGGTGGTATCGTTTTCAAGATCTGAGGAACTGGGGATGAGCCAAGAGTCAAGGCGGTGTGGTGTCTCTATGATTAATTTGACAGTTCGTGATTTAAACCCTCAGTGTCCCATACATGTCAGAAGGAAGTTGTCGCATCACTCGTAGCCTGGACAGCTTTGATAGACTGTTATCTTCCCATAATGCTCACTGCTCACATTGAAAACTCACCACACTCACCAGCCTGTCTGGAGACCTCAGTTTTTTATCGTCTATAGGCTTGCGTTTGACCGCTATCTCGTCTAATTTCATCAATGATGTGGTGTACGATGAAGTAGGAGAAAACTCATAGGAGGGATTCTCATAGTGTTATTGCAAAATGCTTAATCAAGTCTTAACGCGCGTTCCAGGCAAGAAATACGACGGCCCCGAGGTGGACGTGTGGTCGCTCGGAGTGATCCTGTACACGCTGGTTTCGGGTTCGCTTCCCTTCGACGGATCCACGCTGCGGGAGCTCAGGGAACGCGTCCTCAGGGGAAAGTACAGGTGAACAGAATTTTATGAGAATATGAATTCGTAGTCAAACATATTAATATCACAATCTCAATAAATTATATCTGCGTTCCAGAATACCATTCTACATGTCGACCGACTGCGAGAACCTCCTTAAAAAGTTCCTCGTTCTGAACCCGGGCAAGCGCGCCTCGCTCGAGAGCATAATGCGGGACAAGTGGATGAACACGGGCCACGAGGAGGACGAACTCAGGCCCTACGTGGAGCCCCAGCAGGACTTTAAGGACCACAAGCGGATAGGTGAGGATCACTACTTTCTATTGAGATATGTTCCTGATACGGGGTTCGAAGATCTAATAGTAGAACGTGGGATGGCCTTTGTGGAGTCAATGGAAGGTTTTAAGGTACACAAGCTGCTCCTGAGCTGCTGATAGATAAAGATATTTTTGTGTGGGTGGGAATGGTTCCAAAGTGGGATGAAGCTCTTAATAGTTGAACATGGGATGAAAGGATGATGCATTAAGGTCTTTGGGGGTGCCGTTGCAAGGCTTTGAGAATCACAAGCGGATAGGTGAGGGAGGATCACTACTTTCTATGGAGAGATGTTCCTGAGAAGGGTTGGTGGTTTGAAAATCTAAAAGTTGAACATGGGGTGGGTTTTTGTGGAGTCAATGGAAGGTTTTAAGATACACAATGGACTGATGATTGGTAGATATATTTTTGTGAGGTTAGTGGTTGTAAAGTGGGGTAAAGGTCTAAACATGGGATGAAAGGATGGCGAATTATGGCTTTTGGTGTTCGGTGGTGCAAGGCTTTAAGAATCACAACAGATAGATGAGGACAACCTTGCAGATATATTTTTTGTGAGGGTGGGTAGTTGGCTCGAAAGAGGTATGAGAATGCAATAGCTGAATACGGAAGGGAGAAGAATTAAGGCATTTAGTGGATCTGTGGAAGGATTCAATGACTACAAGCGGATAGGTGAGGGATAGTGCTTTTTTGAGTATGTTATTCTGCCTTTAAACATTTGGATACGCTATTGAGGTTCCTACATGGTACAATAAAACGTAGATGGACAGAAAATCGTTCCTGCTACAGAAAACCATACATTATTGTAAGGTAGCGATGACATTTGTCCAGTTTAATTGGACCGTATATGTTTGTCTTACTTTTAATAATATAATAGGTAAGTAACATAATGTGATCATGCATCTCTGAGGACTAGTTGCGATTGAATTAATCTATTGATTGATTGAGTTGATTTTGCTATATTCGCCTAACAAGTATTGTAGTTGTTTTACGAGCTAAGCTAACTGCTTGAGCTATCACTACGGTACAGGCTACAGAAATGGCTCTGGATGGTTAGAGGGTGGGAAAATGAACGAATAATTTGATGTCATACCGCACATGAAATTGTATGAAGATAACTATTGATGTAATATGGGACTTAATGGGGGGCTGCCATAATTCCCACGCTTGGCAGGCGGCTTGAGGATCGCAGAGCGTTCCACCGTGCAGTAGGAGGATACTGATGCCCATTCTCTGGTGCTTCTGGTCGCAGTTTTAGGACATACCCGGGGCAGGCCACATTGTTCAAAGAACCGATAACCGATGGGGAATAAAAGTTTTTGAGTGGAGACCACGAACCGGAAGACGCAGCGTAGGTCGTCTACTAGATGGACCGACGACATCGTGACAGTCGCGGGCATCCAGTGGATGCGGATGGCGAGCTGTCGTTCAGTGTGGAGGTTAAAGGGGGAGGCCTATGTTCAGCAGTGGACGTGTTCTGGCTGATGATGATGGAGTATCACCAAAACACCTCTCCGGGATGGCAGATTCAAAATCTTGTTTCTTTCATCATCCATAGCTTATTCAGCACGTTGGACAAAGCATCGCTGCTAGTGTTGCAGGTGTCCATAGGTGGCATGTACCGTTTGCCATCAGTGCAATAGCATGGCTGTGTGGCCACAAATAAAAATGTGGTCATATTTCGAACTACTTAAGCCCAACTAGTGTCAGTTATCTGGTTATAGTGGAGTCGAAGTAGTTAGAAAACTATTTATTTTATTTTTATGCCATAGATGGCAGACAAGCTGACGGGCCGCCTGATGGTAAGCGATCAGCGTCGCCCGTCGTCACACTTGTATTTGTGGTCATGTTTTTCTGGCAGTTTTTCGCTGTCCTCCCATCTAGTCCATATTACATCAATGAAAAAACCTTATGAATTTGGTTCAAAAAAAATCCACAGATATAATGGCATGGTATAATTTGTGGCTCACTGTAAATTCATATTTTTACTACTATGTAAAAGATACTTGAATTTTATGACCTTAGACTTTTTATCTTTTAAAATGTTGATTAAAAAAAAATTTAATATGTCTTTTTTTTACCTTTTTTTGATGTCCTTATATTGATGTGCAGTGTGACAGTAATACAAACTAACAGGAGTGTTTTTGTGTTAATTTCATGCGTGCATCGCTACGAATATCGACACAGCGCAAGTTGGTATGTGAGACTTTGAATCAGGGGTCTATGTGCTTTGATTACTAACTGAACATTTGTTCTGTCTCGTTGCATTTCTTTGATTAGGTAATTTTTGAGAATATTTACATGATGTTGTACTTCAACGTGTAGCATAAAGCGTAATATAATTCTTGCGGATGTTGATCCATCAAAGTGAACAACTTTTAGCATACAAGTTCGATAATTTTGGGGGAAAACCGTACAAAACCTCGTGCAAAATGGACCACGTGATCGGTAATTTTGTATGTCAAATTGTAGACGTTGTAAATTTTTATTTTTAATTGGCTACTGCCCCTTTGGGTTTTGGGGCAATTTTGCCATCAACAGATTTCAGTATATTTACTTATCTACTCAATAGTTTTTGGTATAATTGTTTCACAATTTTTTTACCGCCATTGAATCCATTTTTGAACTTATACGAACCCTAATCTTTAGAAACATACCAATGGGTATGTTATTCACAATATTATTATTGTATGAAGTGAATGAGACAGAATTAAATTCAAAATTATTTATCGTATTATTGTATTGCACGAAATATATATTTTTGTAATTGTAACCAGTGATAGTAATGTTGCTTGTTTGTTATTTATGTCATGTGATGCTTAAAAACTAACAGCAGGTCGCCTTTAATTTAAATGTATTTTTATTACTTTTGGACTAACCATTATTGCGCTTTGAAATTATTTTGCTTAGATTAACTGAATTGCATAAATTATAACCTTAAACACGCTCTACGTGAATCCGTGCGGTTTTACTCGAGCGTGCATGGAGCGATATAGACACGCAAATCGTGGTACAACCTAGGAAATGTCCCAGCTGGTAGGGTTTAAAATGTTTTTATGGCTGTTATTTTTTGTAAAAAAACAATTAAAAAAAAATACCTTGGCAATCGTAGTTTCCGGTTTTTTTATAACAATAACCACTAAGAAAGTTTTAGCGTCTTAACACGCCCGTGATGGTCTAGGCCTTTACAAGCTTAGTTTTTTAAATTTTATTATATAATAGACTTGCGTTTGATCGCCACCTCGCCTGATGTTAAGCGATGATGCTGTTAAAAGATAAATTCATATAATAGTATTGTCCTAGCAGGCTAGACTTCCATTTATAAAGAGATATTGGTGTCGATTCTTTTATACCATTATCTAAACTAAATTTGACAGTTTAAAATTGTGCCATCAACACCCCTGTGTTTGCACTAGGGGTTAGAAAAATTATGCCTTATGCCAGTGATTAAGGCATCTTTTTTTGCCAGCTCGATAGCCAGCATGGTGGATTTATGGCCCAATCTCTCTGAGAGAACGCTTGTGTCCCAGCAGTGGGAACACAATAGGTTGTTAATGACTACTGTACTTCCACGATATTAAAGAGGAAATACACTAGAGATTCATAAAAGAAACAGTTTTGAAGATTAACTTTCGCAAAGTAACGCGTCAATGCTTAAGGTTGACTTCCGTGCATCGCGGCCGATCGCAGCCGCACGCTTCTAACGCGCGCGGCTAATGCGATTTAAAAATGTATGGCGAAGTCAGTCGTCGGCCGCACGCGTTTGACGCAGACCTCGGAACCGGCGCCATACATTTTAACCGACTTCAGAAGGAGGTTATCAATTCGATTGTATGCATTTTTTGTATGTTTGTTACGCGATTACTCCGCCGATTATGAATTGATTTTAATGATTTTATTTTTTATTTGGTAGGCCATACTTCAGATGTGGCCCCGTATACATTTTCACGAAATTGATTCAGCGCTTTATGAAATAAGAAAAACAAAAAAAGATTTACACTGAAGACGTTTTCGTTTGTGGTTCCCTTCAGCAAAATTTTTGATGAGGACTTTCAACTTTTTTAGTTTAAGTTTGTACATGTAGGTATCGTCTTGGAGTCGGTTTTTGTTTCTTTTTCTAAAAATTAATTATCATAGTGTGAAGTATTGTCGCATTAGCCGCGCGCGTTAGACGCGTCCATCAGACGCGCGCGGCTGCGATCGGCCGCGATGCATAAAAGTCAGCCTTTAGAGAAGAAAATTGTAAATAACACGTCCCTTTACCATTGTCTTTGTTCCATGAAACGAAAGTTTGTTCTACTTGTGTTGCAGAGGCGTTAGTGTGCCTGGGCTACAACAGACAAGAGATCGAATACTCACTGGCGGAGGCGAAATACGATGATGTGTTCGCCACTTATCTACTCTTAGGAAGGAAAAGTACAGACGTGAGTATACGCTTTGTGATGCCGTAGACAAATATTCACGCGTGGACATATGTAGGGTACAAGGGGCTAGAATACCGGGTGCAGCAAACTCAGTCGCGCTACTGACATATAAAATGACAGTCTACTTTTGAAAAATGTGCTTCGGTCATTTTGCGAAGTTAATATTTCAAAATAAAAAAAAAATTGTTTTGATATTTTTTTATAATGGCCAGAATATATTATGAGAAAAACTGTTTATAACATTTTTGTGGTCACAATAAAAATAAACATATTTTTCCTAAATGTTTTGAAATATTAACTTCGCAAAATGTCCGAAGCATATTTTTCAAATGTAGACAGTAATTTTATTTTCCAATAAACTACAAATGAGCGAGTGAGATAGTGGCGCCCTATTCTGGACCTTAAGAGTCTAAGCTTCATGCGTCCACTGTCTCACACGCGCATTTTAACATTGTTGAAGATATAAAATGATTGGATAATAAATAATGGCCAAGTGAGAGTCGGTGACAAATTTCTATTAACCACCAGCTACGTCGGGCGCGGTCGGTACTTAGATGGGTGGCCGTCTGAGCGTGATGTTGTCCTTTTGCACTACTCTTTGTATTTTGTGGTGGTACGGTAGCCATGGTGCGTGAGCCCAACTCGCAATTGGCTGGTTTATTAGTGTAAGTATTAAGCGGCATTGGCCCCCCATGTATCATAAAGTAATCCACGATTCCAGCCGGAGTCAGACGGCAGCCGGTCGGGGTCATCGCTGTCGCTGCGCACTGCAGCTGGAAACCAGCCGCAGCAGAACGCAACGGCGAACTCGCATTCAGGTACACACACACACAAACACGCACGTTGACAGTTCGTTTGTTGAGTCCACGCTGAAAGAGAATAGTCATGGCAAACAAATGTACCAAAGGCACAGTAGATAAATATAAGCTAAAGCAGTAGTATGACTCGGACGTGTCCTTGAATTCAATGCCTATTGTCGGTCACAGGGTTACACCTTTCTGTGTAACCCCGTATATTTGGAATTCAAGTGTTTCATCATTTTGGTTGATATGTCTACCGCCTCCAAGGCATTCAAATGACCTAAAATCTGATGCACCAGCAACTCAGTCAGTTTATTAAGGCCCAAAATATGGCGAGCCGCTATCTCACTCGCACATTTGATGTTTCTTTTTAATATAAAATTGTGTCCACGTTTGAAAAATGTGCTTCGGTCATTTTGCGAAGTTAATATTTCAAAATATATAGTTTTTTTTTCTTTTGTTTTTTTTTATTATGACCTCAAAAAATGGGATAAACAGATTTTCCCATTTAACCCGGTTATTACAAAAAATATTAAAACTAAAATTTGTCCTAATATTTTGAAATATTAACTTCGCAAAATGACCGAAGCACATTTTTCAAACGTGGACACAGTCATTTTATATCTTTAAAAAAAAACATCAAATGTACGAGCTAGATCGCTGCACCCGGTATTCTGGCCCTGCAGGATATCGACTAAAACTTAACAGATTTGAGTACATTAAAACAGACATTTTGTTAACTGTAAAAATCTAATAAAGCTTCATAAAACGCTTAGGGATCGCTTGAAAGCTTTCTAACTGGGAATTCATTGTCATACCATTAGTCCAGTCTCGGGTCTAAACGATGCTCTATTGTGGTTGGAGGCAGCAAGAAGGTGATTAGTTTACTTTTTGAACGACTTCATATTATTTTTTTAGATTGTCATTTATGAACCGATTAAAAAAAAACTGTTTTTTCTTGGAAGGATATTCTTTCAGGTTAGTCACATAGATATTTTATCAAAATCGGTTTAGTAGTTTGGCTTATAAATCAAAATAACTGGAAAATTCTGTTACTTTGATGATAATATTATGTCATCCGAGAAACCCAAATTGTATATTTTACTAATTTTATGAAGTCGGTTTTTTAAATTGATTAATTATATTGGATATTTTCATTTATGAAATAAGATCAAAGGAAATATTTTTGTGATTAGTTTGTGACTTAATCTCTTAAGCCCTTCTTGCTTTGTCCTCCAATGTTTGCTTTATATTTTATCGTCTATTTTATGTGTGCTTTATGGTATTATACTAAACGTGCGGCGATCACAACGATGTTGCTATGATATTTGCAAATGCGACGGCGGCAAATGCACAGTACACCTTCCGGGGGTCGTCAGTGCAGGGGCCTTATGGCTACCTGTTTTAAGCGATTTTGTTTAGGTGATAAAAAAAGATGCGCGACCGCCATCCGTATCTTGGCGCGTTAAGGTTCACGTTCGCGTGTTTTTCCGTACCGCGCTGTTTTGGCGCTAATTCGAGCCCGCATTAAATCACCTTCAGTTGGTATGAGAGTGTCGTTGTGATCGCCACGCTACGCCACACACACTGTAACACTAAAACGCGCGGTTTAGGCGGCGGCGCGGGTGGCGCGGCGGGCTCGCCCACTCACCGCGGCGTGCAGCGCTCCATCTCGGCCAGCGCGCGCCCCGCCGCCTCGCGCCGCGCCTCCTCTGGCGCCGAGGTGCTCCGGACACAAGGTAACACATAGAAACACATTCACAACACATATACCCTGGTCGAACTCAGACGCGGCTCCGATGTACTCCAGACACAAGGCTACACACATGCAGATGCCCCGACAAAGACCCTCGGAGTCTGGTCGAACTATACTGCAACACATAGAAACACGTTCACAAGACAAAAATACCCTGGTCGAACTCGGACGTTGCTCCGATGTACTCCAGGCACAAAGTCAAAGTTTTTATTTGCTTGCCAATGGGTATATACAAGGCCTTAAAATATTAAATGTTCATCCATTAACAGCCCTAATGGTAAGGGCGTGCAAAATTGTATCACAAGGTAACACATGCCCCGACAAACATACCCTATATTTATAAGGTACCTTACATATTTGATAGCCCGTTGGTCCAGTTGGTAGTGAACCTGCCTTCTGAGCTTGGGGGCGTGGGTTCGATTCCCATCTAGGACAAACATTTGTGTGATGAACATTTGTGTTTGTTCTATATCTGGTTGTTAATATCTATTTAAGTATGTATTTAAAACTATATATGTATGTATATCAGTCTCTGGCAGCCATATCACAAGCTTTGCTTAGTTTGGGGTCAGATGACCATGTGTGCAAAATGTCCCAAATATTTATTTATTATTTATTTATATTGAACGTTATTACAACAATAATAAAATTATTACAGTTTTCTCTCATAACCAAAAATACAGAGCTACTTATAGCTTCATATAGCTGAGTCTGTCGCCACAAAACTTCGTTTATCGTCGCGACTACTATCTTCCTTGGATAAACACAGCTGCTGAGAAGGCATTATCGTTTTGAGTGAGAAGGTTTTGTCATGCGTTGCCCGTGATTTCGTACGCGTAAAGTTGCTATAAAACTTTCAACCCACCCTTTTGGACGTGGATCTAATTCGTCCTAGAAGTAAAAATTCTGTCCTAGACTGAGAAGAATTTTTACTTCTGGGAATTATGGAATCTGCCTCAGTTTTGTAGGTCAAGTCATTATCGAGATTTTCGATTAGTCAGCCAGTGAGTACGTATTTCGCTTTTATAAATAAAAAAACAGTATTACAAAACAGATTATTACAATATACTACACAAATTTTATTAATAGCTAAAAAAGTTAACAGATCATATATAATACTCTAATTCCTGACACCAACACATCTTAATACCCAACAAAATATTAGCCCAACGCTGACTTGAGAGGCAGGGCCGGATTTAGAGGTCTGGAGGCCCTGGGGCACCAAAGAAGCGGAGGCCCCTGATTAAACGTAGACCGTATCAATAACATCAGGTGAGGTGGCGGTTTATATTAATAGGCTTGCGATAAAAATTTATAAAAACTTTATAAGGGTTAAAAAAGTATTCAAATGTTTCAATAATTTATTGAGACACAAATTAAATTCCTTCAACAATCTTTTTTTTACATAAAAAGAAAAGATGTTCTCTTATCAGAACTTAGAAGTTTTAGGATGTCTGTTGTGGGGGTCTATTCAGGAGGCCCCAGGGCCGCAGCTCCGGTTGCCTTCCCCTATATCCGGCTCTGAGTCGAGATGTCACAGCGTATAAAGCAGTCAGAGAGAATAAGGAAGTTGACTTATCCACGCCTCGACATCGCCTCAGCCCTCGAGTCGGTACTGGTACTTGCATACAATAAAAATTATTTCGTTTAAAAAATGTATCTATGTTCAGATCAGAAAAACAAGGGAGATATGATATGGTGGTAAATTAATGAATTTATCCAGCTGGCTAGCTTATCGCCCTCTTTTTGGACGTGGACTATTAGTTAGTTCATTGGTTGTCGCTGCAAGTCTTTTACTGTGCGTAAAAATTGAGTAAATGAGCCGTACTTGCAGTTTTTGCGTTCAGCAGTTTAGCGGTACAGAGAATTTTTGTATTGCAAAATGGAGACATTAGAACACGAACTATAATTGTACTAAGGCATATCTACCTTGTTTGTCTGATCTCAGGATCCATGCTTTAGAAATAATGTGGGTGATGATAAGGGATTAATTTTGTTTAAATGTTGTATGTTTATCAATGTTTTTACCAATGGTAATCATTGTTTTTGGGAAAGCGTTTGTTGTTTCATTCATAATCGGGAGGAAAGTTGTTCATTACATGGCATAAAGCACTTGGCCAGTTAGACTATATTTTTTAAGTATATGTAATCTTTAAAGTAAAACAGGAAATGAAGTGGAGGAATTATAACTACAACACTTAACACACCACATAATTAATGTATTTCACCTTAAGAGGTTCTAGTATGAATTTTGTTTGTGGGTTGGCAAAATCCACATATTATAATTATGTCAACTCGAGGGGAAATACTGATTTCAAATTAGGATGGTTTACAAAATAGGGTACCACCTTCATTTGAAATCTGTCCTTTCATCTCTTGTAAAGTAATTAACTACTTATGGTATGTTTATGCGATTTTACTGCTTAATTTCTGGGATATAGTTTTCATGTAATTTTGTCATAAATATTGGGTTTTCTGGAATTAGAGATAATGCTTGCAGTGCTCATGCTTCTTAGAAACACTGCAGCTTAAAGTTTATAAGATGCCTTGGATTTATCCAAATATATCGAAAATGATGTTGTCACATCGTTTTCTATTTGCTACTGTAATATTATCATGTGGGTGAAACTAGAATGATAAAATAGAACTAGCGAAATCATAACACTACCTAAAATACTGTTATATGATTATTAACGGGATATTTACCGTAATATAGATGGAGCTCCCGATATATCGGCGCAGTTACATGCACCATGTTCACTGAAAAAATGGAGCTCCCGATATTCCGGCGCAGTTACATGCACCATGTTCACTCAAAAAATGGAGCTCCCGATATTCCGGCGCAGTTACATGCACCATGTTCACTCAAAAAATGGAGCTCCCGATATTCCGGCGCAGTTACATGCACCATGTTCACTCAAAAAATGGAGCTCCCGATATTCCGGCGCAGTGACATGCACCATGTTCACTCAAAAAATGGAGCTCCCGATATTCCAGCGCAGTGACATGCATCATGTTCACTCAAAAAATGGAGCTCCCGATATTCCGGCGCAGTGACATGCACCATGTTCACTCAAAAAATGGAGCTCCCGATATTCCGGCGCAGTGACATGCACCATGTTCACTCAAAAAATGGAGCTCCCGATATTCCGGCGCAGTGACATGCATCATGTTCACGGGAACACTGAACGACTGACTGACGGGATGTCGTGTCTTCCCGTGAACATGGTGCATGTCACTGCGCCGAAATATCGGGAGCTCCTTCCACAATCTTACCACGGTAAATATCCCGTTATTAATCTTACAACTGTAGTGAACAACCGTGATAGTTTAAAACAGTGTACTATTTAAAATAGTCCATATTTCGTTACCAAATTTCATGGTTATGTGTCAATTATTTATTTATGAGATATTTTACAACTTTTTTTTTCTAATTTGTATTACAGTTGGTACAACGACCACCACGGCGAATAATACAACCTCCACTGCTACCACAACCACGTCGAATTTCAAAAGACAGGTAGGTCGACTCACCAATACTAATCTAGTGGCAAAAGAGTCATTTAAGTATTATCACAGAAGACATAATAGTACAAGTACAGAAGATTCACTCCGCAAAATCATTTAAACGACTAGCGACATATTTAGATTTTAGCGACTCTTGCTACTTCACAATAAAGTGCAATTGAGGACGTGCGAGCGCTAACTACCTACAGCTATAGCCTCTCTAGACGTTGCCTCTATGTCTATCGCGTAACTCTTGTTGCGTTATCTCTGTCTATCTCGCGGCGGGTCCGGTACTTAAATGGCCCTGTTACAATCGTCAAAATTTGGCCATTCGTAGGCCAAGACTAAACTACGTCCCATGAAGGGTTCTCGAAAGACATGTAGAACTCATAAAAATTAGACAAGTCGTGAAGTTTGACTAGGGTTGCCAACCTTGCTGTATTATATTACAAAACAAAACAGTATTATACTGTTTTTAGCTCTATAATACTGTTTTACTGTTAAACAAGAAAAGAGTATGCAAATATTTCATCATCACTTTAAAACATGTTTAAAAAATAAGTATCGATGTGTGGAAAAAATGTTTTTATTTTCTACTCTAAAACGAATTATATTGGTAAAAAATAATTTAATACTGTTTATTTTTCCAGAATACTGTTAATTTTCTTTCAACTTTTTTTTCAGCTATTATTTTATATACTTTATTTCTTGTGCAAAAAGTTGGTAACCCTAGGTTTGACTGCCCAAAAGTAGTCTTGTAGCAATCTATGATTAAATAAGAGAAAAATAAATTAAGTAAATAGTTATTTTTATAAATTAAAAATGTACTTTTTCAGAACACCATTGACTCGGCATCAATCAAGGAGAATACCGCGCGAATCGCTCAGATGCAGGTAAACTAAACATTTTATAATATTGTGTTTATGAAAAGTAGATTTGCCGCCTGAATGTTCATTTACATCTTAGATCAGTTGAAATCGCACACTGCGTTTTACACGATCTTTTATACCCTCACACCTGCAGTTTGTGGAGTGAGTTCAATCCTGCAGCATTTTCTAATATTTATAACATGGGGTTCTTCGGCTTCCTCTTTCCTTATTTAAATTCATTGCGCCAGCTTTGCCAAATATTGATTGGTCAAAGTGTTGAATTATTTTGTTTCGGCTTCACCTGACACTTGTCGGTCCCTAGTCAACAATCCTGCAAGAAGTCATGAAACAGTTTCATGGTTGATATTCTGAAAGCCCTTACGAAGCGCTTCGAATCTTTTTTTTATTGTGCAAACTGCTAGTCTGTGGACGCTGCCTGAATGGGTGTTCCCCGATGGTTACAATCTGGGTGTTTTCAAGTCGCGAGCATGATCATAGATCGCATCATTGCTTAACATCAGACGAGGTGGTCCGGAGGAGGTTGGTACGCAACCCTAATATTAATTAAATAACACATTTTCTGAATTTAGAACGACTCTGAATATTATTTTTATCCAAAAGAAATTATACCTCACCTATATTATCCGTAGGTTCAAAGCACGACGCGGCCGAGCTCCGCGCAGCCCAAGCTAGAAGCCCGACCGCGCACAGTGACCGGTACACGGCGGACCACCACTTCGGAGACTCCCGCGCACCCTCAGAAACTCTCCCCGCCCCACGACGCGCCCAGGTAACGAATATTACCGTAAATGTGCGTTGTTTAAATCGACCGTCACGTTAACGCTCGATTCGGCGCCACTTGTGTCAAAATGCGTGAGAACACTGTCGTTCATTGTGAACAAAGAAGAGAGATTATTTAACGCCGGGCTGGCCTCTTTACAAGCATAAATCCATTGTCTTAACACGCATAAACGCAACAGTGATTAGTCACCAAAGCTAAGTTTTAAAAAATAACTGTGAACTTACATGTTGTAGTAATATTTTCTTTGAACTTACGACTTTGTAGACGGAGTTTTGCCACAGGTCGATAAAAAACTTAAGGTGATTGAGAAAAAAAAAATTGCGAATGTTTGCGACCGCAAGCAGTCTAAATTATTAATTTTATTATTATTAATTATTAAATTATTTTCAAGTGTTAATGTATTTTAAGGGCCAGAATACCAAGTGCAGTGATTGCCGCTGCACATTTGATCTTTTTGAGGATATAAAAAGACTGTCTACTTTTGAAAAATGTGCTCTGTGATTTTGCATAGTTGATTCTCATAATATTTAGTACAAATTTTTGTTTTAATAGTTGTTATAATGACCAGAATAAATAGGAATAACTGTTTATCCTATTTGTTGTGGACATAAAAAAAGATGAAAACAATTTTTTTTTTTTAAATATTTTGATATATTAATTTCGCAAAATGACCGAAGCACATTTTTCAAAAGTAGACATTAATTTCATTAAAAAAAAAACTTTTGTTCGAGTGAGATAGTCGCACGCCCATATTCTGGGACTTAAATAGCAAAATGTATAGTAATAAGTAAGGTTAAGTTAATGGTTAATGAACAGTGGCGCTACTACAACGGACGGAAAGAACGGCTCAAACGGCGCTGCGACGAAAACGCACGTTAAATCTGCGTCCATATCGAGCGCCAGTGGCGCTGCGCCGCTCAGTGCGGACGCCGCGCCGCACAATGCCTCCGCAAGGGACCTGGCTCAGCCCAGACCCAGGTACCCACTGTGTGCGACGCCTCACAACACTCACAACCGATGTTTGCATCTGATCTTAATGCCACCAAACATTATCAGCTGCTATATTCTAAACTCAGTCGGGAAGTTTCGGTTCGAGATGTGAAAAACGCCTCCGTCATCTTATACAGGGCTACGCAGAAAGGGTGTACTAAGCTGAAAGGTCATTATACTCATCATTACGAACAACTTTTACAATAGGGCCGACACTTAAATCGCGAAAAAAATAAGCTGTTCCATACATTTTGTTGAGTGTGTCCTACTGGTAGAACAACGCGGTTGGACCACGGACAACAAACGACATTTTTCTAAGGAACAGCTGATTGCGTTTTCAGGGTCGGCTCCATTGTAAAGATGTTCACGGTATTGAATACAGTGACCTCCTTTCTGCTTAGAACACCCTTTTTGCTTAACCCTGTAGATGACTAAGATAGATAATGTAGAATTTCAATCGAAACTTTCTGATTGGGGTCAAAGTATGGCAACACATTTGCCTTTACTTTATAAACCGTACCATGTGTAACGGTAAAGTTAACTGAAACGCTTTGAAATAAACCGTACCATGTGTAACGGTAAAGTTAACTGAAACGCTTTGAAATAAACCGTACCATGTGTAACGGTAAAGTTAACTGAAACGCTTTGAAATAAACCGTACCATGTGTAACGGTAAAGTTAACTGAAACGCTTTGAAATAAACCACAACTTGTCGTAAACTAATTATGTCACATGCAATTAATTCAAGTCTTCAGAGTAAACAACGGTTGTGGTGTGACTGCAGTTTCTTTGGCTTCAAATGAGGTTTTTTCAATGTTAATATAATGTTATATATTGCGTTTAACGGACCAAATTATGAGTTTTTGTATTGGCTTTCGAAAACTTCTGTAAAATGTTAGTGGTCATGTTTATGAGTTCTAAACTCAGATCAGACAAACACGCGAGATATGCCTTAGTACAATTACAAATATTGTTCGTGTTCAAATGACTGTACGTTTCAAATTTTTCACGCACAGCAAGAAATTTGTAGTAGAACAATAAATAAAAACATTTATCAAAGGCTAAACAGGGTAATAAGAAGAGTAGGTATGTTATAATACCCATCAATATGAACAACTTTTACTATGGGAATTATTTTTTCTATGCCATGGCTGATATTTTTTCGCTGATATTTCAGAGTTGTTAATAGTAAAGTTTGTTGGAATGATGAGTATAATTTTTTTCGGCTTAGCATAACCTTTCCTTATAACCTTGTTTAGGCTTTGATAAATGGGTTTTAGTTATTGTTCTACGAGTACTGATATCTCCACATAGTATAAATTTAAGTCACTTTTCGCGTCTGTCTGTCTGTCTGTCTGTATGGCCGCTAACTCCTCCTAAACCACGCAGCGGATTTTGATGCGGTTTTCACCATCAGTTAGATACATTTTCAAGGAAGGTTTATATATATAACTAGCGACCCGCCCCGGCTTCGCACGTAAATTACACACGTGCGAAGCCGGGCGGGCGGGTCGCTAGGTATAATATAAACTATGTCAGTTGAAAAAACCTCTAAAGAAACTCTGGTCTTTGGTCGACCAAATCCAAATTATTCGCCGCCCTGGATTTAGCTGCTACTTTTATTATTTTGATTTGTAAAAATTCAAATGCGTTATTTGAGATTTTCTACCCGGTTTTGTTTTTGCTATTATGTGGTGTGTTTTATTTGACAGTTTTGATTAAGCTTTTTCATTATGATTTTAACGCAGTTGAGTTTAGCATTTGGCAATCACGCTTGAGTTGAGTGGACACAAATTGGGTTACACTAAATACTTTTGGAAGCCACATTGCACTGTATCTCATAAACTAGGCTTGTAATGCGGTCTTCTTATCTTGCCGTTTATAAAAGCTATTTGTACTAATGCCCTATTTCACCAACTCTATGAAACTAATGCCTAAATTCACAAAACCAATATGAAGTATTGCAGGGGTTGCCGTGACTTCTTATACAATTTATTTTTCAAATAATAACTATAGGGATCTACAGAAAGTTTATTTAACGGTTGAAATAAGAGAATAATATTTTGCGATAGCTCAGTGGTCGGCGCGTTCGACTTCGACGCTGCAATAGGCTTGTGTCGTAACATCGTTGAATATAAAATTAGGTACTGTTTATACTTTCGAAAAATTTGCTTCGGTCATTTTGCGAAGTTAACATAAAGTTAATATTGAAAAATAAAAACAAAAATTGTTTGTTTAAAATTTGTATAGTGACCATTATAAATGGGAAAAGCTGTTTATCGCATTTTGTATTAAAACAAAAAAAAACTTAATATTTTGACATATTAACTTCGCAAAATGACCGAAGCAAATTTTTGAACAGTAGAAACAGTACCTAATTTTATATTTAGAATGAATAAATGTGGGAGTGAGATAGAGCGCCACATTCTGGGTTTTAAGGGCCAGTTCCTATTCCAAGGTCCAGATGTGCTTACTGTTTCAACCTCACCGTCACTCAGGTGAGGTGGAATATGCCTGTCACAAAAATACTATAAAAGTATGGTCTCACTGTAGGCGATGTTCACGTTAAATGCGAGACGCTTTTATAAAAGAAAAAGAAAAAAAATTGTTCAAAACAGTTTTTTTTAAATAGTATTAGTTCACACAGTATTATTAAAAATCAATCAAATCTTAAATCTGCACAAGTATTTAGATATTTGCAAACACTGTAACTTTGCTACTAATTATGATAATTGTGAATTAAAGGGAAATGGAAACTAGGCAAATTTTTTGCATACATTGTTTTTTTAAAATATAATTTCGAAAGTATTTAGCATACATATTTTTTCATTTAGTATATCCGTTAATTATGACTTTTTCGGTTGTTTTAGATTTTAAATTTGTATCTATAAATTTTACGTTGTGTTATGTCAATCTTTCTCTTTAGTTTTTTATTATAATTTTGATTTTAGTTTTTTTTTTAATTATTTGAACATGTTTCTGTATACCTTTTATTTGTAATACAAGATTTAGTTTGTGCGTATGATAAATATAGTTAGATGTATATAGTTGTATATTTTATGTAGTTTAAATCTGTTTTAAATATTTGAATGTTGTTTAAAGCACTTTTATTATTACTTGTTAATGTATTCCGTAGCTGTAGTTAATGTTTTAGTTAAATTTCGTGTTTCTATTTACGAAATTATGTTTTGATTTTAGTTTTAATTTATTTATTGTAATTTCTGTAATTTTATTCGGTCAATGAGTGCACATTGAGTTTTGGTTTCAATTTCTGGGTTTTGCCTATTTGACCACTTTCATAGCTTTAGTCACAGCTTTACACCTTTAACTGGCATAGTAGTTTGGGCACTTTTTTAATAATTGGTCTATTAAAGATAGCTCATTCCACGAGAACGCTCAATCAACTCGCTTCGAATTTACCTAAAACTTAACGCCGACTTTTTCTAGAAAAAAAATTCATCTGTCTATCTATTACGGTTCGAAAGATATAGCCGTTAATAGGTAGGACGGACAGACATCGTAGGCTTAGTAATAGGGTCCCGTTTTTACCCTTTGGGTACGGAACCCTAAAAAGGAACAATTTGAAGCGTAAACCAGCACGAGTAGCCCTGGCCGGGGGTAAATTTACTTTCCACCGCTTTTATCCCGCAAGAAAAAGACAAACGTATCTACATTCTAGCTTTGTCACGTCTTCGCGCGGATAATGAAATCGGCCAAGTGCGAGTTGGGCCTGCGCACTGACGGTTCCGTACCACCACAAAATAATTAGTGAAAAAATATGCAACTTGGATTCGGTGAAAGAAATGATAAGGTCGTCCAAGTAACCGAATAGGTTGCTTAACTTATTTATTTATTTGTTGATAGGCGAGCAGCATATTCCGTTTTACCACAAAAGATTTAAGCACGCTTTAGACAACTGTTTAGTATATTTTTCGCAATGAAACAATTGCTAAACACATGTCTAAAGCGTTCTTAAATCTTTTGTGGTAAGACGGATTATGTTTATATGCCTATATCACACAGTGTCAATATTCAGTATTTATCTGTTAAGATTATATTCTTCAATTATTTAAAAAATTAAAAATAATAAAACCATGTGTCCAGTTTGTTTTTAAACGCATTTATTGATTTTGAAGCAACCACCTCCTCAGACAACCTGTTCAAATTGAAAACGACTCTGTAATAAACATAAATTTGCCACCGACTCGCACTTGGCTATTATTTATTATTTGTTGTTATATTTTAGGGTACTATTAATATGTACTATTATCGTGTCAAATTTGACGCTTATACGTATTACAATTTTTTGGGTTCCGTACCCAAATGGTAACAACGGGACCCTATTATTAAGCCTACGATGTCTGTCCGTCCGTCTGTCCTACCTATAAACGGCTGTATCTTTCGAACCGTAATAGATAACCAGTTGAAAATTTCACAGTATATGTAATGTTCCGGCGGATTAACTAATACACAAATAATAAAAAACTCAAAAAGTAAGCGACAACAAATGCATTTTTTTACGTACTTTTGTTTTAGCTCTAATTTAAAAACGGCAATACGTACAAACGTCAAACTTAGTATGATTATAGTACACACTCTAACTAAAGTATAACCACAAATAATAAATAATGGCTAAGTGCGAGTCTGTAAAAAATATATATGTTCATTACCAAGTTATAACTGGTAATTTCTTTACTGGACGACCTTATTGTATTTTGTGGTGGTACGGAACCCTCGGCATGCGAGCCCGACGCGCACTTTGCCGGTTTATTACATTAGAGCAAATACAACGTGCCCGCCATGGTCTAGCATAAATCATCCAAGTGTTAATTTATTATTGTATGGTCGTATGAATGTGAGTGGTTGCTGTTTCCAGCCTGAACTCCCAGATGTCGACGCCGGGGAGCGGCGGCGCGGGCGCAGCTGCGGGCGCCCGGCGAGACTTCCCCAACCCGCTCGTCTTCCCTAGGAACGTGCCCTCGCGCTCCACCTTCCACTCAGGTGAGAGCAGCCATTGCGGTGCGGCACTGCCTCTATCCACACCCGTTGTCAAGGGAGCGTTGCTAAACGCTTTGATTCCACTCTCATTGTGCGAACTGCTGGAATGCGCTAGCTGAATGGTTCCCCGATAGTTACAATCTGGGTGTCTTCAAGTCGCGTCTTCAATCGGTTTCTTCTAGGCAAGCGTGCTCCAACGTAGACCGCATCATCGCTTGACATCAGGCGTGATGGCGGTCAAAATCGAGCCTTACTCAATATATAAACTCGCACCCATTGTCAGGTAAATTCACTGAATTCATTACCGTTATCAAATTTGGAAGTTTCTACTCACACCCGTTATCAGCGTGTAGATGTTATGTCGACCTGAGATAAGAACGATTTTAAAGCCCACTGGTGAGTCGAGAAGACGGCTTTGCGATGTATAATGGACCGTGAAAGACGCAGTTTATCCTAGTTTAAAAATTGTTTTACCTCATAACCGGAAAGAGTTGACTTTTCCCCGGCCGTTTGTACGCTTCGATTCTACAGTGAGCGGTGGGCTTTAACGAGATGGCATTTTATTTATTTATTGTCAATTAACTGGATTCGTTCTACTGGATGGCTGTCGTTCAGTGTGGAGATTAAAGGGGGAGGCCTATGTTCAGCAGTGGACGTCTTCTGGCTGATGATGATGATGAACTGGATTCTAACAAATGAAAACTAAAATGGCGTATTCATGTTTTGTCGGGTCAAAGTTGTATGACAATTTGGTGTTGAGTTATGCACTTATGTTTATGGCATGCCCTTGATTATACAAATGTAGGATTACGATAACAAGCAAGATTGCAAGTTGGAAGTGGCAATGGGCAGGCCACATCGCTCGAAGAACCGATAACCGATGGGGAAGAAAGGTTCTTGAGTGGAGTGGAGACTACGAACCGGAAGACGCAGCGTAGATATGCCTCCCACTAGTTGGACCGACGACATCATGAGAATCGCGGGAATCCAGTGGATGCGGTTTGCGTTCAGTGTAGCGTTCCTTGTAGGGAGGCCTATGTTCAGCAGTGGACGTCTTCTAGCTGATGATGAATAGGATAATTAAATAAACAAGCAATAAAACTTTAAACCGATATTTTTTTAACGTTTTTTTCTTATAATAATATATATCTCGAGGGTTGTCCCATTTAAATTTAAAGTAAATATTCCACGTCTTACGATGGAAAATTAGGCGCTGCATATCCAAATATGTTGACTAAACGCACGCTTTTAAGTAGGTCAAACCCGGTCGCGGGGGTCGGGCGGCGGTGCGTACGGCGACGGCGGGTCCCCGCACCAGGCGCGTCCTTCCTTCTTCTCCAAGCTCTCCTCGAGGTTCTCCAAACGGTACGTACCTTATACTGTACCCCATACTCTTCCTGTACATAATCAAACCAGCCGGGATTCTCGCAACGACAAACATTTGCCGACTCTTTTTGTATTATAGTGTGAAAACGAGATTTAATATTGTAAATCGATTAGAAGCAGAGTTAAAATTGACTAAGGTTGCATCCCTACTGTAGTCCATGCCTAGTTTTAGTAGTTAGTTTATTGTTTTCTCTCTCTTCCTTCAACGATTAATAGAGTTGAGCCCGGTTTGTAAACTATTAATCTATTAAAATATGTAAATAAACACAAATGGATGTGGACAAGACGTTAAAAAAGCCACTGAAATTGGTTCAAACTGTGATAGGTTTGATGACTAATCTTCAAAGACTGCGATGTTCTACGCATCTACAGTTTCCAAACAAAAAACTTGGTTCTGCAGAAAATTTATGTCCAATAGCAAAAAAAAAAAATATTATTAATTCGCGCCAAAAGCAATTGCAGGCGATGGTGTATGACGTCACTATCTTAAAAATACATCACGTGAACAGTAGTGAGCATTCTGCGAACTTATAAACATAATGGTGTTTGTTTTTATAGTCGTGACGTAATTCGCTCATTGGCGTTTCACTTATCATGCGGGTTGCTGTATTTAACATTTTGATTTTATCAATATACATGCTAAACTGGATTTTAAAAATAAAAAAATGTATATTGTAGAACTTTTAGTAATACTCCCTATAGCAATAGGCTAAGCTTTATTTTGAACCGTTGTCTTAAGTGACACGTCTTGTGGCGAATACGCCCATTGACGCATCCGGCATTATAATTTTTCTTTATTTGTTAAATCTTGGGGTATCTTCCTTTTAAGCCTCCTTGGAGGCCTTCTTTACAATAACATTATCTTTCTTACATATTTAATTATTAAAATTAATTATTTCGAACATTCTTCATCGCTTTCATCATGCCTACTTTAATTTTATGTAACTTGATACAAAAGAAAATCCTATGACATTAAACGTATTCAAAAGTAACCACGTTAATTTCTATAATAGGACTGACTATGTTATTGTAGTTTTGTCTCGTTTTCACAATACAAAAAGAGTCGACATGTCTTCGTTGGGAACGCATTAACTAAGAATTAATTTTGAAGGCTTTAGTCGGCTT
The DNA here is from genome assembly GCA_914767915.1 of Agriopis aurantiaria. NCBI lineage: Eukaryota > Metazoa > Arthropoda > Insecta > Lepidoptera > Geometridae > Agriopis > Agriopis aurantiaria. Next base: position 7,198,193 of record OU612006.1, read on the forward strand.
TGGAAGTATTGTGATTTATAAAATGTCCTGTCAACTAAAATCTTCAAGTTTAGTACAAATACTCTTTTAAATGGCTTTACTTTAAATGGGATCAGACTGGTACCAAGCTTAGTTGAAACTACGTGTGGAAACTTGAACTTGAAATGAAATTACGGCAACGTTTTTGGAAGGTTGAGATATTGAACGAGCCAATTTCCCCAAACTTTTATCTTATAATCACATTAGCAAAAAATATTTCTCCAACAAAGTCGAATTGAGTCAAAGTTGAATGGCGTCGATTCCATCTATTATCTAAACTAAAATTGACAAGTCTAAAATTGTTGCATTCCCATTCCTACATAATACAGTGAAAAGAGATGCAGCTTAGATAATTTTTGTGTAGTTAGATTAGTTTAATGAATTACAAAACTGATAACATTGCATTTAAATACGTAGTTCCAACTAATGCCAAACAAATATGTACGTATTAACTGTACAAAATTTAATTAACCTTTCAAAATTGTTTTGTTGAATAACTTTGGAGCCATACGGTAAAAAATAACCTTAGAAAAGTTATAAGCTTCGATAAAAAAAAAGAACAGGAAATAACTTTATCTTGTTTTCTATCGTATCCATAAGTCATTCAACATGACGTTTTATAACAACGACAGCTTGGGAAAAATAAATAACTGAGGATATTTTCTCCTCGAAACTTCAACATTTAAATTGACAATGAATTGGTAAATACATATCATGTAAATACCCGAAACTAACAACTCCATCGGTGACTAACAAACTGAAATAAAAATTTATTTGAAGGAATTGTTGTATTTGAGACTGTGACATTAATTTTTGACATTTGTTCAAACAAAAAATCTTAACCTGACTAGCAAACCGCAACCACATAATGTATTTTAAAAAACAAATATAATGCCACGGTTACTCGTTAGCCATATCTGCAACATTGCATATATAATATATGATTTAAGCAGGACTATTTTGCTTTACGTCAAAGTTCAATTGCAATGCTATTTGGGTTTTCATCATCATCAAGAACAAGGGAAGGGAAAATTGTGCCAACTCGCTTGCGCCTGGTATGAATATCCATCATAATAGGCTGACTGCTCATAAAAGCTGATCATAAATAGAGCGCAGCAAGAACCAAATTGAAACGTACTCAAAATTACGGAATATATAAGTATTTTAATGTCTTGTTAGACAGGGAGTGCAATATAATATTTGCAAATGACTTCAGTCTGCCATATAAATTCCATACTAACATTGGCTTTGCTGGAAAGGGACATATCAAAGAGTCCTCAAAGGTAGGCAACGCACTGACAATGCCCCGGGTATTGTAGGTGTCTATAGGCGGCGGTGACCACTTACCATCAGGTGGCCCGTTGCTTGTTTGCCACTTATTCCATAAAAAATAAAAAAATAAAAATTTCATACAAACAAACAAAGACGCTTAAAGATCGGAATTTTATTTTATAATTAAAATATATTAAAATAAATATAAATAAATAAATTATTACATTTAAACAGTAATTTTGGTGAATCGGTAAAAGTTATCATCATTATATATATTTATTTATTTAAATATTTTCTTCAGTATACATAATATATTTAATAGTTTTATTCACTAGTCTGTTTTAACAAATCAATCACCCGTTCGGCAGGCAATTATTATTGCGATTGAACTTGACTGCTAACGAAATAGAACTGCAACATTTTGCAAAGTTGACGTAATGAACCTAGAGTCTTGTTCTGATTAATGTCATAGTAACAAACACATACATACATGTACATGAAATTTGGTAATTTTAGTTTATTTCTACGCATTTCATAGTTTCAATCGCTATGCTTTAAACAGGACCATATTAATACTTTGTTTTTGTGTTACTTTTTGTACTTTACAAAAATGTTTGAAAATATTATTTACGGTTAGTAGTTTTTATTGGACAACATTTTGATATTGTTGTCAGTTTTTAAGTTGTATGACATTAAGTTATTAAGTTTTATCAAAGTAACATAATTTGTATGACACAGAATCAAAGTAACACTATGCCACTAGTAATTTCATGTATAGTCTCGCAATGCATTTATATGTTAGCGCATAGCTTTAGGTGCACATCTATATATCATATCTATCACCTCATCTACATCCCGGCAATGAATATAGCACGCCGGAGAAGGGTAATATAGAAAACACATGGTTGTTTTTTTTTTTTTTAATATGCTTTGGCAACCACTTATTATGATTTTATTGTAAAGTTCGCTCTCGATACAATTTATTTTTATTTTTTTAAGGAGATTTTATTTATTTTTATTTTATTTATTTAATAAAAATTACAAGTTAAATAAAAACTATCTTAAATTTAAATTTATATCTAAAACTAAAATTAATGTTTTTATTAGGCGAGGAGTTTCGAGAGGAGTTTTCATAAAATTGTGATTGAAGTTTGCTTCTTTTAAATATCGATTGAATATATATAAAAAGGTGTAGGGTCGATAACGTTAACGTTATTATTTTAGAACATTTTTCGTGTCGATTTTTGGACATTTTAAAGGTGCCAAGTGTTTCAAATATTACAATGTTAATTCTACATATTTTAACGTGCTATATTCCTTGCCCGGCACTGCACACTTTCCATAAATTTATGTAGCATAGACAATAGATGAAATAGTGTTTTTTTACTACTTAGATGGACAAATTTGATAGCCAGTGTTATATCTTAGTTATAATTGTGAAAGGGTTGTGGAGAAAGACTCGGTTTTTTATTTTTTTATCTATTTTTAACTTATTGACTGGCTCTCTTTGAGATTGTTTTAGTTTGGGAGACTATTCATTCATTAATTTTTCTATATATATATATTTTAAATAGTTATATTAATGAATGAATAACTAACATAATCAAAAGAGCTTTTTTAATCCGTTGACGAATTTTCCTCCTTGTATCTTTTTTGTTGTAAATAATATAACACCAGTACACTATCTATTATCTAACTTTATTCACTTTATTAACCCATTCGTTCTTGTCTAGTTTTTTTGTGGAATCATTTTTATGTGTATATTTTATATATTATGCCACATTGTTATATCAAATTGTCTCCCTCTTCAGAATTCCGTGCTCTATTTATTGTTTTTATTTTTTATACAATCTCGCGTCAATACAGGGGATGCACGATGCTATAACTTCCTACCTCCCTTAGAAACGTTAGCACATTTTTTTTTTATATAACGGGTTTTGAACACGCGAATCCTGACCTACCCCTTATACCGTATTAGATAGAGCCAAAGCATGATGTATTCCCCTACCGTCAAATCGAGCTGTTTTATTATTTTTATAATTTCGCTACTTGAGTGAGCCAAGGCAAGGTACAAACGCATTGCCTAACATGCTTTGAGTGTTGTCAGTAGTGCTTTTAAGAACTTAGTGTCGCGTTTCATCGGTTTTTTTTTTCTCAGTAAGTATTTGAGAGGTGTACGGAGTGAGGCCGATTTTTTTTTTACTAAACATCTCTCGTGCATCCCCGGTGTTACGATTAACTTTTTTTTTTATTATCTCGCTTCTACTAACGAGAACGACCGCGACCTCTTTGATTTATTTTTTACCAGAACATTGCTTTTAGTCAATCCACAACCCTTTTGACGTTAGTGTTGCAACGTGACGGAAAAATGCGTCTTTTTTTTACTGAGGGAGTTTTTTTAGTATTGTGCATCTAGTGTTGCGGCGCGAGAAATCTAAATAAATTAATGTTGCCAGTTATCTAAAAACAAATAATATTTACGCGTTTTCGTGTTTTTCACGATTTATACCATCTTTCATGGCAACTCGACAAAAAAGTTGTAAAAAGTGAGCCGGAGCCAAGAGGGGGGCGATTCGACTCTCGGTATGGTCGTCTCGCTCACCCATTCCGTTGTACGCAGGTTGAATCAGAACCCGTGAAAAGGAACGTCGTGCAACCTACAACGCATAAGAAGAATTCAGCATTAGACATTTATTTAAATATTTTCTCTGTCGACGTGGTCATTTCTGGGTCACATTGAGCTTTTCAGTTATGAACCTTGAAAACAATATACATATTATAATTTTCATGACAATTCTTCTCAATATGTTCAGATTACAGATTCAATTATTTAATCAGTCATTTATCAAAGCCCAGACTTTGACAGTCGTCGAGAATTAAGTTTTTGGAAATTCAATTCATCAACACTTATAAATCTTATTAAGACAATGTTGTTGAATTGGATTTTCAAATTAGTTATATAAGCGTTTATAACTTTTTTTTTCTACATAATAATGGTTCTTCTTAGATGACCCATTGGATGTAATTAATATCTATATCCAAATTATATAAAAACAATCAGACGACTTGTTTTCCGACTACATGTTATTTCATTGAAATGAATTACCAAATCCTTATATTTTCATAAATTTAATTGTTGTAGCAAATAAATGTACAAAATTCATAGTAAAAAATTATCTATATACATTGGTTATAATTTATATTATTTTAATGAAATGACATGTAGCCGAGCTAGTCCCGTCGTGGAAGGCATTTCTTGTTAGTTTTTAAGACGTAAAAGTTCTTACTTCGAACGAATTGTTTACATTCCAGGGTTCCCTATACATTTTATTTTTAAGCTCGCAAAATGCACAAAATACTTTTCTGCTTTGTGAGATTCTATATAACTTCTAAGCGTTTAGTCGAATCTTATACAATCAATTTCGTATGAGACGTTTAAGCACCTTATATACGAAATATATTAATTTAAAAAAACGGTTTAGTATAGTTCAGCCAATTTCGGGCTATCGCGTCATAACTCTGCCCAAAATATATAATATCATGTTTACGACGACTGATATCAAATAGTTATATTTATATTACGTTATATACGTATAATACAAATTGAAATATACATGTATAGAACATTATCATTGTTGTATCTTTCTTGGACCATTGACGTGTATTTTTGTCTAACGTTTTATACTATACCAATATTTATCCTCTTCTAGACAATTTTATGTACAAAACTCTACGACCTGTCTAACTTATTCCCACGGCACCGGAGATGAAATATAACATAAATATATACGTGTCCATAACAAAGGAATAAACTTTTTGGACTAACTCTTCGTATCGCTCGAAGTAAAAATTACATAAATTTTGTTTTTTACCATGCTGTCTGGTCCTTCGAGCTTTATCTCCGGCGGCGTTTTAAATTGTTATCATAAGGTGCAAGTGAGATATATTAATTGTTTTAGTATAATGGAGCAGCCCCAAATTAGCTTTGGTACAAATACTCAATTCACGTTACCGCATAGGTGGAAAACAATTTTATAGGCAGCTGTGTAATTTTAATAGGTTTATTCTAAGAGTGAATTATTTTTCCGTTTCGTGTTGTCTCGAAATTTTTGCACAAAGTTTTCAATAAAAACACTGGTAACTTGTTTTTTTTTTTTTTTAATACAATTTTTTTATTTTATGCAAACCAATGGCACTATTCTAAATCAACGATATGAAATTGTACATGGAAACATTGCAATGACAATTTAAAAAGTATCTAGCTTAAATGATAATTCTTATTTACAGTAATATTATTTCAAAAACTGTTCGTATTACTCAATGTTGTAGTTTATATATTATTATGACGTTAAATGTTGTACATATTTTGTACGTTTGAAATTTTTGTGTGCGTGTGTGGAGCAATAGAAAAATGTGTTATAGTATAAATTATATGTAGTTTTCTTAACACTATTTATATTATAGATATGAGTCCATTTATCATTAGATAAAATGAACGCCCTAGACAATTTTTTTATTTAGCGATAATACTCTTACATACAGCTGGTCAAAATCGTTATGAAATTAAACTAACCACATTATTTTTACTGAATAATGCTATAAATTACTAGCATTAGCAGACCTAAACTATTATTAGTTATATATAATCCGAATAAAAAAATACAACACTAAAATTATCAATACAATATAGTGTGGCCAAAATATATTTTTGTCAAGCTGTATATTGTACATGTCTGTATAGAACATAGATTTTCTATAAATATTCAGATATTAGGTTTCGTCGTTTTACACAATATTCTTGAATATAGCTGTGAATCGTACCCAGGATCTAATAACGGTTTCATTATTCATATTTTATTATGATCGCAGTTTTTTACTTTAAAATATATACATATATACGTTATTAATTATTTTCATACAATGTGTCTAATTAAAGTCCCCTTGGCTACCTTCAAATATTAAAGAACATAATTATTAATAATTAGAAAGGAAGTGTAAGTGGCGATCATAAATAATAAAAACATAACATTAATTATCTATATATTTATTTATTTTATAAACATAAATTATGTAATTATCTTGTTTATTTTCAATATAATTAAGTAATGATAGGTATGATATCTTTATTTGAATTTCAATTGAAGAAATCGTTGTAAACAAATAAAAAATAAAATTGTATGTCCGAGTCTCCAGTATTGATTGGTTTTATAATTTTTCTATTAAGTAAAAACATAGGTAGTTTAACGAACAAATTTACGTTAAAGCGTAGGTGCTGTTTAAAGTATAAACATATTTTTTTGACATGTGATTAAAAAAATCTAGATGAATATTTTTTGGACATCAAATTATAATACTTTCTGAAGAAAAAAAATATTTTGGTTGTCACTGAAAATACATAAATGAACCTGCTAAAATATTTTAATACGATACAATGAGTTAATACTCAAAACGCGATATTTTTATAAATTAAAATATATGGTATGAATTCAAACCTAAACATTTTTGTGAAACTAAAATATTTTTTTTCAGCAAAAGGTTTCAATCAGTGGAAAACATTTGACATAGAAAATAAATATATCCACACAATAATATAAGCAATAGATAAAAAATTAAGGCTACGCACACGAGTAGTGCATTATATTTTTTTTCCTACGAGCATTTTTATTTAATATAGGAATGTATCTGTAATTATATTATTACCCGAGTTAGGAAAAATGCAATACATTCTAACGTAGTTGTTAAGTTTAGATAGATATTACAAATTGTAATTTCCTTATTTCGGTGTTTTCCTTGTATCCTTGCGTACTTGTACTGGCTTTATTCCGTTTGCACTAATATGTAAAATATTTACCTACATAAATATTTTGAAATACAATTGTCATAACTTTTGGCATTAATTAAATCGGAAACTTCGTCTTGCGTTGAGTTAAAATCATGGGCATTGCTTTCAACATTAGAATATTATTATTTTTTGTCGTTTACAATAAGTTGTTTTTTTTTTAGAATTGGAAACATTACATTAATATTTTTATGTACTCCGTAGATAATATTAATGATATTATTATAAAAAATTTGATGATTTCAAATATCTAAAGTAAAAATTATTATTGTGTTAAATTCAGTGAAATGAATGTGTTGCGCTTTTTCAAATAATCAAGTTTTCAATAACAAACGTGTGTTTTTTATTTAAACATTACCTACGTTTTTTTTTGTTCTAAAATATTTTGACTATCTTTTTGAATATCAAAACGTTCTTGTATGGAGATTCATCTTCGTTTATATCTGGCTTTTTACTGATCCAAATAATTATAAATACGTCACGTTGCAACAACTCTTTATTTGTAGATTAAAATTCATTTTTAATATAATTTAAATTAAAAATGTAGGTGTAACAATATTAAAGCACAGACAGTAAATTTTACTCGTATTTAGGCAGTTGGTTATATATTCTCTAAAATGTCAGTATAGTAATGGCTCTAAATAGGACTAAGTTTCATTGTTTTCATGCAATGTATTTAAGGCAAATGGAGTCGATATTAAAATAAAAGTTTCGTCAATTTTTTTTATGACTTATGAGTATATTTGGTATGAAAAAAAATTGACGAAACTTTTTTTAATTATCGACTTGATTGCATTTAACTATGGTTTCAATTCTGCTAATGGTACAGCAGGGTTCAGTATATTAACATGGTGAGTATGTTACCCGTAGCCTGTCAGTGTTGGGTGAGTCCACCGGGCGTCAGAAACCGCGCATATTTACCTCCCTGGACATACAGCGTAACCCGAGGTACGAACGCGAAATATACCCATAACAACTTAATGGTTTTTGAAATGTTTTTGAGTATTCTTTTCTTCTAATAATTTGACTCAGTTGATGATGCGGTTGTTATTTTTTACGGTGAGATGAAAATTGTGTTTTTTTGTTTGCTATGATATGGGTTGGTTTGAAGGTTTTTGTAAATTTTTTGTTTATACCAGGTGTAAGGGAAACGTCCGAAAACAACAAAAAAAAACTGGTGATTACTGATACAATTCCACAAAAAAGCGATTTTATAAATAAATAAAAAACATTATCCGCAATGTAATGCAAATAAAATATCCAGCTGGCGCTAGAGGTCAACGAACGACGCAAGCCGCGCTCACGATCGCGCGCTTTTGTACCTACGCGGTGCATTGACCCCTTATGTTTTGTACGCTTTACGTTGCTGGTTTGCAAATACTAAAAAAAACCACTAAAACAAGGTAAATTAGTATTGGAATTTTATTTTGTTTAGATAGTATATAATTATAGCGTTTCGACTTCGGGAACGTTACCCTTACATCCGCTATAAAGTCGAGAGTAACATAATTATTTTGGTTTTTTATCCTACTGATTTTTAATAGTCATTTTATATTTAAAAAAAGTAAATAAATCATTGGTGTAGGTAATATTTTTCGTCTCACCATAATAACGTTTTGAATTTTGACGCATCGTTTGAATGTTTTTTTATTTTATTAATATTTTGGTATTTAATCCGTCGTCCAACCAATTTGTACTACAATGATTATTCCTGATTCGTATTAATTTCAAATAATGTTTAAAACAGGCATTTTATATAAATGTCGCTATATCACTAGAGAAGCTATTCTCTATCGTAATATGATATAATAATAGTGTCATAATCGTATAATAGAACAATATTAAATAACTAACTTAATTTAATTTATTAATTCAAAACATTAAATTTTCCTTTTGAATAACTGTACTATGGTAGCAAATTGGATGGATTGCATTTTTGATTATAAATAACAAAAAATTATACGTTTGTTTTTAAAATCATTTTACTAAATAATTTTGTGTTGTGCATTTCAAAATCATTCGTAACAATAGGTACTAACTGACAAACCCCTTCGACAAGCCACATCTGCTCTGTCAATTTATCGCTCAGGAGAAGTGATACGGGCTAAAATAAGACGGCATATTTTTAGCTAAAATAGACCGACCAAGTACATACCTGTTGAAGGGATAGGTGATAGGCATCAAGATACAATACCTATAGAGTCACAATCTCTAAGTTAAAACAGTCAAAAATCGTCCTAGCGTCGTTGGACATACCTAGACATCAATTACATAGTACGCAATGCCACATTTACTCCAATTTGGACGTCATGTAGCTTGCATAGTGTTCAACGTCGCTTATCCGCTATATCATCGTAGCACTGGCATCGCGCGGCGTTGTAGTCTGATCGCGGTTGCCTTATAACTAACCAAAAAGTCAGCACAATGCTTAGTGAGCGTCGTGTTTTGATTCAGACATTTTTTGCACGTTTGTCACTCTATAGGTATTGTATATCGGTGGTGATTGGATTTTACTGCAATGAATAGGCGTAATATAAAGACTGGAGATGCTACCTGAAGTCACTATTTTGAGGTTTTAGGCACCTTGCATGCATTTTATAAGGTATAACCGCGTATGGTAAGTCTTTATTTAATAATTATATACTAAAAAAAAAGAAAGAAGAAGATTGTGAAGAGAGAAGAAGATTGTGAATATTTAAAGTGACAGGTGACTCGTCAATAAAAATAAAGTGAACTCATTTTGTGCAACGCATGTCAAATATATAAGTTGTTTTAAATGTTTATCGGGACTTATCTCGTATTATTTAATTTAGGTAAAAATATGTACCTTTCGCTCGACGTTTCGACCATGTTGCAATGGCCGTGGTCACGAGCTGACTGAAAACTGCGGGTGAGTCCGGCGAGAAGAGCAAGTGTTTTGTTCTCCTACCCTCCTTTACCTAAATTAAATAATACGTGATAAGTCCCGATAAACATTTAAAACATGTGTTCAAATCGCGAAAATTTAAAAATTACTATATAAGTTGTGTTAAAAAAATCATGAGCTTTCATGTCTGCTTGCGCTTGTGAGTGCTTTTGTTTGAGATCCTAATGCACTTTTTTTATCTGAACGACTGATCTTATAACATACCAGCAGTGCAAGTACAGTTCTTTACCGATCGTCAAATTCGATAAAAAAAAATCATCTCAACTGTCAAATTTGACGATCGATAAAGAACGGTACTTG